>OZ010685.1:12641474-13042250 GCA_963932265.1 Thymelicus lineola
AAAAAGTAATGAAGCTTTAAAGTTGATTTTTCAAGAATATTTTGTGACGTACTTGTCCCACGCGGCTCGTAAAAGAATACAGTATAATTATTATAGAATTTTGTAGGTAGAATTTTGCGGGTGGGGGAGGGGTTAAGGTAAAAAAACAGTTTATCTCAATTTCCGGCAAAACTACAAGCCCTATGGAAATAAGTTAAATGGTTGTAGGTAATAAAAAGATCTACAACTTTTGTATCTAAACTTTTTTTTTACCATCCATCCATCCATCCATCAGCCCTTGGAGGTCCTGAGCCTTCTGAATCCAGCGGATGCCCGCTGTCTTCTTCAGGTCGTCGGTCCATCTGGTCGGGGAGCGTCCTGTACTCCGTTTTCCGAAACGCGGGCGCCATTTGAGGATCTTTTTTCCCCAAC
Source organism: Thymelicus lineola (assembly GCA_963932265.1). Classification (NCBI taxonomy): domain Eukaryota; kingdom Metazoa; phylum Arthropoda; class Insecta; order Lepidoptera; family Hesperiidae; genus Thymelicus; species Thymelicus lineola. Next base: position 12,641,886 of record OZ010685.1, read on the forward strand.
GGTTATTGGTCCTTCGCACTATGTGGCCAGCCCATTGCCACTTCAGCCGGCTAATTCTTTGAGCTATGTCGGTTTCCCTTGTTCGTCTACGGATCTCCTCGTTTCTGATGCGATCACGTAGAGAAATACCGAGCATAGCCCTCTCCATAGCCCGCTGTGCTACTCTGAGCTTTTGTATTAGGCTAATAGTGAAGCACCACGTCTCGGATCCGTATGTCATCACTGGCATCACACACTGCTCGAACACCTTCGACTTCAGGCACTGAAGTAGTGTTTTGGACGACAAGATATGACGCAGTTTCCCAAACGCAGCCCATCCGAGTTGGATTCTACGATTTAACTCTTTCTCGAATTTGGACTTACCCATCTGGATCACTTGACCCAGGTAATTGTATTCGTCTACAACTTCGAGAGCAGCGCCATCAACAACAACCGGTACGGGTGTAACATGGACATTCGACATGATTTTCGTCTTGTCCATGTTCATCTTAAGACCCACCCCTTGTGAGGCGCTGTTCAAGTCCCCGAGCATTGTACCTAGTTCCTCCAGGGATCCTGCCAGGATGACTATATCATCGGCATATCGCAGGTATGTGATGTATTCGCCATTGATGTTAATGCCACGTCGTTTTCACTCCATCAGCTTAAATACATCTTCCAACGCAGCGGTGAACAGTTTTGGAGATATAACGTCCCCTTGCCTGACACCTCTCTGCAGTTGGATGGGGTTCGTGGCTGTGTCTTGTACTTTGACGGACATGGTGGCTGATGAGTACAAGTACTTCAACACCTCGATATACCGGATATATACCAGTGAGGCTCAATGGCGAAATTATTCCCTACAGCGACAAGGTTCGAAATCTAGGAATATTTATGGACCAGTACCTTTCCTGGAGTCCACAAATAGCAGAAGTGAGCAGAAAATTATATTCTGCAGTTGGCTCTCTTCAGAGACTAAAAAATGTGCTGCCCATTCCGACTAAAATTTTGCTAGCTCAGTCCCTACTTCTTCCAATACTTGACTACGCCGATGTGTGCTACCTTGATATCACTGAAGAGCAGCTGAATAAGCTTGAGCGCCTTCAAAATCTATGCATAAGGTTCATATTTGGCCTGCGGAAATATGATCACGTAACAGAATTTCGCACTAAGCTCAAGTGGCTCCCTATACGCCTTCGCAGGAATGCTCATATTCTTTCTCTTCTCTACTGTGTACTATTCAATCCATATTATCCTCCTTACCTTAAAACACGTTCCTCTACCTCACCCATGACCGAACTCTTCGCTCCTCAAGAATTCTGCGCCTTGCTATTCCTGCTCATTCGTCTTCCTTCTACCAACATTCCTTCACAGCCACAGCTATCCGCCTTTGGAACGCCCTTCCTAATTGTATTCGTAACGCAAGTACCTTAAATTCTTTTAAAAACCAGGTAAAAGCCCATTATCTCTCAGTTTCTCTCCTTAATCCCTTCTCTCTTCTTCTTAATCTTGTTATCCATATTTATGGTAGTATCATTTTAATTAATATTTGTAATTTCCTCCTTATTATTCGTGCACCTTACCTCATTTAATCTTACTCTAATCTGCTCTCCGCATCTTAAGGTTGTCTGGAAGAGATCGCTGTGTAACGATAAGACCGCCTTTTGTACCTCATATGTCTGCTTTGCTTGTTTACTTGTTGTTGTATTATTTTATTTGGTGTACAATAAAGAGTTAAATAAATAAATATATATTTAACTTTTTTACATAACCTCAAAATTCATGTGAAAAATTCATATAACCAAGTTTGTGGTTTTTTATTTTTATCTTTCACAAAAAAATCACGAAATTTTGTAAAAAATTACCTTTGTATGTCCCAAATAATATAATGTTATTTTTTGATTTTAAATATTACTTTCTTCACCTTATTTTGACTTAATATCGAAAGAGCACCCTAATTTTCAATCGAAAATTCACCTGTAAAATACCAGCTTTTTTCAAAAATTTGATGTGCTTTATGTTCGTTGAAATCTCTACTTTCTGATGGTATATAAAAATATACACTACTTTGGTAAATGTTCTGAGAAAATGCAATGAAACGACAACTATCAAACTCAAAACCGAAATTTTTTTTGCAAAAATAGTTGTCGTTTCATTGCATTTTCTGAGAATATTTAACAAAGTAGTATATATTTTTTATATACCATCAGAAAGTAGAGATTTCAATGAACAAAAAGCATACCAATTTTTTGAAAAAAGCTGACATTTTCATGGGTGAATTTTCGATTGAAAATTAGGGTGCTTTTTCGATATTAAGTCAAAATAAGATGAAGAAAGGAATATTTTAAATCAAAAAAATTACAGTATATTTGGGACATACAAAGGTAAGTTTCCACCAAATTTGGTGAAAAAAAGTTATTGTTTGTATTGATTTGTATTTTTGCTGGAAATGGAGATAAACCATTTTTTACCCTTAAACCCACCATTCCGCCACTTCCTGACCTCAGATTGCCCGTAAATGATTTTTCCTTTTATTTTTTTTACATTATTTTCCTTTAGCAATGGGTTTCATCATACTATTATTTTTTTTGGTTTCAAAAACTATCGGCACTGGTCTATTTGTTCGAATTGCATTGTTTCAATGATTACGGTTTTGCTTCTTTTATTATAAAATATTTTTTCTTGTTTAAATAATTTAAACTGCACTAAAATTCGTATTCATCTTCTCTTTGATAAATAAAATTTTATTTTAAACAAAAAGAAATAGCAGTCTTAAGTGCTTAAAGCAGAAAACTTTAAAATGACAAAAATTCTAGAGTATATGCTTAGGGTGTCAAACATTGGATACTTTATCCTAAGTAAGTATATTAGCTCGTTTAATCTTTCTTTTCATTTCTGAGTGGGATTTCCAAAAGGCCTCGAAAATCGAAAAGCAGATGTTGTCACGCCGCCCCCGTCGGCGCTTAAATATTAACGATTGGCCGTTTTTGTGTCTAATTTACATTAATCTACAGTATGCAAAGTAGAATGTTACGAATCTAATTAGGATAAGAAGTAATAATCTTGGCCCCCCTACAATTAATTGATCCTTTGATTTAAAATCCATTTATTAAAAGTTGTATTGGTTTAAGTGGCATGAAAAAATATTCTTATTTTTCTGTATTAATAATACTCTCAAACGTAATTCACAGTTTTAAAAATTATTAGCTAGTAAAACTAATAAAAATATTTTTGCGACAAGTGCAACGAAACAGGTGTTTTATTACGAAATTTGTAAGAACTAAGCATTTTGTAATGATATTTACTAGTTTTTTTTTTTTTACTTTTTTGTATGATAAACATCATGATGTATGATAATAAACATTTAGTTTTGGTTAATATGTCATAATTGGCGGGAAAACATTCAATATAACATAAAAATTGGTGTACAAATTACAGCTTGTTTGAAAGATCAGTTCAATGGCATCCAGGCTAATATTTATACTCAGTGATTTGAAACAGCAACTAGATGTTATTCTATGTCATAGCTAGTTGATTTGATACACAAATTGTTAAATTAGTTAGTAAACTAATATGTTTTAATAACAATACGATAATTACAATTACAATAATAAGTAATTTGCCGTATCAAGGCTGCTTAAAATATTTACCCCAAGCCCATTCCAGCACACTCTGGCGTCGTAAAAGGCGAATATACCTACTATAATTTTACTTTCACTTCTTATTTCTTTCGGCATTTTATAAATTACATAAAAATACGTTTTTATTGTATACAAATCTTTGCATTAGGTATAATACTGGAATACTGCACATCACTATCGTTAAATTTTATTAATTTGTATAAGGATTGGCACCTACAGAGTATAAACATTAGCCGGGCGAATAAACGCAAAGTACAATGATTAGCATGCCAGTCATCTCATCATACTTTGGATACGCCAATCTTTATACAACAAGGGCCAATCATTGTTCTTTTGACCCCTATCTTTATGTTAATTGCATTAAAATGGTTAATTAATTGAAATATGATTATAGTTATAATCAATTTAAATTGCCAGCTTCCCAAGGAATAACTTCACATAAAATTTTTCATAATTAGAAACCTTATTTTGTAACAAGAAATTGTCAAACTCGATGATCACCTTAAAGGGTCAATCATTGTACTGCTTACCCTACCTATGTAGGTACACTTCTGTACTCGTGAAATTTTAAAGGCCGCTAGAGCCAAATAGCAACTGTCATTGAACTATAATTACTACCGTATAGAACCGACACTGCAAACCCAATATTTGCAAATGAACTGTAGCCAATTGGCTACAGTTTTCAGTGAATTTAGTCGATGTTGAAAAGAGAACGTGGCTCGATTTTGAAAATGAAACCTCCCGATGAAATACAAATTTTGTTCGCGATGTCTGTTCTGTTACTTTAGTTTCTCAGAATAAAGAATAATGAGTAGGTACATTAATTAAATATTATGCTTCAATGACATAGATTCATAATTATGTACCTACGAGTTCGCCAGTTATAAAAATACTAAGACAAAAATATTATTTTTTGTCCCCGTCACCGTGGCCAATTTTCATTGTTTGTCACAAATACAAACAATATGTGAGTAGTGACTTGTGACAAACAATGAAGAGTAAGTTGGCTATTTGGAGATTTAAAATTTCAGTTTGTTTTTTAAGCAGAAAATCGTAGTAAGTTTAAGTATATAAGTTTATTATAAGTACGATGGAGGGTGGCACTACTCTTAGCTGCTTGTTAAATTTTGTTACATTTCTTTTAAAATAACCTCAAAGAAACGTAAATTCTTGGTCTCATAAGCGGCCACACCGTGGCTGAATTTATAGGTACCACATCTATGTTACGTACAGTAGGCGCGCAAATTAAATGCAGTCGGAGTCTGAGGGACGGGAGCCCCCCAACCCACTACGTCGTGCCTCGAATGGCCAGAGTGTAGTTTTACTAGTTTCAAAGTAGTGTTGTCTTTGATACCGTTATAAAATTATCGCGCTCATTCGTTGATATCGCTGTTATATTTAGTGTGCTTGAAAATAAAGCTAAAAAACGTATGTTTAAATCAATACTAGCTGTGCCCTGTACCCTCTGTGTTGTTTCAGGATTTCATTTACCTGCATACTAAACATCAGATTAATCAGTACAACTCATTTTAGTCGGATTTTATTATATTTTTATCAAAATCGGTTTAGTACATAGTTACGAGGATACTGTATGGTAACGAACGTCACATTTGTGATTAAATTATGTTTAATTTATAATTCCAATTTATCGACATTTTACTAATTAATTACCAATAAGGTTACAACACTAGAAGAATTCCTAAGCTCTGAAGTAGGGCTTGAATATCGGAGTCTCGGAATCTCGCAATATCAGAATCTTGGAACGTTAAATCCGATATTACAATTCCGATACTGCGTGATTCGATATCGTAATATCGGAATCAGTAATTTTTTAATTTTAATTTAAACAAAATGATTTAAATAGTCGAGCACCCGTAAAACGAATTTGTCTGAAATTCCTTCCTCATAAAATACTAATGTAAAATGTAACTAATCGATCAATTCGATCGTTTATTTTGTGTGGGCAACCCCATTCAGTAGACGTCAATAATGTAAATTTTTAATTTAACATCACTGTCAATCAAAAAACTAACCCAAGACTCAAGAGTGAAGTGAACTAAATAGTTCTCTGAATTCTATTGAACCAGTTAGTTTTGGTAAAATATATTTAACAAGTGGAACGAATCTGAAAATGTCGGGAAAAACTAATAATGACTCCTTTCTTATGAATTTCTCATATTAACAATAGGTATATCGTCCAAATTATGTTTGTCACGAATCTGAGCTTGTGTTGTGGAATTGATGATTTTTCGCAAATCTAATCTTATCTAATTACGATTAGATGTATAATTTTACAAATTGTATTCTGTTATGATAAAAAGTTATGAGTTAGAAGAAATATTTTGTGCGAAATGTCTCTGGTAACGAGCAGCAATGAAGAAGAATCGTATCCGCTTCACGAGTGTGTTTTCGTCGGAGACGTTCGCAAGCTGTCCTCGTTGTTGAGGTTCAATGATGTTACGGTCAAAGACAAGCACGGCAACTCGGCGCTGCACCTGGCGGTGATGCTGGGCCGCAAGGAGTGCGTGCAGCTGCTGTTGGCACACGGCGCTCCTGTTAAAGTGAAGAACTTAGCGGGCTGGTCCCCGCTCGCGGAGGCCGTCAGCTATGGAGACCGACAAACCATCTCGACGCTCGTTCGGAAACTCAAGCAGCAGGCCCGCGAACAGATGGAAACCCGCCGACCAGACCTAATCCGAGCCCTGGCTCAGATCAAAGATTTCTACATGGAATTGAAGTGGGATTTTCATTCATGGGTTCCTCTGGTCTCTAGAATGTTACCATCTGATGTTTGCAAAATATACAAGGCAGGCTCGAGTATCAGGCTAGATACTACACTTGTTGATTTTTCTGATATGAAATGGGAGAGAGGAGACATATCTTTCATATTCCAGGGGGAGAAGCAACCTAGTGAATCTTTGACTGTTCTAGACAATAAAGCAAAAGTGTACCAGAGAGTCCGATATGAGGAAACTGAGAATGAAATAGAAGATGAAGTAGATATTCTGATGTCCAGTGATATTTTGGCAGCTCAAATGTCTACAAAGGGTATTTTATTTTCTCGAGCACAGTCGGGCTGGATATTTCGTGAAGACCGAAAAGAAACTGTTGCAGGATTATACAAAAGTGATATTTATACAATTACAGGGCTTGTTTTAGAGTCTAGAAAGAGACGGGAGCATTTGTCAACAGATGACTTGCAGAAAAATAAAGCTATAATAGAGAGTCTTACTAAAGGCAACACACAAAATTTAGATACAAATGGAGAACCAGCTAGGCGCGCATCATTAAATCCACCCCCAGAATCAAATGTAGACTGGAATTCATACATATCATCTTCACCTGGTCAGTATCCTAGTCTGGGAAGGGAGTTAGTGTACAAGGAGTCATCTAGAAATTTCAAAGCTACTATAGCGATGAGTGATGACTTCCCACTGAGTGTCGACATGTTACTAAATGTGTTGGAAGTGATTGCTCCCTTTAAACATTTTGCAAAATTGCGTCAATTCGTTGCTATGAAGCTGCCCAGAGGATTCCCAGTAAAAGTGGATATACCAATTCTCCCAACCGTAACTGCAAAGATAACTTTCCAAAGATTTGAGTTTCGTGATGACATACCGCCACAGATGTTCGTAATACCGGCAGATTATAACGAGGATCCCTTACGTTTCCCTGATTTATGACGTTTTGATATTCTAACACTGTTTGAAATAAGTGAAAGACCAATTTGGTGTCGTGAAGGGAAGTGTGGTCGTGGAAAATATGTTGTTCGGGGTAAACCGTGCTGGCCTCCAAATGGCCTAGTGTCTATTGAAATCCCAATGCTCTTTGGCTTGGGTAGTTCTTATTCCAGCCATTATGTCCTGTTTGTGGAGTAAATAATTTCTGAATTTAGGATTGTAAATTGATGATGAACAATGTAGAAGTGTCTGTAAAACAGTGTTAGAATCAAAGTTTATTTTTAAATGTATTGATGTGTTTTACAGTAACCAGTGGAGTCATTGCACTTTGAGCTAGTTTTGATTTTGATTAGAGTAATTCAAATTTATATCTATAAGTTAAAGTAATATAAAAAGAGAAATACATAAAATATTTATATGATCTCTGGTAAACTGTTTGGCCTGTTCATGAAGAATACCCTATTCTTATAATATCTTTGATTGAAATCTATGTTATAATATCTTTAAACTTGTAATTTGTTAAGCCTTAAATCCTATTGAATTTAACCTGAAAAGTATTAAGTCAATTCATATTTTGGTGTAGACAAAATTATTTATTGGTAGATTTATTTTAAGTCTTAAATTTAGTGAGACTACAAAGTGACCAAATCAATCAATCACTAGCTTGTTGCATATTGACTCCACTAGAAATTCAGTTCAATTAAGTATTAAATGTTAAATTTTAATAAAATTACTTATTTAAATAATGAATTAAACAATTGTTGAACAGATAATAAATTTTATAGTTTAAATTAATTTCAAGAAAACTGTGTGATTTTAGATCATAATAATTATATTATGTAATAATTAAATTAATTGCCCAATTGTGGATATTATCCAGAAAGGGAATTTTATTTAAATTTGTGTACGAATTTGTTATTTTATTTATTTCACTAAGTTCCTTATGATGTATATGTTGTATGTGTTTTACTGTTTTTAGCTTGTATATTAATTTAAAAAAACAATGCAGAACTTTTTTACAATTGGCAGCATCTGTTACATGGCCCACATCCTACCATTGATTGTCATTTGGCCTACAACATTTTATGGAAGTAGTAGAAATATCCAGAATATAGTTCCTGTTAACTATGTAGAATTTTCACTTTTTAAGGATCAAATAACATTATTGTGTATACCGTGGAAATGTTTTGATAGATTTGCATTGTATCTAGTAAAAATTTGATGAAAGCACATTAATCAAGCTCACTAGGCGACCAACTAAAGCTTACTCACACGAGACCTTGTGCCTTCTGATTTCTTAATAGTAGTCACGTGTTATTAGAGAATATGTCTATTTGAGAAAACTGTCTTACAAGCACGTTATAGATTGCATTTACAAAATAATGCTTAAACAATGGTAGTTGTCTAGCAAACGTAGAGGGTACTTGTGCAAGTAAACATTTAGAATTGTTGTTGTAATCTGTATTATTAAACTCGTAAAATACTATCTGACAATAATGTTTAAAACCCACCTGAAGCGTTTTTTTACTAATGTATGTATAATTTTTTCTTGCCAATGCATTCACCAAACTTGTCAATATTTGAAAAGACGTAGGTATGTATTGTAAATTACAGCAGTATTGAAAATTTTTGAAATGTTGTAATAAATAAACTTGGAATTTATTTGAAATTATTTTATTTAAAAAACATTGTTATAAATCATGTACATGCATCGAAATTGCAAAAAGAATTTATTGGATACTGTTATCAACTTCATCCAATGAACAAAATAATTTAAATTCCATACATAGTGCTACAATCGCGTCGCGTATCTCACGTTGGAAGGATTAAGTTGATAACATTAAAAATATTTCAGTCGAATACATTTATCTAAAATATGGAAGCATTGAATGACGTTCATCTGAAAGACTTCCTCGACTTGGTAGTGGTGGAGGGGATGATGGCGGGCGCCGACTCCAGCCCCAGCGTCACCACGCGGAGAGACACCGTCGAACGACGAGCTAACACAAATAGTCAACGTTAATGAAGTCTTGAGTATAATGCACCATAAAATGCTGAACACGGCGAACGCGCCACATTTGTATAAAATCATATGAGAGCCCGATGCGGAAGACATAATATATGAGAGCCCATCTCATGATTTTCATATAAATAATACAAATGCAGCGCGTACGGTGCGGATATATGTGCGTTCACCATAGACCATGCTAGAAAGTAGAAACATGTCAGATCAAAATATATTATTTGTAATACTTTACACTAGATCGTTCTGTCACCGGCCAACACCGCCGCATATCATATATTCTGGTTTGTGATCGTAAAGATTTTTCAGTATTAAATCGAAAATAATCATCATTTTAGAAAAAGAAAAAAAATCCATACAACTCTTTTACTTTTACTTGACAATCGTTATAGTTTTAAAAATTTTCATTGCCATATTAAAAACCCATTTTTCTGCTTGTCAAAAATGCCATGAGAATCTGGTACACGTATAGCAATTATCTTACCCACTTCCGGAATATCGTCGATTAACTGTAACAAAAAATATGACACATCACATTACATTATTATAGCCATGTGTTCCGATATTGAAATTGAGATAATATATAATTTAGAATGAAAATTCCCTGTTTTTATTGAAATAGCCGGCAAACGAGCTGACGATCCACCTGAAGGTAAGTGGCTATCGTCGCCCATGAACATCAGCAACACCAAAGGCATTCCTGATGCGTTGCCGGTCAAGAAAAAAAGAAGAAAAAGAAAGAAAGAACTGGATCTCAAGCCGTACCCGCGGGATTTGTAAAAATTCGATACGAAAGAACAATGCCCAAAAATTATTTTTTATTTTTTGTAGCGTCTTAAAACGTCAGTTATACCGAAGCAATTCATTTATTTTTTTACGTATTTTAAAATTAATACCTGTGCCCGTATTACCCAGCGTAAAATAATTTTATTAATAAGTGATGAATTGACTATAATAACAATTATGTCAACAATGTCCATTTTCATTCGGGCACTCACTTCGATACATAGCTTGTATCAAGCAAGATATAGAGAGACTTCTTGGCCAATATTACAGACAGAATTTCGTTATAAATGTTGGTAACAAATGTAATGATGTCAAATTTCCATTTCCGGTTGTCAATCAAAAAAAAGTCAGAATAAAAAATAATGGTAAAAATTACGTTCTCCCTACTCTATGACTCAGTGGTTATAAGAATTCAATCTCAAAATACTTTGGTTCTGGGGTGTGTCTGCTGAAAATTCTTATATATCTAAGCTCAGAAATTAAAGGGCCATTTTTAGAATTTTTTTTATTTTAAGACGCTAAAGTTGAAAATCAAATAAAACGATGTATGGCAGTTGGGCATTGTTCTTTCGTTTCGAAACCACTACTGCGGGCGACGCCACGGGCAAAAGCTAGTAATGTTTATAAAGGCGCGGAAGTCTGCCAATCTACTCTTGGCCAGCGAGGTGGACTATTGCCTTTACCTTTCCTAAATTAATTATGAGGGTTGAAGACAGAATCTTGTTGTGGACGGTGGAACACTTCAACCGTTATTACAAACCTTCTCGAGTTTAAGATCATCTGCTTGGTTTTCAAGACCTTATGGGACCTTATGGTAAAAGCGCGTCTTTTTTTATATACATTTTACAAAAAAAACATACTCGAAAGAAATAGTCTCTGAAAAAATACTACTTTAATTATAGTTGAACATAATAATATAAATATCCGGATGACCGAGCTTTGCTCGGTTTAGTGTTGCTTAACAACGCCATTTACTGAAGTAGCTTTAGTATTGCTACTTACCAATAGATGTCAGGAAGAGTACATATATTGTAGAAGTTTATCATTGCCTGAAAACACCGATAAAACGACATTTTCTAAAAATGAATCCTAGCTAGATCGATTTATCGCCCCCGAAACCCCATATATACTAAATTTCATGAAAATCGTTGGAGCCGATTCCGAGATTCCAATTATATATATATATATATACAAGAATTGCTCGTTTAAAGGTATTGGATTATATCAAAATCACCATATTTATACCTATTTTATTTGAAGAGTTCCCTCATGGATCTCATCACGAGAACCAGAACTAAAATTTGATAAAAAAGGACCAATCTGAAAGTTGCCTTAAACCCTTTGAAATAAAAAAAATATTTGAAAAATTCTCTCTTTTTTTAACCGACTTTAAAAAAGGCTCCCTCCTTAAAAAAGGAGGAAGTATTCAATTCGACTGTATTTTTTTTATATATTTGTTACCTCAGAACTTTCGACTGGGTGAAGCGATTTTGATGATTCTTTTTTAATCGAAAGCTGGTTGCTTGTTATGTGGTCCCACTTAAATTTGAGCGAGATCTGACTAGTAGTTTTTGAGTTATCCCTAATTTTGAAGTCGGTTATTTTTTTTCAAGAATTATTGAAGGTGGTAAAAAAGTAGAAACGTATAATTTAGTTAACGCTAGCGCTCTGCACGCAGCTTTGCCTGCATTTTCCGGGATACCAAGTACCCTATATCTTATTCCAGATCATGTACTATCTGTGCGCTAAACATGACAATCCGTTCAATAGTTTTTTCGTGAAAGAGTCACAATCATCCTTACAAACTTTCACATTTATAACATTAGTAGGATAGGATAAAAACGTTAAACTCACAGCGCTCTCCTGCACCTTGGTGGCGAGCGAGCGGCGGAATGCCGTCAGCCGCCGCGTGTAGCCGCTGGCGACGCTCACGCCGCTGCGGACCGACTCCGACGAGCTCGAGAACACTGCGTCTGTACACAGGAAGTTGAAGGCGAAAATCCAATATGGTTATATATTAAGTTGGCTTCAACCCATTAATGGCTCATTACTGAGCACAGGTCTCTCCCCTTGAGGAGACCTAGAGCATTTGGAGAATGCTGGAACCGAATGCTGGAAATGCTGGAGCGTGGTGGAACCACGCTGCAATCCTGGATTTGTTAATAGGCCGTAAAGGCCGCATCCTAGGGGCAGCAGATTCCAGAAGATGATAGATGATTTTGCTATTAAAAAGTGTCGCAAAAAATTGTGATTGTTGTTTTTTTACGCACTTTCTTAGTGACTAATTCAGTGCCTTCCTTACTATGAATGGAAAATTATTATTTTAGAAAGGTACATGGGGCGGCGAAAATCAATTGGCCTACACTCATAAAAATATAAATCCGGCACTGCCACGCTGCTCCAGTGCGGATTGGTGGAGGAGGTATATTCAGTTAATGAATAATTTCTAAATAAAGGGTTCGAATGTAAATTAAACGAAACATAAAAACATACTCCAGTCTGTGTGGTTATTTTCATCCAACGTAAAAATCACGAAATTGCAATTCAAATACATACTCAAACGTTCCATATATTTTAATACTTTTGCCGAAAACAATAAAAACTAAAAATCGATGTATACAAATCATTGTTTTTAACCCTATACAAACGTATGCCCATATTATTATGTAAATTTTTGACATATATTTGAATTTCAAATTCAAAGCAGTCGTCTGAAAAACATTTAATCACACATGAAACTGAGATAAGCGGAGGGACTATAAATAGTTTCTTAATATACGTTTCTAACTAAACGTAATACATCTGTAGGATTTACTCATTACAAAGCAGCAATGGAAATAGTATTTAGCCACTATTATTATATTGCACTGCATTATAAATATAGATAAATTAAACGGCTTACAAATCAAACCATTTTCCACGTTAAAATTTATTTTTAAAGTTCCTATTAGAAAATTAGACGTCTGGTCCGTTGCTACGCTGCAGAAAAACATAAATATGAGAAAATCGGCAAGCATTAGAATTTTAAAAGTGCATGAGGTCTACCATACTCTACACCCCATTTGTGTGGCGCTATGGACTGCAATGTGTCCTTCATCTCGCGTTATATTATGAGACTATCTTCTTATATCCCACTATAATTTCATTATAGTCCCTTTATAGTAGGACGGTTAAGGGTTGTAATGATACATCAATTAGTACCACAGAGTATTGAGGCGCTCCCTCTCAAAGAGCATTCGCCTATAACGTAACCCAAAATTAGAGTTTGACATTATAATTTCCCTTAAAAATCGCCTATATTTGTTATAACATCCAAAGTTTCAGGACGAACAAATTCCTGTTATAAATAGACGAAGTGTTTTTGCAAGACGTCATGATTTTTTCAATTTATTACAATTCAAATTTTCCCGTCCCTACTGAATAATTGTTTTTATAGAATTGAATACAAGATTATTTGCGTCACTTGTTTTTCACGCTGAATTAAGATAATTTTTGTTCGACCGTCGATGATTTTGCGACGTAATTAGTGTTTTATAAGCTTGTAATTAGTGTTTGTACTTTGGAAGCGTTCCATATTTGATCGACAGGTATACATACATTATAATATTATGTTTTAAAAAAAACCTAAAGTGATACAAATTGACTTTACTCACAAATGGTGAAATTATATTAGCATTAGAAATTTATTTAAAGTTATTATAGTTACCATCTCTGCTTCCTAGCGACTCCCTCGCTGGCGTCGCGCCCGCTATGATTCTGTAATGTACAGAAACATTATTAATGTTGAGCAGTTCCAAAGCATTGTTCCCTTTTGTTCCCACTTCTCTTGTGTCATGGGGCATGCTTGACAAAATGTCGTGTGCATTGCGCTTTATTAGCCAAAAATTTTATATAAAAGCTGTTCACAACTCCACACTGTTTACTGTTTTTTTATTCTCACAGTTACAGAGATGATACCTTTTACACAAACCGCAAACGAGTTCTCAATCCACCTGATGGTAAGTGGCCATCGTCGCCCATGGACATCAGCAACACCGAAGGCATCACTGATTCGTCGCCGGCCAAGAAAGAGAGAAGAAAAAGAGAGATAGAATCAACTGGCATGGATACCTGTTGATGGCGGCATGTAATCGTCTCTGGTGCGGCGGCACGAGACGCGCGAGGTCGGCGGCGGCGACGTGCGCCCGCATACGCCCCCCCGCGCCGCCCCCCGCACCACCCGCGCCCCCACACGCCTCGCCCAGCGCCACCAGCGCGCTCTCCGCCGCCTCCGTGTAGTCGCGTGTCCACACTGACAACTGTACGGATACCATGTTGGTGACGGTGTGGACACAGGGTAACAAACGAAAATGCAACTTTTTTTGAAACGTTTTAGCGTCACGGCTGTATGAGAATACCGATATCAGTAACTATGCAGCTCAATTAATATCTGAGTAGAATTCATAATTACGCACTAATTTACATTATATATATATATATATATATACATATAGAGAACAATATATATATATAGTTCTCTACCCATTTTTACAAGTTTCGTCGTACGCCGCGACTTAGAAAACAATCAAAATGGCGGGTGAGGTGTTCATAGTTTACAAGAACGCCAAGAAAAACATCTTGAAAAACCGACCGAAGAAGATTTCGAAAAAAAAAACAAAAAATATGTAATGACGTCACATTTTAACTACATCCTATGTATGTATCGCTCCCACCTGGAAGATTCGCCAGTCGTCAGCAGCCTCTATGAGTTTCTTGGCGCGGCGCGCGTTGTGGCGCACCACGTCCTTGGCGTTCTGCAGCCGGCTGGCCTGCCGCTGCAGCCGCTCGCGGGCGCCCTCCAACTCCTGTTCCGTGTCCGCCCTGGACATGCACCACATTGACACTGACATTCTACCAGAGATCTGACAGGATACGTCATACGAGGCACGAGGGAAAAATCCACCAATAAGATTACGTCATTTTTGTAGCCGCGAGTAACGTAGCTGCGCCGCGTATTCTATTCGGGCCGGTTACCGTCGTCGGTATGCTGCATGGGTAGGGGCAGTATTATTAAGGCCAAAGGTAAATTCAACCGGTCAAAATTATACATTTTTAAATGTTTTCCTTTCCTTAATAAATATATTTATAACATACTAGGAAATCGCCCTCACTTTGCTTCGGGAAAAATAGTAAAAAAAAAAATTATATAGCCTATGTCACCCGGAGATAGTGTAGCTTTCCAACAGTGAAAGAATTTTTCAAATCGGTTCGGTAGTTTCGGAGCCTATTCAATGCAAACAATCAGATCTTTCCTCTTTATAATATTAGTATAGATAATTCATATATAGCTTTCTGCACTTCTTCGTTTAAACTGTAACTATACCAAATCCCTCCTACGTGCATGCAATATTCTCACGTACGATATTAACAATTACATAGATACGAAGTCGTGTTTGCCTAAATCACTAAATACATCGGACTCACTCTCTAGCCCCCAGCTGCTTGCAGGTGTCCCCGAGCGCGACGAGCCTCGCGCTCAACTCTCCGACTGTCTCTTCCAGCGTCGCCACACGCGAGTTCACCGCCCGCAGCTCGTCCCGAGCCGCGTAGTACTGCGAGCTGATGCTGTGCAGCTCCTCGATCTCCGGCGCTGTACATATTAAGCTGTACATATTAAGCCGAGCAAAAAGCAAAGAGACGTGATGAGTGTCCATGGACATCACCAACACCAAAGGTATCACCGAAAATATAACATTTTAACAAAAAAATAACCGACTTCAAATGAAGTACATTGTACTTTTGACATGGATACTATTGTCAGATCTCGCTCAAATTTATGTGGGACTACATGACAAGCACCAGCTTTCAATTAAAAAAAGAATCATCGAAATCGGTTGGCGCGATATTGAGTTATTCGTCCATTTATGGCGCACATACTTAATGAAAATTTAAGACTTATATGATTTTGACATGGATGCCATTGTCAGATCTCGTTCAAATTTATGTGGGACCACACGACATGCACCAGCTTTCAATTAAAAGAAGAATCATCCAAATTGGTTCACCCAGTCCAAAGTTCTGAGGTAACAAACATAAAAAAAAATACAGTGGAATTGAGAACCTAAATAAAACACGATGCGAATAAAGTCTAGGTCGATAATGTATAAGAACGAAATTCGCACTTGGAATTCATGTAGTCATGTTTGGTTCACAACTCACAACAAGTTTGTTTTTAAACAAAGTTCAAAATCTTAGTTTTCTCCAACACACATATTAGTTTCTATAGATTGTAGACGTAGTAGTAGATAAGATAGTAGATAAATATGTATATTGAAATAACACACTTAAAACTTCCTCGCTTACACTCGCACGCACACGTTCGCACGCCTGCATACGTCCGCACGCACGCACTAACTCAACAAATATCATTATATTACCGTCGTTGGGCAAGGGCGCGACGTGCGCAAGGAAGTGTTTGTGCGCGTAGTGCGCGAGCCGCAGCGTGGCCTCCAGCGCGGCAACGTCCCGCTCGCGCCGCGCGATGTCCGCGTCCAGCCCCGCGCCGCGCTCGCGCAGCTCGGCGCGCTCCGCCGCGAACTGCACACACCACAATGCACACACACCATGGGTACATGTGTAACAGCATTTTATTTATGTTTATAATTATTATTTTACGGGGACAAGGAAAACGGTACCCTTATAGTTACGTCATATCCGTCAGTCCGTTGGGACATTATTTATTTATGACAAGAATTGTAAATAATGATTTACAATTCTTGTCAATGGGCTCTCTTCTTCATTGGCTTTCTTCTATTATAAGTAAAAAAAAAGATTTTATTTATGAAAATTGAATGATTCTCGAAGAGTCGAAGGACCAAAAATGAATGAACGGCTTTTTTATGCCTTGAGCAGGCAAACGAGCACACGGGTCACCTGATGGTAAGTAACATGGGCATTAGTAACACCGAGGGCGTCACCAATGCGTTGCCGGCCTCGAAGAAAACAATAGACCCGCTTCTTGACCCCATGTCATAGCTGAGTGGGAACATCGATGCAAGAAGTTTGCTCCACAGTTTACACGTCCATGGTAGGAAGTTACATGAAAAGCGAACTATAGATGAACGCCAGGTATTCAGGTAGTGTTGATGGAACCTGGTACGCCGTGATGCGCGGTGACGGAAATCAACTGCAGGTATTAAGCCGAACAGTTCTTCAGAATGGGAATGTCCCCGTTGTACACACGATAGAATACGCACAGAGAGCCTACGTCTCTCAACTCGAGCGATTCTAATCCGTCTGTAAGCTTGGGATCGTCGAAAAAACGAATGGCTCGTCGTTGGATTCAGTCAAACGAATCCACTGGGCCAGCTGGGGCTCCGGCCCAAAGATGGGAGCCGTAATCCATGTCTGGTCGAATTTGCGCCTTACAGCCTTGCGCCCCGCTTGCACTAATTTGAGTTGCTAGTTAACATGGATTTTATTGGTGTCAGATGAATAAGTCACGCCAATGTACGTGTCTGCGGACTTAGGGCGCCAATGTATGTAACTACGTGCTTGGAACACGGCCACAGCACAAAGCACAATGTACGAGTATTCGTACAAAAATTATGGTCAATGTTATAATGGTGGTATTACCTTAATCTTGAAAAAGGTAACAGAGAGTTGCTGCCCCGCCTCGTCTTTACCGAGCGACGCTATGAAGATATCGTGTCTGAAATTTTAGTAACAGTAACACCCATAAATAAACTTGTCTCTATTAATTATACAAAAGTACCACCTACTAAGAATAGAACAATCAATGACATCGAAATCAAAGCTTGTTGTGTTGTTGTTTAAGTAAGTATACATTATTTAATTTAAAAATCCCCCGACACTTATTTTCACCAAAAAGAAGTAGTGACCTTGAAGTGCCTGAACAAGTCTTCATATCAGCTAAGAACCATCTCGATCACGTCAGCTTTCAAACAAAAAACCGCATTAAAATCGGTCCATTCGTTTTGGAGCTACGATGCCACATACAGAAACAGACGCGCTAAACTTATAACACGCGTCTTTTTGCGTCGGGGGTTTAAAAATAGTGCATTGAGATACAGGAGCTGCCCTACCTACGAAAAAAACGTGTATACCTACGCAACAAAACGTGGCGGTTTTGTTCCTTCTAATGTCCAATTTGACGTGACTTTGACATTCCTATGTCAATGTGGGTTTTAGTAGTTAGTACCAAAGTACCTTGGTAATAAGTCACAATTTACACTGTAGTAAAGAGATAAAACAAAATGGCGAACACGGCACACGTCTGACGTCATGAAAAATTTGACAGTATAGCGAAACTGTTGCATATAGAGTTGGATTGTTTTTATTTCATACGTTAGACAAGGACGCCACTATGTTTATTATTGGAACGAAGTTCCTTATCGCGCGTTGTGAAAGGGGGCTAGATGGAAAATTACGACAATTTTTGATTTTTACGAATGACGACACTTTTTTTGAAGTGATTCAGAGCGTTTTACAGAGATGGCGCTGTACAACAAAACAATACTTAAATCGAAAGGAACTTCGTTCCATCCGGATGTACCTTGACACCTCTCATGTTTTTTTTTTCGTCTTTTAAACTATTCCATAACTAAGTATCTATATGACATTATAAAAAGTCCTTATAATTCCTAAGTCAATGAAATAGTGTGCTGACCACCCGTGTGATACGCACCGCTTGACGAGCTGCTGTACGCGTTGCTCGCGCTCGCGGGTCATGGCGCGCAGGTTGCCGCACTCGTGCACCAGCGCGCGCTTCTGCACGGCGAACATGTCGCGCCGCGCCGCTATCTCCACCAGCCGCTCGTTCATTGCCTGCCAATATTTATATCATGTCACCATGTAGCTTGTACATTGTGTAGTCAGAGCCGGCGTTTTGGGGGGCAAGGTTGAGCGACAGCCTATGGCGCCAAATCTAGCAAAAAAAAAGCAAAAGAAATAATTCCCATTGATTCAGCAAAAATTCCCATTAGTTCAGCAAAAAATTTTTCGAACAAAAATACTCGATTTTAATTTTCTTATGTGGGCGCCACAATATTCTTGCCTGGTGCGTCAGTGTCTCTAACGCCAGCACTGTGTGTAGTGCCCATGTTACAACTGCGTTAACTTTAATGTTCACGGCTGCGCCGGAATGCGCCTTACACCGCTTTTGTCCGCAGATGTGGCCAATAAAATAACTGGTAATAGAAAATTAATAGTCAAAGCCGCCACCCAATTTATCACTTAACAGTGGAATTCAAACAGCCCCTCTCAGCGAGCTAAGTGTACACATGTGTAATGTCATTTACGCGTTAGGTCGCAGATGAGGCATGGCAATAAGAAAGATAGCCACGGTCACGTCACGTGACGTCAACTGTGTAGGTATAGCTGTCTGGTGTAAAAATTACTTTCTTTCTTTTTCTTTTTTCTTGGCCGGCAACGCATCATTGATGCCTTTGGTGTTGCTGATGTCCATGGGCGACGATGGCCACTTGCCATCAGGTGGATCGTCGGCTCATTTGCCGGCTATTTCCATAAAAATAAAAAAATGTCTGACCGCGTCGAGTTGCAGCCGCTGCGCGTCGAGCGAGAAGGCGGTGTCGTCGAGTCCGGCGAGCGCGCGCGACGCGTGCGCCACCCGCAGCCGCATGAGCGCCTCCTCCACGCGCGCGCGTCGCCACGCCGCCCGCGACGCGCGCAACTCCTTGTCGCCGCCCTCCACGTTCAACATCCACGTGCGCAGACGACTTTGCTGGGGACATACATTGCTTTAATGGAATTAATGTATAATGACTAATAAATAAATGATTACTTAAAAATTAAGATTGTTATTTAATACGAAAAATTAACGAGTTTTAAGTTATAACTTGAATATGTGTCGTGCAATGATAACGTAATATTTTCACTAGACATACGACCTCTCGACGTGTGAACGAAACTATAAAATAAAACACTTTTATACAATAGGCCCACCACGTCTTTTGCGAGTGTTCAGATCGTTAAATTGATAATATCTTTGAAATTTTGTCAACTTTAACACTACATATGCAACTGCACACGATTCATAAAATAACCAGTTATTATTTTTAACACTAAGTATAAATTACTAAAGCGTAACAATTTGGCCACGATACTCAAGTTACCAAGTTGACGTGTTCACTGTTCTTGGCCTCCAGGTCGCGTGTGAGGCGGCGCATGTCGTCGTGCAGGCGGCCCGAGTGCCGCTCCAGCAGCGCCACGCGCGCCGCGTGACGCGCCATCACCTCCTTCAGCCTACACACACATACACAAAAACATTTAAAAAAATGTTTGATGATTGATGTCGTTATTTAAAAAAATATGTGTCCTGCAATCTCGTAGCTTACGCTAGACGGGCCCTGTATCAAAATGTATGTTGAGGGGCCCCCGATCCGACGGAGTTCATAAAATGTACAGATATTTTGTTTAAACATCGGAGCAGTGCCGGATTTATATCTTTTATGAGTGTAGGCCAATTTATTTCCGACGCCCCATGTACCTTTCTAAAATAATAATTTTCCATTCATAGTAAAGAAGGCACTGAATTTGTCACTAAGAAAGTGCGTAAAAAAACAGAATTACAATTATTGCGACACGTTTTAATAGCAAAATCATCTTTATTATATCAACTTCTGCAATCTGCCGCCCCTAGACCGCGGCCTATGCGGCCTATTGACAAATCCAGGACTGCATCGGAGGCTCTATACCTATAGCTCAGGGGCCGTATCATAGATTCGGCACATACGGGAGTAGCCACGTCTATACCTGCAATACTTTAAACTGTGTTAAAGTTACTGCAAGTTAGCAGTGAAAAAATGCTGAAAACGATGGATCTCAGCATTTTTTCCGTCACTTGACTAACCTAACCGTTCTTGTGTTAATAGCAAACAATTCAAAGATGAGTCTATGAAAATGTGACTTTAAAAAAATAAAACCTTCCATAAATTGGTTGGATATCATTATTCCAGATCAAATTCAAACTATATAGTAAATAAGTACTTTTAATAATGACATACGACACTTTATGGTAAATTGAAGATGAAGTACCGGTTCTCCTGTTCCACCAGCTCAGCGGAACACTCCTTCTCAGCCTGAGCACCTTCCATGTGCGACACGCGCGCCCCGATCGTCTCCACTTGGTAACACTGCAATGCATCATCATCATCATCCAAAATACCTTTCACACCATTTTTAAACCCAAATAAGTTTGTATGTAGCCAGTTATAAGTGCATTGCTGGTGCCTACAAACTATGTACGTTATTCTTGTCTTTAGCGTGCGAGTGAGGGGAATGATAATTTCCGCCATTTTAGATTCGTTTCTTTAATGGCGCGGCTTATAATATACTAAAAGTAACTAGAATAAAATAAAAGTTAACCAAATTAATTGTTGTGCATTTAAATTATTGCTATTTTTACACATTTTGAATTAAGGTAGCCAAACTTTAAGATATTTATATATATAAGGTAGACAAAAATTAAGATATTTGATACTTTTAAGAGATTTTGATATTTGATACTTTACTATGGGAGGAATATTAGACTACATTACATAAATTAAATCAATATTACATAATTCCTGAGCGAATATTCGATAATGTGTACTGTGCTATAATAGCCAATAGCGTCCACAACGTTATGTTTTTATACACGAAAAACAAATAATTACTAGGACAACATGATGATGTGATAACAATGGCCACTCCTTCATCAGACGAGAGAAAAACGACACATCATTATAATTTCAAGTGGTGCTGCCACACTGCCGTTGTTTGTGTTTATACAAAATATAAATATATATAGTCCATTTTTTATGACGAGTCTTAATTGGTAAAAAATCTTGGCACTTCTTTTTATTGAAATATAAATTTATATAAGTCTAAAGCCAATTAATAGTAAACAAAAATTAGTAAAATTCAATGATTATTCCAATTCTTTTAATTTTTGGTCTCCATTATAATTATTTTTAAATCACAAAATATGAAAAAAGACACTGAAATTTTTTACTCAATAAGACTCCTCTAAAAAGACGGTCTTTACATTGTAGTGTCGTGCAATGAAGAAGCTGCTGCCAACAAACGCATAGTGCATTCCAACCGACAATATACTAACGATAGACTCAGTGCACTCAACCTTACACAAACAACAGTTTACTAACGATAGAGCACACAGTGCACTCAACTCTACACATACAACAGTGTACTAACGATAGAGCACACGGTACACTCAACTTTACACAAACAACAGTGTACTACCGATAGAGCACACAGTGCACTCAACTCTACACATACAATGGTGTACTAACGATAGAGCACACGGTACACTCAACTTTACACAAACAACAGTGTACTACCGATAGAGCACACAGTGCACTCAACTCTACACATACAATTGTGTACTAACGATAGAGTACAGAGATTCCTTCTGACTCTGCAGGCTGCGCTCCACGCCGCGCTGCTTACTGTCCAACTTGCTCATTATCGCCTTTGACGCTACAAGTATTGGCGGTTACATTTTTTTCAGCATACAATAATGCCTAAAATTTTGTCTATCTAACACTCTCAAAAACTAAGTCATCAAGTTTGAAGATTTAAAAAATCATCCCCATCCCCATTCTACCACCAAAATGCAGTGTTAGTTACTAATAGACCACAGTCCAAACCATTGGACCTGGCCGCTCAAACTTTCTACAGATGTATGTTAGACTTTTTGTTGGGCTATCGCCTAGCTAGAGGTTAAAATAAGGCATAAAAGTTTGTATGCACATAAAAATAAATCTCATTAGATTTACTCCGAACTTGGAATTAACTGAATGATTTACGCTAAAACGTATTACAGTATATTATTATTTAAAAATATAAATAGGCTGTTTTGGCTCTCATGGCCTGAATTTTAGGTAACAACTAATAAATGCTTGACTACAATCCCACCTGATGGTAAGTAGCGACCAAGTCTTGTACGATGCACTAACTTAGTAAAAGCACTCTTGCCTTCAAGATACATTTATAATCGAACGGAATCACCAACGCGGGAGATTATGTAGTTACCCCAATAGATATACAGTATCTGTAGCTTCTGTAGGCAGACTGAGACATGGTACCTTTGAGCTGCATGTGGAAGAGTTTCTCGTCGTTCTTGAGCGCGTTCAGTTTCTGCTGCTCCACGAACGAGCAGTGCATGGCGCGTTGCTGGTTCATCGTCACCGCCGTCGCGTAGCGCTCCTCTTCCTGACAACCACAAGTTATAGTTTTAACCTTCTTCAAAAAAACAGGTTCTTAATTTGGTAGTATTTTTTAAAATGTTTTTATTTTTAAATCAGTGCTTGAATACAATCCCACCTGATCGTCAGTGGCAATCTAGTTTTGCTTTGAATACACTTACATATAAAGGTTAATAGCGCACTAGCAGCCAGCGAGAAAGATACATTAGAATGATAGGGCCAGCGGCCAACGAGGCCAACGAGTGGTGGGTCGTGGCCGCTGCGACCTGGCTAGCGCTCTTAACCTAATCGAATGAAAACACCAACGCAAGCAATTCACGTATAATAAATGACGAAGCGAAGCGTTTCGACCATATAAGAGGGAAATTAACGACGAAGGGATGGACACCCGCCGTGTATCAGAAGCAGAAAAGGCATTGGGGAGTTAAATCTTACCTGAAAACCCTGTCCAAAACGTATCCTATTGAATACCGAGATACTGGCATCTCTGCGATTGTGCTTGAGGTAAAGAAAATTGTAGACTGGTCTCAACTGGTCTAATTTAAGTTTTCATTCATATAATGCTTCACAAACTTATTCTGAGCATCCTTATCCCAGCATACTTTTTTAGGCTTTAAGTTTAAAGGTGCTTTTTATACTTATGTTAAAATCAATTTTATTGCAACTCACATTGAGCATGTCCTCAAGTTCCTTCGCCCGTTTTTCAGAAGACTTCGATTTATCTGTTGATTCGGTGAGCTTCTCTTTCAATTCCCTAATCTGCAAATGAAAAATATTTTACTATTTTTAACACTTATTATATCACTGTGTCCTTTAAATTCTGTTATGAGTGTGTCACTAACAATTGAATAACAGAGTTCACAATAAACTTAATCAATATACTTAGCGAGGACACACATTCAATTATCGAACAAGGTTTGTAGAGTTCCAGAGCCAGCAAGCTATGAGATGTACAATGTACATGCCTTATTGTTGAGTGCCTGTAGCGCTACATCCTTGCGATGCTGCTCCTCGAGGATCTGACGGTTGTCCATTCGAAGCCTCTCCAGTTCGTTGCGGATGTTGTGCGCCTCGCGTTGGAGACTTTGTGCCTGAAATGAAAATATTATCATAGTATTCATCGGCATACCAAGAGAAGATGGGGAAAGGAAAGGAAGAAGGCATTCCTGAGCTTTTTTAAAAAAATATTTATTATTCATTAAAAAACTTGAAAGGGGGCTTAAGCTAGCTCGTCCCTGAGCCAAAAAAAATTGTTTTAAGTCTAAATAGTATATCATTTTAATAAAAAGCAAAGCAAAGCAAAGGATAACGTGTTCTTATCATTTATACATATAATACACCGAGTATTATATAAATGATAAGACTGGAATTAAACTTGGTTTTATTATATTATGTTTGTTACATCTTAGCACTTGGAGTTAGCTAGTAATGGTTAGTCCTCTCAGAAGGACGCCCTCTTGACCGTCCCGCCTCTTATGTTCCGTTTACATGTATTAAGTAGTTAAGTAGTTAACTAAATTTTAAGTAAATTAATACGTGTAAACGGACAATTTAGTAGTTAAGTAGTTAAGTATTTTAGTACACAAGTAAACAAATAATTTAGAAATCTTTCTGTTTTTCTGTTAAGTAGGTAGGCGGGGCTTATCACTTAATACGTTTGGACACGCACTTAAAATTATTCACTTAAAATTTAGTTATTTACTTAACTACTTAATACGTGTGGATGGAACTTTATATACTAGTGACGTTCTATCACAATAGTGACCTGTGACGTTACCCCCCAGTGTCACCAACCTCGCTATCCAGCGACACGTTCTCATCAGCGGTGTTCTGATACACGGCGCGGGTCTGGCTGAGCCGCTGCGCGAGCGCCATGTTGTCCCGCGCCGCGTCCGCGTTGTTCCCGCGCTGCTGCTCGCAGAACGCCTGCTGTTCGCGACACTCCTCCGCTATCTTGTTCGCCTCGCCCTCCAGGACTGCGTAATCCTGAAACACAACCAACTTCATTAATACCGTTATCACTATTATTATTTCTCTTTGGGGTCCGCCTGGATAGATGTTCCGGCTGGGGGCTTAGGAGCCAGTTCCTTCTTTCATTCTTCCTCTTCTCTCTCTTGGCCGGCAACGCTTCAGTGATGCCTTAAGTGTTGCCAAGTCCATGGGCGACGATAGCCACTTACCATCAGGTGGATCGTCAGCTCGTTCGCCGACTTAATTTCCATAAAAATAAACCTAATTTTTGTATTCAAGAAAGGTAGTGTACGGCCTGGCCGTAACTAGTATTGTGAGATTATGAAATAAAAGTTGAAATAGGAAATAAAAATACTATATTAAACTGAACTTAATATAAAATGAATATACTAATGGTTATGAAATATGAGTAACGCGCGGTGCTCTTAATGACCGAAAACGTACTGAATATAATTTGTTACAAATCTATTGAATTTAATAAAATGATGATGTTGCAATGCGAATGAAGTGCAATGTACGCGCTTGACCGTACATATTCCCGGGCGGGAAAGATGAGGCTGATGAGATGAGAATGATTTACAAGGTGATAGACAATATTATCTTAAAGTAAACTTAAAATGTGAAGAGTTCAAGTCCGGTACATTAAAACGTGGACTCACTTCACTTCACTGCACTATTAGGAAACTCTGTTACACTTAGATTTAAATCACTACACTTAGAAATCACTATAGAAGGGTGTGCCGAGGCCGCCAGACTTCTTAACTGGTAGCGACAAATCTCCAGGGACCGAGATGGGTTTTTTGAACGTTTTTCAGGCTAAATTTCTGAATTAACTCCTGACATTCTTCAATAACGTTCTCAGTGCGCTTCAGCAGTTTGAATTCTGTCTCGACAATCAAGGTCTGGTTCTTTCAGAGGGAAGCTAAAAGGTTCTGATATTTTTGAGCGAATCGATCGTCTAGGACACCGAATAAACTGTTGGCTATATACCCTACCCCATTAATTAACCCACATCTTTGACGTGTGCCAATGTTTATATTATGATACATTAACAGGTGATTATAGTATTGCAATTCACTGGCCTCGTGACGCACCTGCAATAGGATCCCGTTGCAATGTGATCGCGTTTGGATCTTTTCACATAAATCTTCTAAATACTTGATATATTTTGTGATAGCCTTATTGCCTTCTAAATATGGTTGAGTGTATAAACAACTAATCGCCAGTTATGTCTAATTATTTGCATGTCCTTAATGCGATCAAAATAAAGACTATTATTACCTTATATCGATGTTATATTATGATAGCAGTGACCTAACGAAATTATAATGAAAAATAATAATAAGGAAATAGCCGTAGTGGCGAAGTTATAAGATTTACCTACTCTTCTGTTGGGGTTGAACTAAATTTTATTGTGTTGGAGTTTTATTTTCATTTGTTTTTAGTTCTGAATCGTCATTCACCGGTAGTCTACATAATTTAACGACCGGCCGTTTTAGAAAACCATTTTTAGTTTTTAACGTTACGACTCTTACATATCCGTCGCTACCCGGGTGCAGCTCTGTTACGCGACCTAAGGCCCACTTCCCCGGCGGGAGGTTGTCATCCTTAATAATGACACCATCACCTAATTTAATATTAATTTTAGGTTCCCTCCACTTACTTCTTGCTGTAAGCAAGGTGAGGTATTCATCGCGCCACCTATTCCATATATCATTATATATTTTTTGAACAAGATGCCACCTAGTTCTAAGATCTGTCTCCGTATCGTATAACGTCATAACAGGACCGCTAGCTAAAAAATGGGATGGAGTTAAAAAATTTAAGTCATCGGGGTCTTCGGTTAGAGGACAGAGAGGACGCGAATTCAAGCATCCTTCTAGCTGACTGAGAAGCGTATTGAACTCTTCGTAAGTTAGGTTTTGTTCACCTATAACTCTCTTCAGATGGTGTTTCAGGGACTTTACTGCGGACTCCCAGATTCCACCAGCTGATGGCCAAGATGGACAGTTAAAATGCCATTCTATTCCTAAGCTAGCTACCTCTGCCCTAAGCTCATCATTGAACGTTTCTAGGATCTCTGATAACTGTTGTTTTAATACGTTGTTTGCCCCAATAAAATTTTTCCCTTGATCACTATACATATGACCTGGAACGCCTCTTCTGGCAGCCATTCTACGTAAGGCTGCTAGAAAAGCTGACGCTGTTAGGTCGGAAACCAGTTCCAAGTGTACAGCCTTGGTCGCCATACACACGAATACTGCTATGTATCCCTTTGTGGTCTTAATGCCGCGGCCCTTGCTGGCCTTGACAGTGACGTGGCCTGTGAAATCTACACCACAATGATAGAATGGACGCGATGGATTAGATCTTGCTGAAGGTAAGTCCCCCATTAATTGATACTGAAGGTCAGGATTCTGTCTCCTGCATCTAACACACAAGCGAAGCCGTTTTTTAGTAGCACTATTACCACCAATAAGCCAATATTTACGCCTAATGAACGCGGTAGTTAATCGCGCTCCCGCATGGTAAGTAAGCTCGTGTGCTTGGTCGATGATGAGATCCGCTAATCTTGTGTTACTAGGAATGATGATAGGATGCTTCATCTTAGGATCGATGTTCGCATTCCTTAGTCTGCCACCAACACGTAAGATACCGTTTTCATCTAACACTGGATTTAAATTAAATATTTTACTGTCCTTACTAACACCCTTTCCTGCTTTTAAACTATTTATATCTTGTATAAAATTTTCTACCTGACAACTTTTTATTATTAAATTCTTAGCCCTACTTAACTCTTGGACGCCTAAATAACCTAACTTTCTATTTTTTGCCGTGAATCTTAATACCCACGCTAAAATTCTAACTGCTTTACTTAATGAGCTATGCTTTTCTATCAACTGCTTAATAATTTCATTACTACTTAAAACTATATTAATTTGCTTAACCTTTTTCAAATTCTGATCAGTATTATAATCCTGTTGTAAACTTAAGCCTGATGACGTTTTGCTTGATGCATTAAAAACAACACGTAACTTAGTTGTCGTGGAGTCGCTTCGGGTGACACAATGATGAGGTAAATAACATTTGAGTACTGTATTACGTTCGTCGACCGAGGGTGTCATATGACCGAGCGACAAATATTTATTAATAAATAGCTTATAATCACTCGCGATCGATGGATTCGACGCGAGTTTTTGTTCTAAATTATAAAATTGAGCTACTGATTTTGACTTAGAATTACCTAATTTTTCTTTGTAATTGGACTTCATTGGTAGTCTAACTTCGTACCTGCCATCATTTCGTCTAACAGTAGTAGAAAGATAAAACTCTATACATTTTTTATCTTCGGAGGACAAATCAGCTTGTTCCGAAATATCCTCGATTTCCCAAAATTTTTGGATATCCTGAATATTGTGCAATATAACATTACAATGAAAAGTTTTTGTATTGCCACTCAAAATCCACCCGAGCCGCGTCTGTTGTGCGGTCGGTAAGGTTGAATTTGCTCTACATATTCCGTCCATTAAAACAGTTGAATATATATCGGCACCTAATAAGATATCTACCGGGCGGCTCCTATAAAACTCGGGATCCGCTAATTTAATATGCTCTAAGTATGACCAATCAGGTTTTGTAAATGTATAAGTTGGAAGATTTTTAACAAGCTGTTTCATTACTAGGGCATCAGTTTCAAAACTAAAATCACTAACAATGGAGGAACAGGTTAGAGTAACCATCCCCTTACTATTGCTTGCCTTATCGCCAATACCTGAGACCACTCCGTTACAATTCTGTCTAGGGATTTTTAACAGTTGGGCTGCGTGCTCTGTGACCAAGGATGTCTGAGAAGCTTGGTCAAGCAGGGCACGCATGACATAGAATGACCCATCCGCGGCTTGAACCTTAATCATTGCAGTAGGAAGTAGGACTTCGTATAGGTCATCCTGAACTGACACGTGTGAGCTACGCTGGACACGTTTCCCTGAGGTGGCATTTTCACATGTATCAACTAAGCTACCCCCTCGCGCGTTCGTGCCCTCACCGCCGTGACCTACTTCCGTTGCTAAGCGCGTGTAATGCGGTTGCGCAAACGCCTCGTGTAATAAACGATTATGATTCTTATTACATTCGCGACAAGTTTTATCCGAGCTACATTTCTTTCCTTGATGATTTGACAAACAACTTACGCAAAGATTTAATTTATTAACTGTTATTAGCCTATTCTCCGGTGTCATTTCTAAAAATTGTTGGCAATAATAAATTCCGTGATCATTACTACTACACATCGGACACCTAAATTTAGAAACTACATTATTTTTATTAATCGATACTGGAGGAATGATTTTACTACTAGTAAAGGATGTTTTATGAACATTAGGCTTAAGATTACTATTAAAATTATTTTTATGACTATCTGGAATTTTTTGCGAAGGGTTATCTTGCTTCCTACGCAACGACTCTAATGAAGTAAATTTAGCTTCTAAAAAGCTTAAAAATTCTTTAAGACATGGCAAATCTCTTGGACTTTTAGTCGATTCCATGTAATCTGTAAATGAAGCAGTATCTAATTTTTGTGATAAAATATATACAATGATAGGGTCCCAGGAACTAATATCTACCCCTAAATTTTTGATCGCATTAAGGCACTCTTGCGTAGTGTCATGCATTCGTTTTATTAGAGCGGCTGTTTGCTGTTGCATTAGAGGAATATTCATAAAAGTATTCATATAAGATTGGAAAATTAATCTATTATTATTATACCTCTGGTTTAAGATGTCCCAGCAGATCGCATAATTATCAGAACTGACATTTAAATGTTGTATCAGTCGTTCAGCTTCCCCTCTTACCTTGGACTTGAGGTACTGCATTTTCTGAGCGCTGGACATGGCATTATTTTTATGAATAGTATCATTAAATAAATCCTTAAATGATACCCAGGTGTTGTAGTTCCCACTGAATGTAGGAATTTCCAACTGAGGCGTGGATTTCTCCATGTGGGCTACCGACCACATTTTCTGGTTGATGGCCTTCTTAATGGCCTGGTACTTACTTTCATAAGAAGAATAAGCACTCTCGTACTCCTCATTGGACCCGTCCAGCAGGCTGTCCAGCTCCCAGTGCAACGAGTCTATAGCGGACCAGCGTGCCTGGACGGTGCGGAGCAGGTCTTCAAACTCCCACCTTTCGCTAACGGTATCTAACCGAATACCTGTCACTGTACGATGGAAGGCCTTAAAATTACTGTGCTGCTTTCGAAGCATGTCCTCGGTCGTTCTAGCTGTGGCAATCGAGGACTGAGATGAGACCTGGGGCTTCGGCGTAAACGCAGGCGGTCTTATTAACGGAGATTGTGATCTCTCCTCCGCTGCGGCCAGACAACTTTGGATATGAGCCTTAATGCTAACATACCTCTCGTTAGTTCGCTCCAGATCCTTTATAATGAGCTCACGAATATTTGCGTCCAGCTCCATCGCCATCAACTTAGAATGATTGGCTTCATACTGGAACCAGTAGCTGTCAAGTAAGTCCAACCTTTTCTTGACATATTCAGGAGTTTTCCTACTAGCACCATCTTTCTTGAAATTGGTGTATACGTTTTCAATAGCTGACACCAGCTGCAGCTGATTTGCCTGGATGTCGCTAACTGAAGACATTTTCTTGGTCAATATAATAAAATAGACAGATCTTACTTGTCTGCTGCACTCGCCCAAACCCTTGTTGCTCAGGCGCTCCTCACTGTACTTCTTGATCGTACAGCAAGATACTGGATAGCCGCCACCGCTCTTCTTGATTGAGCAATAGCGAACTGCACGTATCAGTCACCGGTATACGGAATCACATGTACAAGGATCCCGCTTTACGGAAAGCTCGAAGGACCAATGTACGGCCTGGCCGTAACTAGTATTGTGAGATTATGAAATAAAAGTTGAAATAGGAAATAAAAATACTATATTAAACTGAACTTAATATAAAATGAATATACTAATGGTTATGAAATATGAGTAACGCGCGGTGCTCTTAATGACCGAAAACGTACTGAATATAATTTGTTACAAATCTATTGAATTTAATAAAATGATGATGTTGCAATGCGAATGAAGTGCAATGTACGCGCTTGACCGTACAGGTAGCAAATTGCTTCAAGTATTATGTCACCTTTTTATGTGAATAACCCTAACTCCTTACAGCTCCTCTGCAAACTATTCCAGTTCCATGTTTCTCACCTCTCTAATGTGCTTAATATCAATGTCGCGCTGCCTCAGATTCTCCACAGCATTGGTCCACATCACCATCATTTGCTTGCGTTGCTCCATGCCTTCCATTACCTGAAGTAAACAATGTGAATAATTATTAAAATTATCTTCCTGTGAATGCTATCTGTGTTAAAAACTTAGTGCTACCAGGTCATGGCGATTATTGCTCTTCCTGCTCAAGTTGACTTTGATGAGCAGATTTTATTGACATTACCTGAACAGATATCCTCTCACAAGCTCGTTCCTCAGCAGATAGGTTGGACACCAACTGGTTCAGCCTTTCCAGCATTCTGTCATGTTCCATTTTCAATTTCTGCCTTTTTGTTTCCAAATCCTGAAACATAATTTATTTTAATAATAAATATTAGTTTGCAATGTTTTGCTGTCTATGACATGGGAGTATTTAAGAATTATTTACTAAGTTAGTGCGCTTGGCTTCAACCCATTACTGAGCATGGGCATGGCTCTCCTCTTGAGGAAGCCCAGAGCATACTCCAACTTGCTGCTCCAGTGCTGATTAGTGATTAGTGCGCTTACCATCTTAGAATTCAACTTCACTTACCATCAAGTGGGATTGTAGTCAAGTTTAGTGCTTACAATATGCAAATAAAATACTATGCTTATTAACAAAGTAATTCCATTTCTTAGAAGACAATACTACTTGTTTTGTTGGATATACACATAGTATTGTTTTCTAAGAAGTGGAATGAATAATTAATTTACTTTAGCCTTGGACAAGTCCTGTTTGGTGAACTGTTCAATGGCAGTGATGTCATCAGCGCTGCGCTCGAGGGCCGCGCGCCACTCCTGCAGTGCTCCGCGCTCGCCGCACACCTCACCCTTTAAAGAATCCGCCTTCTTTAGCAGCCGGGCAATGTTCTCTGGAAACAGTTGTTTACTATCACACCCTTATTTCAATCTCTCTGATTTTATTTTCAATTATATCATACTCTTTCTATAGGAAATAGCCTTAGAGTCTATTCTGTACTCTAAGGAAATAGCTTTGAAAAGAACAACAAATTGCATGTAAAAATATTAAGAGGGATCAGTGTAAATAAATTAACTTGACAAGTATGAGTTAAACTCGCTTGGAGAGGGTTCCGTACGTTATGTATTTACCGATATTTATCTATTTTATTTATTTTTGCCGACTTTTTAAGACCTTAGAGTTCTTCCTGTAATATTAAGTAAAGAACTATTTTCTGTATTTTTTCAAAATTCTAGCATCAGTAGTTTTGGAGATAAGCGGGGGAATGGTCAATTTTTGGCTTTAATTTTCGTTCTTTCTTGAATAATTTTAAAACTATCCAATGTAGAACTATAACAAAAATATATTTGAGATCCTTACAACAAACCCTTTCATTTGACATATCACACGATACGGTTTGTAAAGTAGTTTTTGTTTAATTTTGATTTTATCAATTTTTGTTTTTAAATTGAACATTATAATATTATTTCGTGAACATTATTGTTCTATGTATAAAATAAAATTGAATTCTAAAATTAGTCAACATCCCTATTGTTTCATTTTATTTGTTATTTACGTTGAAGGCGATCAATCCTAGTGTTGAGTGTGGAGGCCTCCTTGTTGCAGTCCAGCACGTCGCGGTCCAGGCGGTCAGCCTCGTTGCACGACAGCTGCTTCAGCTTCACCTCTTGCTCCAACTGCTGCTTGTGGGCAAACAACAGGCGCTGGAATACAAAATAAATAGTAATAGAGGATATCACATCACCTTTGATTAATACCGATATGTAAAGTCAAAGTCAAAATATTTTATTCATATAGGTATCACTGATACACATGCACGTCATTTTTTTACTTTTCGAAAAGGTGCCTTGTCATGGAGGAGAAGAAAATTCTAAAGAAACTCCTCAGCACATCTTTTAAAAAAATATTACAAAAAAAGACAATGATACAAAAGTATCTACTATTCTGAGCGGAACTGGTTGCAGAGCTGGTCATTTCCAAGCGCCTTTGTCATTACTACTACTTTGTCATCATTAATACACTACTTTTCTACTTTAAAAAAATTTTTGTTCTCAAACTCAGCTCTACAATAAATGATAAGACTTACAGTATTTTCTTGGTACTCAGTATGAACATGATCTTTATATTTATTGAGATCATTTCGCTTTTGATTTTGCAAAATTAAAGCTTCTTTCAAACGTTGAATTTCATTTTGCCTAAAAAGTAATCAGAACAATTTATTAATTAAAGAAGTTAGTGATTTATCCATACAATTTATTCTTGATAAAGTTTAGGAATTAGCTACCTTGAAATCAAAAGTGTTTCCAAGTTTTGATTGTCTGGATTTGCCAAGGGAATACGAGTTCCTTGATTCCATCCTAATTCTTCTAAAAGTTGGGCCATGTAACCAGGAGGTTGATTTCCATTATCACCCATCTTTGAATGATTAAATCCAGTAAATTCACCGCAAAATCATACACAATTCCAAACGTCCCTAATAACTATAGATCAATAGATAAAAATTAGTATATACTTTAATCTATGATAAAAATCGCTAGCGATTATAAATTGTTTGATCGAAGTCTTGTTTTGTTTATAAACAAACCGCCATTTTCAAAATTCAAAACAGTAAACAATTGATAGCATAGAATTGATAGGAAAAACTGGGAAAAAAATAACAAAATATTGTCTATTATTGTGTCAAGTGTCAACATTCCTGGAATCTATGGTATTATCGTCAATATTGAAAAACCGGTAAAGGCAAACCCCGAGAGACACTTAGGACTTTAAAATATCGATTTAACATCAATTTAAGTGATACGATAATGCGATAAGCTTGGACATCCCTATTGAGTAAACCTTGAGTTATTTATATTCATGTTTGTATAAATTATTATTTGCAACGAAGTTAAAATGTTTTAAATGTAATAGGAACAATATATCACTGCTAATCATTTCAAATCTACTATCGCAACCAACAAGAATTCAAAAAAATAAAGTTAAAATAACAATTAAGTAAGAAAAATATAATAATATTAATACTTATTATCGCATTTTTAATAACAATTCCGCAAAACAAATCATCTGTAACTATTTATCTGCATATTCCTTACTTGTTATAGAGAACTACTTTTTTAATGCTGTTTGTAACAATATTTTGAAACTATACTAAGAATGTACTTTAATATACCTTAATTTAGGAAATCGGAATTTCGGAAAAGATACTTTTATAATAACGTATTTAATTTGAGAGTATTTTACTATGAGAAATATCTTGAAATGCAGCCAAAAGAATAAGTGCGTCGTCATCCAAAAATAACTCATTGGTGGTTTAGTATCGCGCTGCTTCGGTAGCTTGTTCCATATTTTAGTAACATTATTAAAACAGTACTGATGAGTTCTGGCGCAGCTTCTTTACCGTGTCCAATTTGTTTACATACTGGAGTGTTTGACTCGGCGCAAGCTTTAAAAGACAGATTAATATTTGTCTCCACTAATATAATACTGTGTCCTGTATGTCATGAAGAAGTATCCGGATTAGATAAACTAACAATACATTTGTTTAGCCATGTGAAAATCTTAACAACGAAAAGTGTAACTGCAAAAGTTGAAAATAGTGACAAAATAACTCAATTAAAACCGGAAAATGCACGTGTTACAGAGCAACAGCAAAAGAAGCCCAGAACGTCGGTAACTAAAAATAAAACACCACCATCTATGCCTGCTACTGTGCCCGTAAAATATGTCAAGATTTACCCAAAGCTGCCAGTAATTGCTCTAAATACAATGCCTGTAATTGATAATAATGGAAATTCAGTGTTAAAAAATGAATCAACAAATGGACAAGTGAATAACAAATGCAATATTTGTGGTCTTCAATTTGTGGATGCCGATATTTTAAGAATGCACAGGTGTTTAATACATAACCTTGATGATAAAGTTGAACAAAGTGTAACTCGATATAATTGCCATCTTTGTCCTAAACATTTTAAAATGAGAGGATCACTCATGGTTCATTTAAGAGTAGCCCATTTTGGATTTCCCTCAAATAATGCAATAAATAATCTGGAAAATAGTAATGTTAAAAGTAACCATCCGAATGAACATGAAGAAACATCAAATAATCTTGAAAGGAATGATGGAAAACAATGGCAATGTGATGTATGTCGTAAATGTTTTACTACAAAATATTTCCTGAAGAAACACAAGCGCCTACACACAGGTTAAAACAATTGGTGTTTGTTTTTGAGGTAATATACTAACGGAATCTAATACTACACAATAATTCTCACATTCAAATCATAATGTAGACATTAGCAATCATCATGATTAATACCGTAGAATAAATTTACACGTTAACCAATTACTTACCCAGCTTCTTCATCGCTAATTGGCGAACTAAAGGACTGTTCTCTATTTCTTCATATTTCTTGAATTAACTATGTAAGAGCTATGTTAAATATGATTCTGTTTTATTTTCAGGTGAAACTCCGTATGCCTGCACACAATGTAATAAAACTTTTACATTTCAACAATCCTATCATAAGCATCTTTTGTATCATAATGATGAGAAGCCACACACATGCACGTTTTGCGGCAGAGCTTTCAAAGAGTTATCAACTCTTCACAACCATCAACGTATTCATACTGGAGAAAAACCATTCTCTTGCGAAACCTGCGGTAATTATTTTAAACTATACGGATGCATGCCCATTTCATATCTCCTTAAATTAAAATTTTAAAAAACCCCGACAGTCTTAGTTACACTAAACATAGTTAAGAACATTCTCGATGACCTTTCAAACGAAAAAAAACTAGATCAAAATTGGTTTATCCTTTTGAGAGCTACGATGCCACAGACAGTCATACAGATACACATACACACAGATACACAGTCACACAGATTCACAGTCACACAGATACACATACACTTTAAACTTATAACACTCCTCTTTTTTCGTCGGGGTTCGGTTAAAAAGGTAAATTAATACATTTCAAAAATTTTGGAAGCAAATATTTCTGAAATAGTTTGACTTATTTTATAGGTTGATTCGATAGCGTCATTGTATAACGATGTGTAGAATAAAATTTTTGAAGTATATCGCAACAAGAGTACTGACTCCTTATTCATAATAAAAGTATATTTTGGACATTTGCTAATTTTTTATAATTTTATAGGAAAATGTTTCAGGCAGAGAGTTTCATATTTAGTTCATCGTCGCATACACACTGGTGCTATGCCGTACAAATGTACAGCTTGTAATAAAAGTTTTAGATACAAGGTTAGTTTTGTACTCGTAGATTAGTTATTAAACATAAGTATTATTGTTCATATAAATAGACGAAATGCATACATAACCCAATTTACTTTTAGGTTTCACAAAGGACTCATAAATGTCAAGCTCAGCCACCGGGAACTGTGATTCGAAAATCTGATGACCTCGTAGAAAAACTTAAAAAGAAACACACTGAAAGTGAAGAGACGCACATAGATGATATACCTGTAAAGGATATGACTTATGTGGAGGTATCTGAAGCTAATGCTGAGCTAGTCCGTACTGGAGCTAAAATATCGTTAGAAGATATGGAATCTGATAATTTTAACATAATTGCCGATAGCTTTAATGTTAACAACGATGCTGGCCGACCTAGTACTAGCTATTCTAAACAAAGCGTCGATAGTGATCTCGTTAAAATTAAAAATAATATTATTGAATCAAATATAGAAGATCTTATAGAATCTCTACCAAACGTAGATAAAAACGTACCTTCTCCATCGGATATTTTGAAAAATTTATGTTTGTCTACTGATGAAGAACTGAACAATGTTTTAAAAGAGCTCGTATGATCATATTATGTTAAGTACCTAATTGTTTTTTAATAAAATAAGTTCAAATGCCGTTTGATTTTTATATTGTTGTTTATTGTATCCAATGCTCTCTGTAATAAAAATAAATTGCAGACAGGAAATTCTTTACTGTAAAAAAGAACATATATTCTCATTTGCTACAACGGTGCGACATTTGCAATTGGATATTAACACTATTAAGTGTAGTTTTTTGACAACTACCTCATTTTGTAGTCGAAATATATTACGACGAAGCAATATCCTTTCAAACGATTATTTATGAGACCCATGCCCTGCTATAAGTCACTATTGGATTTAAGTTAACGTATATTTGATGGGTTGGCAGTTGGTTCCAAGCGCGATGACTTCGGGTATGTACAGAATTACAGAGCGTCATTTAAAAGTAGCATAACAAGTTGAAATAGAAAATAGCTTAGGGGTCGACCTACTAAAAAAAACCTCAATAAAAGTGCCATTGTTTTCGTGAATTTTACCTTTCTGATATTCGGTTCCTTTACCCTACTTTTTATTGCTGAGTCGACAAATGAACTGATATTTTGATATTTTTTCCAAAGTACTCTCAGGTAGTTGTTTTACAATACCAGTACGTTATTTATTTCTAATCTAGCAGCAAACCCTAAGAAAATAACATCTTTTTGAGAAAATACTATTTTCAATTTAATTTTATATAACTTTGATGCTAAGTGGTACAAAAAAATTGGCTAAGCAATTCTTGCTAATTACTTTAATAATGTTAAATTAAAATTTAAAACGTTTCCCGTCCCTTTTATTTACACTAAACATAGCTAAGAATACTCTCGATTATGTCACCTTTCGTACAAAAAAAACTAGATCAAAATCGGTTCATCCATTTGGGAGCTACGATGCCACAGACAGACATATAGATACACAGACACGTCAAACTTAAAACATCCCTCTTTTTTCATCAGGGGTTAAAAAGATACAATACATACCTACTACTTGAAATAATACTTTGGTATTACGAAACGACGTACGCCAAGCTCAAGAAAATACAAAGAAAAAAATATTTTCTTTTGCATAACAGTATTACTATGATTATCAAAACTATCCCACCAGTGGGATACTACTTAATATAAACATAATATGTCATAAAATTATTTTAAAATCGATAAGTTTTACTCAGCATTGCAATATCGATACTAAAAATTCCGGTAACTTGACAATTAATGTCGGTTTTTGATACTTCATATTTACTCTGTGAGTGTGGACTATTGGCAGTGTTGCCAACTTAGTAGAATTTCCACTAGATCTGGTGGTTTCGACCTCTTAGTGAGGATATTTTGGTTTCAGTGGCTAGTGGAATTCAATTGTATCACCCTCCTATTTCTCGCATTTATCATGTTTTTTTACTTATTTACATCCACACCCAGTACCCACACCCAAAATTTTGCACATAGGTCCCTTAAACGTAGACAAATAAGACTGGATTTTTGGTAAAATAAAAACCTCTAAAATTTTAGAAAATCAATCCTTATTGAAAAATTTTTTTAAAACTCGCTGATACGTTATAATCATCAAGAGCCTATGTGCGAAATTTCAGTTTTTTTACTCCAGGAGTTTTTACTGGATATGGACGTCATTAAGTCAAGAAATTGATTTTTACAACTAAAATAAAATAAAATGCCAGAATCTGGTGGCTGATGAAAAAATTGATTTTGGATACGGTTTTAGCACCCAAAAATACATAAGATTTAGGTAAATTTGTTTAAAAAGTTTTTTCAAATGTGTTTTTTGTTGGTCTGCGAAATTTAGTCAAGTTTGATTTGCTGCGGGACATTGTGTTTGTGATTATTACTTATGCGCGAACAACCAATCAAATACCTACAGCTGATTGTGAATTGTAATAGTACGGTTCGAGTCAAAAGTGTTAATGTTCTAAGACTAAAGCTAAACTAATATCAGTAATACCACTCGTCTAATATGCAGAAATCCCAGTACACCCAAAAGTTCCGTGGCTGTTGGTTAGGTGATCCAGAACTAAAAGATTGGCTCCAAAGTGATGGAAAGCACTGCTAGTCCAGTGACCAAGTGCAAATTATGTAGTTTACTCTTAAAAACCATTACGCTAACTTAAAGAACCATTGATTATTAAAAAAAGCACTTGGAAAATGCAAAACCTAGGTAACTAATCAAAATTTCAATCTATACTGCTTTGAATACTTCATTTTATTTTCTTTATTTGGAAAACATACAGCCTACAATCCTAAGTTATCTTACACATTATCAAATAGTTAATACTTATTGTATTAAAAAAAAACTAAGGAAAGGAAGTTTATAAAATTTATTCTTCCCAAACTGAATTCATCTTTATTTAATTCAATTAAATTCGACTCAAATTCAATTTTAAATAATTTATTTATGAAGGTATTATTGATACACTTATGTGTTTATTTTTTAAGAGGTTTTCTGATGGTCGAATGGTCCCAAGAGCTGCATTTAGTGGGATTGTAAAAATAAAGTTGGCAACACTGACTTTTGGGCAAACATCCTCTTCCACCCACAACAGCAACAACACTAACGTGAATATGGTATGACTATGGTACATTGTTGAAAAAAAACACGCGTTGTGTTGTATCAGTATCAGCCAGCTGTTTTTGTTCAAGTGTTTGAAAAATCAGTGTAATTCGTTATGCATCGAAATTGAACAGTGTCAGTTGCATAAAATTGTGTTATTTTACGAACTGAATGTGATTTTTATAAGTTTCTTTAAATTCAAGCTGAGTGGACAACGTAATCGATTTGTGGTTTTGTCAACTTCACAGCGAATGCACTACGTTTCAGATTGTACGTTTGTAGCGATTTATTACGTCGTACTAATTTAAAGTGTAATGTGTGAAATTTGAATACTAAACTAAAATCTGTGTGTATTGTTCCATGCTGTATTGTTCCGTGATAATTGATTAAAAGGGGGTAAGTAACAAAATATCCATTTATACTTCGTGTAAAATGTAAAACAATTCCTTTGTATCGTAACTTTATCGCACATTAGTAGAGTAGAAGGTCATACCTTAATGTCTGAAAACTGGAAATTGCTTCCTTGTTTTAAATTGTGCATAACATTCAGAAGTGTCAGTAATATATTTTACTACGATTTTGGCCATGTAAGTTTATAAATAGTGTACATTACAATAGAGTACCCACTTGTAATTTATACTGTTGTCCTAATGACCTAATTATAAATGTATTTGAATACTTTAACACACAGTTGGTATAACAAAAAATATCTATGCAGATAGTAACAAGAATTTCTTTATCTACTCAGGTACATATGTACCTTTGTTAGCACTCTCATTTCCTGCAAATTATAGGTGGCATGCATTTGGTTTATTTCCAGTCATAAACACCTCAGTTGAGTTGTATGACATTATATTTGAACAAAGGAATTCTTTGTTTAGTTTTATAAGTTTTATTACCTTAGCATATAATATATTTTACAAATATTATGACTCCTGTGATTGAAATAACTCCTTAGTCTCCATTTATTTAACTTCAATGAAGTTAGGCACTTTTAGAAATTGGGTCAGTTCAATATAATAATACATGGGGATACACAGCTTCCGGCCAGGAGGGGCCAACTGGGATATTGATAAAAGTGCATATGATGTACTACTAAGCATACACAATCTACTGCACACAACTGCCCTCCTTCAGTACAATAATCAATATACTAATCAATAAGTACAGTAGAGCCTCGATAATCCGTACTCAAGCTAATCCGAACGCCGCTGTAATCCGAACTGCTGACTGTATATTTCTCTCTCTTACCATTGG
The DNA here is from genome assembly GCA_963932265.1 of Thymelicus lineola. Classification (NCBI taxonomy): domain Eukaryota; kingdom Metazoa; phylum Arthropoda; class Insecta; order Lepidoptera; family Hesperiidae; genus Thymelicus; species Thymelicus lineola. The sequence continues at coordinate 12,683,078 of OZ010685.1, forward strand.
GCTGATGAAAATGACTTGTCCTTATCCGAAAAGATGATGCTGCGTAATTTGAGGGATATAAAGCCTTTTTTTGGTCAATACATAGAACCCGCCAAACTAAAATTGATGACTTTATGAATAAGTAACGTTTTCTGTTGTTTAAATATGTATGTTTAATAACCTCAATAAATAAATTTTGTCAAAATATACTTGCATTTTTTTAACATACTATAATCCGAACGCTTCCTGAGTCCGAACAGGGGTTATTTTTTTGTAGTTCGGATTATCGAGGCTCTACTGTACTACTAAGGAAGCAGTATTGAATTAATTTATTTTAAATTGAGATTATGATTGACCATAAATGATAATATTATGTAAGGTACTGTTAAGTAAGATTCACATATTTGCATACTTGCTCGCGACATCCACTGATGTACAAATATCATGTCCTGGCCTATGATTTGGAGCTAGACTTGTTCTACACAACGTCCACTGTATTTCGCTCAGCGGCTGCGAGATGCGTCCAATTGCTACATTTTGTAGATTAGGTAGATTTTGGAATACAAATTCTGTAAAGCTTACTTGTATCATAATAAATAAATAAATGGTAAATCTATAGATCTAAGGTACCCGCATTTGGGGTTGGGAGGGAGGGGGGTGGGAAGGGGAGGTAAGAGGGAGCCCCCAACTACAATTTTTACGTCTAGGAAAGTTATAGTTTTTGAGTTATGATTTTTTTTAACCGACTTCAAAAAAAGGAGGAGGTTCTCAATTTGACTGTATTTTTTTTTATGTTTGTTACCTCAGAACTTTGGACTGGGTGAACCGATTTGGATGATTTTTGTTTTAATCGAAAGCTGGTACTTGTCGTGTGGTCCCATATAAATTTGAACGAGATCTGACAATGTCATCCATGTCAAAATCATGTAAGTCTTAAATTTGCATTAAGTATTTGCTCGATAAATGGACGAATAACTCAATATCGCGCCAACCGATTTCGATGATTCTTTTTTTAATTAAAAGCTGGTGCTTGTCGTGTAGTCCCACATAAATTTGAGTGACATCTGACAATGGTATCCATGTCAAAAGTACAAAGTACTTCATTTGAAGTCGGTTAATTTTTTGTTAAAATGTTAGATTATTGTAAAATATAATTTGAGGTTAAATCTGTCAAAACTGCTCAATATTTGTGTTAAACTAGTCTGAATTAATGACAGGTGATAGAGGAAGGTGTAAAATTTCGACCTCTGTTTAGGGAGACTACACCCACCAATTTTAGAAAAAAAAAATGACAAAAATCATCACAATTACAAAATTACATTAAATGCACTTTTAGGGAGAATTCTGAGAAAATGGAAAATAACTTTTCTGACCTCAGTACAAAATATGGCTCTATATTCAAAATTAAACGCCAGAAATGACAAAAAGGTACATTAAACTGTTGCATCGGTCACAAATATGTGACTTAATCTACTCTAGTAACGCCATAATAAGGCTATGTCACAGATGTCGACGGAACCTCGCTTCGCGGGGTCCCTATTTTCTCGTAAATAAAATCAGACAACCATAACCTAACCATCTTTTGATTTGCATTCAGATGTTTTTTTCATGGCGGGAGACTGTCATAGACAACGACGGAACCCCGCTTTGCGGGGTTCCTATTTTTCTCGTGAATAAAATCAGACGACCATAACCTAACCTATCCTTTTTTCGATTTGAGTTCAGTTGTTTTATTATGGCGGGGGGCTTTGCTCTCAGAGCACCCTTGCTGTGGCCCTGCGGCCCCCCACCCCCCGCTTTAGTAACCTGATATCTTGGAATCAGAATAATTTGACTTTCACATAATTGTATATTAACTAAAAATATTCATGCTATTCAATTTGTTGTGTTCATTTGTGTTGTATTCAATTTCCAAACGTCTTCCGAGCCGTCAAATAAATGCTATGCTGAAACTGTCAAATTGGTCCCAAATGTAATTACTCTATGTATAAACATTGGCGAAAAAAGACGAACGGTGGGGGCGCAGGGGGACGACTGTAATATGGGGGACTCGGCGAAGCGCCCCGCAATGAAAAAAGCTATGGGAATCTAAACCGGAATAGGTGTTAGGGTAGTTTTTCTCAATTTTCTCGAAAACGGTGCGTCGCCGAGAATTGCGAGTGGTACCGTTGTTATCAGCAATGAACCCCCCCACCTCTCCCTCCTCCTACTACCGGATTCTAAATTTTTACCAATTATTTTAATATAATCATTTTTTACTTTGGAACAAGTTAAAAACTAATCATTGCTTTCATGGCAGTTGGTAATTCTTAAAAACTGAAGGCCTATATAATATTTATATGTATAGGTCTTTTTATTTTCATGATTTAATAATAAAACAATTCTAAACAGTAGTCCTGCTGCATGCCACTCTGCACAATAAATAATAAGGCTGTAGCAGTTGTCAATACAACACCATGCAGATTCTGCAGTGAGGCAGAGGAAAAATCCATCCACATCCTCTGGTGGCTTTTTACACCTACCTGGCACGCGATGTGTACTGGTTAAAAATAACTGTTAAAAATGATATATTTAAATATTTAAATAACTGCTGACTATATCTTGTTCAAACCAATTTTAGCTGAAAGTGTATATTGAGATCTACAGCTATATACTTGTATATATATGAGATATTTTTTTTAGATATTTCACTCTCTTATTTTAAAAGTTAGCAAGGGTAAAGTAGTTTACAGAATACATCTACCTACTAAGTTTCAACTGTGTAGTCCTAATAGTTTCGGAGTAAAGTGGCTGTGACATACATGGAGAGACAGACAGATATGACGAATCTATAAGGGTTCCGTTTTGATGTGAAACATCCATAGGCGAGGGGTAAACCTGATTTTTGGCGTTATGATACAGGCCGTGGCGACCCATCGCCGCACTATATTATTAAGGTAGGGCAATATGAAAAAAAATATAATAACACAATGTGGGTAATCATAAACAAACTTGGTTTGATAGGCTATTGCATACGAATTACGATAGGACAAATTCGAAACTTCAAAATATGAAATGGTGGCATAATTGGGAGATGGTCGGGACTATTAACCGCAATACCTGAGTTCAAATCCTGACGAAGTGAAGTTTTATTCTTCTAATTTAGTTTTTTTTACTTAATTAATTTAAATAATTTCGTTGTTTCACATCTGCCAGCCGTCCCATGACGGCTCACATTTTTTTTGCCATTCGGCTATGGAACTTTACCTATTTTTTGTGCTTTGTGTACATTTTAGCTGATCGCGTCGCGTCGCAGTTCCAACCAGCCAGCGGTCATAGTCAGGCTACCATCCTGATACGTCTGAATACTTTTAATAGATTTATGGAATTTATTCATTTAGTTTAGAATACCCGTGAATTTCCTTCCTTTGGCTTACTTACGTACCACAAACGAGCAGACGGTAAACGACATAGTAAATGGTCACTACCACCCATGGGCCATCAGTAACTACTGACACCATGGATGCGTTGCCGGTCAAAATGAAAGTGATAGAGCCGGTTATTTGTCATTCCTTTGTTTATAAAATAGGGTCGGCCGCCCTTCACACCTTGGATCAACCGGATATCGTACTCTGAGGCTATGCTTTTTCATCGTGTATGTAGTAATATTAAATATTTGTTTTTGCTTCTCACATCCTCAGCTATGTATTATGAAACAAACTCTTAATTTGACGTGCTAAAGTAATCTTTCTATTGTAAATGAAGCCTCGAAACTACAGACAGAATTGATTTCATACAAATTTAATTGCGGATGGCGTGCCTTGTGTACAGACACTACGGAGTAAAGACATGCACACAGGTAGTTGTTTATGACGAGGATACAGCGAGGCAGCAGGAGCCTGTATTGATCCTCCGCGCCGCCCGTCCGACCAGACACCCTCCCATTGCCCTCTCTTCCTTCCATTGCATGTCGATATCATTTTACAAATGATTATTACGTCAATTATTGCTCACCCAATTCAAAACTGCAATGGAGAACATCAGAAAAGGTATTTTTATGACAATGAATGAAACTTTATTCAAAGGAAAACGGTATTTGATTGACTTTATAAGACAATTTTAAACGTTTTCTACTTGTTTGTGTGTAAAATATTTTAAATAGATTGGTGATATAAATCTCTGGGTTAAATTTTTGAAGAGCTTTGCTAAGTTTAGCACTCTTAGTTGAGTTACCCCAATCATTAGTTTATAGTGGAAGGGTAAGGAGTACTTGTAGATTTATAGTGTTGGCATAGATTGGGCGATATAGGCAAAGGGTGAGAAGAATCAATAAAAGCCTCCAGTGTAATAGACTAAGATTTTTTAGCTATATTATTATAAGACTTTCGATCTGTAAAAGAAATAGATAGAATCGATTGGTATCTAAATATTTTTTTCTAACTTATGAGGCAACTCAGTGCAGAATGCCCTTACTGCCGTTTAGATAGGTTCCTATACCTTTTATTACCTCTCCTTGCGTGGCGCAGTTTGGTAAAAATACGGCAAGCCGCCATGATATCTTGAACGCCAATCAGAGCGAATTACGTCACGTCTGAGTAAACTAACGATTATAACATCTTGTTTAATTGATTGTTGTCTTGTTTTTCTGATTTTCTTTACGACTTAATATACATACTGTAGTGTTCCGTTAGAACAGTAATTGTGTATATTCACTGATTCGATGTAATAAGACTAGAAAACGCAGTTACACCAAAGTGTTATGATTACTTAATACTTTATGATTATTTATCGGCTCGCTACAAACACCACGTCTACACTCCGCGCCCGACAGTTCGTAACTGTGTCATTGTGCGCTGCCCGCGTAGTGCTTGGCCGAGACGACAGAAAAGCGACATCTGTCACTAGATTGCAAACTACAAAATGTTATCGATATACACATCAATGTTATCGATATACTACATCCCTTCCTTATTTTAATTTTTAATTTATTGTAGTAATTTCTAATCCTATATTTCTCGCACGCAGTTGAGGTGAGTAAAAATCAGTAAACATATAAATTTTCCTTAAATCAACTTTGTCATAGCTTCTATATAATTTTAATTCAATTTACATTAGTATATATATCTTAACATAACATGTATTCGAATCATTTTAGTTTAACCTTATTATAGCTTCCATATCATTTTAGTTTCATTAAAATTAATATGTTTTGTTTAAATTTGTTACTCTTAAATTCCTAGACTATTCTTTGCTATCTTATAAAACTGTAGTTAGTTTTCTGTTTCTTTTTCCGATTCGCTTGAGGTATCAACATTAACAGAGGTAGGAGCAACAACATTTGAATCATTTGCTATTACTGGCCACTGACCCTCTATCTTTTTTAAGTGAATTATATTACGTCGTATTTGCTGACCAGTCTCGTCTTTTCTAAGCTGTATGTCTCCATCTTTAACTGATTCTACCGTATGTGTGACCGGCTCAAAGTTAAGGCTAAGCTTGTTCGTCTTATTGAAACTTTATGTAGACCTTATCTCCTATGTTAAGATCGCTATCTACTGCTCTTCTTTTCCTGTCCGCATACTCTTTTCCTTTTTCCTTGCTTTCTTTGTCCTTATCTCTAATTTCTAAATCGTCTGATCTGAAGGTCAGGTCCTGGATCATTGGCAGTTTGTCACGAAATTGTCTCCGGAAGAAGAGTTCTGCGGGTGTTTTCCCCGTGACTGTGTGTGGTGTACTATTGTACATCACTAATGGCCGGTTTCTGAAATCTCCAGTTAGACGATCAACAGCTATTGAATCAATAAAATTAAACTTAAGTTATATATTCGATAACTGTCACTGGGTTTCTGAGCACGCGAGGAGCCTTTTTTTTGGGAACTATGAATCCGATAACGAGTATCTAAAACTGCCACTAGATGGCTCTCTTCAAAAGATAATAAAAAGATAAGTTTCAAATAGATATTATCATTTTATTTTGTCGTTTTGACTAATTGTATTTGTTTTTTTTTTTTTGGTAGTACGAGTAAATATGTAGTAACATCTTGTTTAATTAAAAAATATTGTAATTTGGTATTTATTTGCGTCTGTCCATCATAGTCAGATATGAACAATACAATTTAAAAACGTCAATTTAACGTTTATTTTGGTTACCATAGTATTTGAGAATAACACCTCTGTCATTCATTGTCAATCTAGAAAAATTGCATTATTGGAAATATTGAAAATTTAAACTTGCAAATAATTGTATTTTATTTTCAATAATCTGAGGTCCTTGAGGCTATATCCATATATATACCTACGGCACACACAAATGACCTCAAAATTGTTGTAACTTGTAATTTGTCATATTCTGTCCACGAAATGTTAAAATGAAACGTCAAATAAAGTTATGGAACCGGTAAACGGCCACCCATGGTTAGATAAGTCAATCCTAGCTTAAACGGAGCTTATCAATTATCACAGTGCCCAGAAACGCTTCCTCGGAAGTTATCGACCCGACAGCGTTATTGAACAGATAAACTCTCGATAAAAAGACTTCAGAAACCGGGCATAAGTACTCTTGTTTATCATTATCAGCGGTGAATGATACGGGATTCCCCAGTCGGATGAAAATATCTTTTAAATGGTGAATTATTTCAGAGCTGGTAATAGATCCGATGATGCTCATCGTAAACCACGTAGGTACAAGGAGCCGCGATGCGCTCCCTTCAGTTTTAATACAATTAAATGCAGGTAGTTGACGCCAAACTTCGTTATCTCGCATTGGTGTAATTTCTCGTCACCGTTTAGATATTCACAAGTTGTATGTCCATACAACTGTCATTGTCACTAAATCCCACCTGTAAACACTGTCAGGTATTTTGACAGTTCAAGACGACGGCACCACTTACACTGGAAGCCAAGATATTACACAAAAACACCATCGGAATCTCCGATCCTGTTAAGAACAATGAAATAAAAATATGCCATACCGAATCGCTGTCTTAATTTCCTTACGTTTATAACCTAAAACCTGTTGACATTATGACAATCCTCTTTATCCGAATCCTTATTTTACATGCTCGCCGTGCAGTGTTTGTAATCATATCTATGATATTATATACAAGATATGCCAAGATGGCGCTGAAATTATGTCAGTCGAATTTAGACAAGTGTAGCGATTTCAATTCAGACAGTCGATAGCTGCCTCTGAGTGAGGCCGTCTAGCTGTCTTTTTCACTATTATGGTTTTAGTAGTGCCATCCCTTTTATATAATTTACCAATGTAATAGTGATTGATGTAGTGAAACAAAAGATAAACGTGTGTGTGTTGTAGCTCGGTCGGAACGGTTTTTTTTTGTCGATTTGTAAGGGCATAACGTATCTTAATATCATTGAATCATATCAAGGTAGCCATCTGAAAAACCTGAAATGCGGATTCTTGCGATCCAAGTGAAAACTCCGTTCCACTTTTCACTTCCACCATTGTAGTGTTTGTGATCGATACTCGAGTAAACATGATGTAGTGTTTGTGATCGATACTCGAGTAAACATGACGTTGTCTCGAGCACACGGGGGTGGGGTAGTCAGTCACGTATTAGCCACGGGCGAGAACGGACGTCTACTTGCGCACTGGTGTGGTAACGAGCCAATTAACGTACCTTTTGTGACACGGAGTACTACATGTGGCGACGAGGTAAAAAGTTAGTGATAATATATTTTTTAAAAAAAAAAAACGGAGAGAGGAAGGTTGAATAAGTATGCGAGTACATTAATAAAATCGAATGGTCTAAAAACTTTATGCATTGGATGTATAATTGATTGTTAAATTACCGGAGGGTCAACATAAAATATATATACTTCTATGCTAAAAAATAAATAAATAAATAAACAATAAAGTGTATCTAAACACTACCTGTACACTAACTATATTAAAAGAATATATTGAAGTAAAACATTATATTTATCTATGAGCTTACTTTACCAAACAATATCTAGGTACCTTGTTTTGGTTATCACTGCACTTGCATTTTATAAACCTCTCTTAATGATCCCGATGAATCATCGCGTCGCGGCATCGCCATGCGGTAGGCAGGTATCGCATTGGATTATTGTAAACAAGTTATTACAGTTTTCTACTACCACCAAGATCTGCACCGACGCCGCGACGGCGGCTCCAGGCGGGCTCACGCCAGACCCTTCTGAGCACACCGCCGCGCACGTCCTACTCGTTACGGCATAATGACGTCGTCCGAAGACTACGCACTTGCCTGTAACGGTAGTGTATATAGGCAAAACGCTTCAGCGCCATCCATCTTCAGGGCTAGTTGCTTCGGCAGGTGAGTCGTTGTACACTCCTTAGCGGATTCCGACTTCCATGGCCACCGTCCTACTATCCATAAAATTGAGTTCAAATTACTAGTTGCTTAGTAGTTATAGTTTCGTCAGTAATAAATAGTTAGGATATATGTATTTAAAATCTTATTTTCAGTAATTTTAATATTTTGTTATTTGATAATCAGCGCCTGACTCATCTTAACAGCATCATTATGTATACGCGTCTAACGTATCGCACTCAGCGAACATTTAGATACCGTACGTTCCGTATATATGTTAAGATAAGTACCGTATATATGTTACAGTTATTGGTTTCACATTACATTACAACTCTTTACCATGAACTGTGTAGTGGTTTTCTTTTGCCTGGACGAAGTCTTGATTAATATAATACCTGGACAACAGCGGACACACTAGTTACGCTATTATTTATCCGATGCTATGACTTTAGTAATTAATAATTTTATTGGATTACAATTAAAGTTTGATAATTTAATTAGCTATAACGGTGCTACTAATTATTGACGTACTTAGGTTGATTTCTTGTGTCATAAACTCCTTAATAGATATTTATCTACCTGAAGGATTGTTCATGTGGGTGATTTAATAAACTTAATAGTGTCATAAATTTTAGTACATACGTACTTATTGCAATAACTATAATGTGTGTTAGGTAGTGCGAACCTACATGAAATTGTAAATCGTACGTGATCTACGTGATCGTGTGTGTTAAGGTAGTGCGAACCTACATGAAATTGTAAATCGTACGTGATCTACGTGATCGTGTGTTAGGTAGTGCGAACCTACATGAAATTGTAAATCGTACGTGATCTACGTGATCGTGTGTGTTAGGTAGTGCGAACCTACATGAAATTGTAAATCGTACGTGATCTACGCGATCGTGTGTGTTAAGGTAGTGCGAACCTACATGAAATTGTAAATCGTACGTGATCTACGTGATCGTGTGTGTTAGGTAGTACGAACCTGCATGAAATTGTAAATCGTACGTGATCGTGTGTATTAGGTAATACGAACCTTCATGAAATTGTAAATCGTACGTAGTCATGCGTATCAGGTAGTACGAACCTTCATGAAATTGTAAATCGTACGTGATCATGTGAATTAGGTAGTACGAACCTACATGAAATGGTAAATCGTACATGATTGCGTATTAGGCAACAAATGCCTTATAGTATGCCGTATAGTACTACAAATGCCTTATAATGCCTAGTTGACCGTATGTAGATGTGGGGACGAATTAATAGTGTATAAATTCCTATATTACACACTCAGTAGTTAACTTGTGCTCACCGGGAGCCACTTTTGAATATTTATTAAAACAGATTAATCCGAAACATTTGGATATAAACGCTTCAATGGTTTTGGTGATCGGTGACAGCCTGAACATTAGCAGGAAGCAATTGGTAAAATATATCGGAAAGTTATTGTTTTCAATAGAAGTGCCAAGTGCGAATTTGTGATGTATGCGTTTCCTTATTCGAGTGATTCGGGTCCGGAAGAGGATGACCATATTTATAGATTGGATTGGACGGTGTATGGCTGGACAAATCATCATAGCGGTGTAGTATTTTGTTTTGATATAAATAAATTAATTTCATCATAAATTTGAATTGGCTAGGGGCAGTATGTGCCTGCCACTAGGGTATAAAGGACGGCTGGCTGGGTTGTTAGCTTTCGATTTGAATGGTGCTGTTACAAGTAGGGTAACAGGGCCTACTGAAGCATTTATGGATTGTGGTAGTATTGCCACTGTTTCTTTTTGAATAATTGTACTAATATGGGTACAGATAGTTATTTGGACTGAATAATGAGACAATGGAAAGGCCCTCTTCTTTAAACATTGTACATCGGAGCATACAAGGCTTGTCCAGCAAGGAATTGGAAATATAATTAGTTATAAAGTGCTTTGATGTACATGTTTTATGTATAACGAAACATTGGTTGCCAGGCACTCGGAATCATGTTAGTATGGGTGATTGTAGGTTGTCTGGTGCATTCTGTGGAGAGACTGCAATTCATGGTGGATCGCTGGTGTTGGTGCACAGCAATGTGTCTTGTAAGGATCGTAAGGACATTGGTCTTTCTATTCAGCGCACTGTTGAGCTGGCCTGTGTGGAGCTGGAGCGGTTTGTTGTGGTTTGCGTGTATCGGCCCCCCTGTGGTGATTTTGCTGTTTTGAAGATACATTGGAGGATGTACTTAGGCGGTTATGTGTTTCTAGAAAGGATTGGTGGCGTGTGGCGGCCTCAACGCGGACATTTTGTCGGATGGTGCTATGGCTGCTGGGTTTGTTTAAGTGCTTTGGTTTAAATCCATTATTAAATGAGCCAGCCGGAGTGGCTGAGGCTACAGCTGCTTGATTGTTGATGGTATCTTTTGCAATTGTGGGATTTGAGTGAGGAGATGTTCAGTGGGTTGGGGTCGGACCACTTCGGACGGAAAGTTTCGTTGTATGGTTCATTCACTGAGAAAAAACAATTGGTGGAATGTGGACCAATGGCAAAAAAAAAAAAAATTTGAATTTCAACTTTCAAAGTAAGAGGTTCATTCGAAAATGCAAACGCAGTTGACATTGCAACGGGGAGATCCAATCGAACTATATAAGACATTGTCTAATAACATGAATGGCGAATTTAATCAAATAATCAAGTTTGGGTATGTGTATAGCTAAAAATGGTAAATTTGGTGATTGGGCTGCTGTAGGTGTTTGTAAGGGTAGGAACGGGATGTATGACCTTTGCGCCGAGAAACAAACTTTTCTCCAGCTTTCCAGGAGTACGTGAGAAATTATGCTAAAATCTTTGGATTTGTTTGTGTTCGGACGGAATCGGGGTACATGGGGAACAGAATTGTTAGTTCGGATAACGGGATGGAAGCGACTTGGAGTATGGTTGGCGGTGAGAACGGTAACGCAGGGTCCTGTGATTTCTATTACGAATTGTTATAGACGTGGCAGGTGAATTTTAGGATCGCTTCCGTGATGTTCCTATGGCATTGACCGGTTCGCTGGCTTCTTCACCGACGAAAGCATTTTTTTTGTATTGAGGGGTCATATTAATAAAGGTAATATTTTGTTAGAATTTGAACATATAGCCGCTAGAGGCTTAATTAAGGTCTTTAGGTCTCTGATGGTAGAGAGTACAGGTGGCTTGTGGGGCGTCTCAGTGAAAATGATGCAGCATATTATGGTTGTTATGGCCATGTTTGGTCGTAGTTTTAATAAATGTATAGATCTGGGTATCTTTCCAGATCTTGTGAAGTGCAGCAGAATCATTCCACTTTTAGAGCGGGTGAAAGGGCCGATCTTAATAACTATAGATCGGTTTCTGTTTTGCCAACTCTTAGTAAGATTTTCGAAAGGATGGCGTTGAATCGGGTGTTGACCCATTTCAGCAATAATGTGGTACAGCCAGGGGTTGGGCTGTTGAAGCATGTGTTTGAGACATGGGAGGCGTCGCAGAGTGCCATAGGTGTGTTTTGTGGCTTGTCTGAGGCATTTGATTGATGTTGGGCGCGAAACATTGCTTTTTAGACTTGGCCACTATGGTGTAAGGGACGGGGCCCTTGGCTTGATCGCGTCTTATTTGAGTAATAGTTTGTGCTACCTAATAAAAAAAAACCTACCTAGTAAAAAAAGTCTCTTAAACTGAGTAGTGAGACATTGCATATGGAGGAATCGACGGTCTTTTGGGGGTGACCTTGGATAGTGGACTTCGGCGGGGCCCACATTTGGCGGGTCTCTCGACGGGGCTCGGTAGGGCTGCTTTTGCTGTTGGGAAAGTGAGGCAGTGTGCTGACGTCGAAACTGCTGGGATAGTCTATCTTGCTTGTTTCCGCAGTGTTATGTCTTATGCCATCTTGCTGTGGGGCAATGCAGCCAATGTGGAGCAAGTATTAATATTCCAGAAAAAGGCTGTTAGGGCTATTTGTAGACTTGGGTCTCGGGAATCTTTGCGTGAGAAGTTAAGTGCGTTAAGTTAAAGATTTAAAGATTTTTATTGAACATAAAAACAGATGTACAAAATTGAGTTTGTTCGTAAACAACTGCTATAGCTAAGAAGTTAAGTAAGTTGTGTGAGATATTGAGTTACTCGTCCATTTATCGCGCGCATACTTGATGCAAATTTGAGACTTATGTGATTTTGACATGGATGCCATTGTCGGATCTCGTTCGGGTTTTTGTGGGACCACACGACGGGCGCCGGCTTTCGATTGAAGGAGGAATCGTCCAGGTCGGTTCACCCGGTTCGGGGTTCTGAGGTAACAAACATTAAAAAAAGAATGCAGTCGAAGTGGGAACCTCCTCTTTTTTTTTTGAAGTCGGTTAATGAAGAAATAAGCGCGTATATACAAAATTTTGATATTGGTGAAAGGGGTGCATCAATTGGTTACGCCTTTGTTCCGCCTAGGTGGAGTGCAGTGATCTTTCATAGGGCTTGGTATTCATTTCTGTGATAGGGTCCCAAAATCAATGCGTGACTTGCCGATGGAAGCTTTCAAGGAACGTGTGAGGACGCAGTTGTTGGGCGAGGGATGTTATGGTGTGGGCGAATGTTTGAATGACAAGGACAAGGCAATGAAGAGGACAAGGCTCTGTAGCCGGTTCCGCCCAGAATGGTGAATACTTTTGTGTTATTGTCTTTTTTGTAGTACTTTTTTTAAAGGACGTTGTGAGGAGTTTCTTTGGGCTTTTCAAAATTGAGAAGGAGAAAGGAAAAGAGTACCGGAGATAGGAAACGGCACGCCGAATGTCCAACACTTGTGGAAGGAGATAAAGTATATACTTGGTACTTGTACTAGTAAGGGTTGATTGTGTTGTAACCAAGTACTTTCTCGATTAATAAATTTATAATAAGGAAGGGATGTAGTGTTTGTGATCGATACTCGAGTAAACATGATGTAGTGTTTGTGATCGATACTCGAGTAAACATGACGTTGTCTCGAGCACACGGGGGTGGGGTAGTCAGTCACGTATTAGCCACGGGCGAGAACGGACGTCTACTTGCGCACTGGTGTGGTAACGAGCCAATTAACGTACCTTTTGTGACACGGAGTACTACAACCATAATTGTTTCTTGACTGAATATCGACATCTTGCGTGAGGCGAGTATCTGAGGGTAGGTTCACATACTTTCTTTGTAAAATTCCACGGTTCTCATTTACTTGCGTTTACTGTCGTTTCGTTTCTCATTGAAACCAATTACTTTCAAATATCATCCGAACCACCGTCATTCTTCATTTATTTTCTGACATGTCTGGGCGAAATTTCCTCACCATGTGGGTAATTCCACTTATGTTGTGGTAGAAGAACGTGTTCGGTGGTTGGTGGTTCGGGGAATAATAACAACAGTGAGTGGCGTTTACATCACTTTAGTCAGAAACTCATTTTAACACAGGTTTTACACTAGTTATAATTAAATACGCGATTAGGACTGATTGTCTTCAATTATCCGAGTATCAATTAACAAATATGGCCCGACGGCCCAGTGACCTCTAACCCTTACAGTCACCCCATGCCTCGCACAATGGTCGGATTCCGTTACTGGTCAATCCGTTATCTATGTCTACTTAAAAGTATCTACGTTCCACTCCAAGCGTCCGCTCAGCTCGAGGGCTGTTTCCGAAGTAACCGTTCGTCGCTGGCAAGTCAATAGCTTTCCTCGTTTCTCCCGCCACCGCGTTCAAATGACAGTAGGGTAGACAATTTGCATAGTGTTGCCATCCTCACAATCCGAATACACCCAAGCCTGGCTCGTCCATTTTATGATCTCCGACATGTATAATATATACATTCCTAAGTGTATATTTATACAATATACTTAATCATCTTTAATTGAATGCGTACCACCATTCATACTCGTAATTGAATACATATTCAATTAAAATTTACAATTTAATTCAAAATACCATCATCCTTCCTTCTTCGCAATTTAATGCAGCTCTCACCATCATTAATTTAGATCATCGCAATTTAATGCAAAACCGCAATTTAATGCAAAACCGCAATTTAATGCACCTCGCAATTTAATGCATTTCGCAATTTAATGCACCTCGCAATTTAATGCACCTCGCAATTTAATGCACCTCGCAATTTAATGCACCTCGCAATTTAATGCACCTCGCAATTTAATGCACCTCGCAATTTAATGCATTTCGCAATTTAATGCACCTCGCAATTTAATGCACCTCGCAATTTAATGCACTTCACCATCAGTTACCATCATGATCGCAATTGAATGCATCTCACAATCATTTGACATGATGATTCGATCACTCATCCATCTTTAATGCCGGCTCTCCACGCTTGGTGTTTGCCGCAAACATCAAACAGCAAGCAAACATAGATCACAATGAAACGTTTGGACCACGGAATAAAGAGACAAGAGGTTTGGACACAACGCAAACTGTTTGCCGAACATTCTTTAATTTGTAATGAAAAACCGACAACGCTGCAACTACGCCACCGCGCCGATCACTGGCAAACACAAACTACAACAGGCAAAAAGAAACAAACACCTATCCACATGTTCGTGTTTGTTGTTTGCTGTCTGCCATTGTTTGCCAAGCGTGTGGACTCGGCATAATATAAGCATAATTTGTATTTCTTAGGGTATTTCAAGAAAACTATAACGTATAATTTCTACTAAGCGGTAATAAAACTTAACATTCTTCTAAGGACTCCAGTGTCAACAAAATTGCTACATAAATTTGAATTTCAAATAATCAAGATGATAAGTAAATGAAATAATAGTTTTAAGTATAAAAGTTATAGAATTCCTTGGTAGCACAATATATTTATGGTAAAAATCTACGTCAGTATTTCCCGGGTTTTAAACAAATTTTATTTTAATAATTTTACTTTACATCGTATATAGGACACGCTCGTAGACATTAAGTTGCCTTGCAAGATATACACCATATTATTCAAAAATAAAAATCCGGTATTGATTTTATATTAAATATTCAACGATCATAACAAAACGAACGACTTACGATTATTTGATCGTATCTAGTTTACAAAATAGACATAATATCTGCACGCATTCCAACGCATCCTTCTTTTTTTTACGTAATTTATTTATTTATTTATTTAAGCTTTATTGAACCATACAAAATGTATTAGTACAAAAGGCGGACTTAATGCTAAAAGCATTCTCTGCCAGTCAACCATAGGGCAGTTGGACAGCAATGTAATAAAGTAAGATTAAATTTTTAGTACTTACCGACATTGTTTTTCACTCTCGTCGCCAAAATATGTAGTGTTCCGTTAGAACAGTAATTGTGTATATTCACTGATTCGATGTAATAAGACTAGAAAACGCAGTTACACCAAAGTGTTATGATTACTTAATACTTTATGATTATTTATCGGCTCGCTACAAACACCACGTCTACACTCCGCGCCCGACAGTTCGTAACTGTGTCATTGTGCGCTGCCCGCGTAGTGCTTGGCCGAGACGACAGAAAAGCGACATCTGTCACTAGATTGCAAACTACAAAATGTTATCGATATACACATCAATGTTATCGATATACTACACATACAGTGATTGTTTTCTTTTGTTGTGTTGTTAAATCAAAAGTGAAATAACGTGAGCCATGAAACCAGGATTTACAAAGGCAAACAACGGTCATGTGCCTAGAATCGACTTGTTGATACTGGAAGAGTTTCTGGCATCAAACAAAGACTTTTGTTCAGCAGAATTTAGACATGTTAAAACTTCGATGTAAGTAAAGAAATATTTTTTTGAAAATAAGTAATAAAATAAGTCCAAAGCTTTTTAAAGATACTTTTTGTATTTCACTGTAGTTTAATATTATAGATTATGCTATTAAAATGATTTCATACGGATCTGCGACACCGATCCTATTATATGATATTCCATATAGTTTTCCATATCATTTGGCAACTAAAATCTAAATAAAATACCTACATAACCTAACTTCAAAAAAGTTTATAATTGAATTTAATCCTCGACCAAGATAGTACTGGTTTATAATCTACTTAAAAAAAAATTAAAGTATGTTTATTTTATACTAAACATTTATTTTTTGCGGAAATATGATATAGTACGTTGTAATTATATTTCCCAACATTATAGAATAGTATTTCAAAATCAGTCATCATGCCTATTTGCTCGTTCTCGGTTCTTACAAAAGTGAATTCATATTACGAGTCAAGAAGTAAGGTTATTATATTAATATAGGTAAGCTCATCCGGTTATTATTATTATCTGTTCTCTCAATGACAATTACGTGTCCCTGTCCATTGCTTACTTTAGTGTGAATAAAATTGGTATAAATGCAACGAAGCTGACGTGCTAACTAGGCTTATCAGGAATCATATTTTTATAATGACTCATTTACCAGTATGTACTCTTTAAAGTTTTAAGTGGTCGAATCAGCAGTGATTTGATAAGGGATGTTCGAGATTTACCAAACAGTTACTTCTAGGAAGGCTATCTATATATATAAAATTGAAAAGAGATACACTGATTAAACAAAAAATCTCAGAAACTACCGAACCGATTATGATGAAATTTGGCAGGCAGGTAGTTTATGCTAAGGAGACGTCAGCTAAGAACGGATTTTTGGAAATTCATCCCCTAAGGGTAAAAATAGGGGTTAGAAGTCATTTTCATACAAGCCGACTTCGTCAGTTTTAGAGTTATAAATATGAAATTTTTCATGTAAGTTTATAGTAATAAATAAAAGTTAACTTTAACACTTTTTTTTGGAAAATCATCCCTTAAGGGGTTAATTTAGGCATTTTATCATAGTATGCAACTTCGTTATTTTTGAAGTATAAAATATGAAAATTTACATATTAGTTAAACATTAGAAACTGAATTTTAAGTGTTACGTTTTTTTTTGGAAAATCATCCCCTAAAGGGTTAATTAAGGCGGCGCAAGTTAGTATGGGAACTTCGTCAGTTTTGAAGTAAGAAGGGTGAAAATTTGTATTTAAGCTTATAGTTAGACACAAAAAATAATTGTATTACGGTTTTCTCGAAATTCATCCCCTAAAAATAGGGGTTGGTAGTCAACTACATACAAATCAACCTCACCAGTTGTTGAGGTATAAATATGAAAATTTTTATGTTAGTATATAGTAATAAACAAAAGTTAAAGGGTTAATTTAGAGGATAGAACTAATACGCAACTTCGTCATTTTTGAAGTTGAACAACATGAAAATTTACATATTAGCTCAACATTAGAAACGTGTTTTTTTGGAAAACCAAGCCTTAAAGGGTTAAATAAGAGTGTGTAAGTTAGTATGTCAACTTCGTCAGTTTTGAAGTAAGAAGGCTGAAATTTTGTATAAAAGCTTACTATAGTTAGACACCAAAAAATAACTGTATCACGGTTTTCTCGACGAGGAGAGGAACAGGAAACGGGAGAGGAAGAGGGACAGGAAACGGGAGAGCGGGAGATGGACCGGGAACAGAACAGGCAGCGGGAGAGGGATCGGGAACGGGAGAGGGACAGGAAATGGGAGAGGGAAAGGGAGCGGGAGAGGGACCGGGAATGGGACAGGAGGGGGAGTGGCAGAGGGTGAGTGACAGGAAGCTGGAGAGGGACTAGGAGTGGAAGAATGAGAGAGAGAAAGAGAGAGAGGGATTAATATTGAAATTTTTAACCAATAAATAACACATCAATAACGTGTTAGAGCACCAAAAATTTGTTTTTAAAATTACTGTTTGTCTGTTTGTCTGTCCGGGCATCACATCAAAACCCTTGAACTGATTTCGACGGAAATTAGTTAAGTTGTTTCTTATACTTTTGGTCATATTTTAGAAAACTTTTCATCCAGAAAAATTAAAAGGTTTCCCTGGAAACAAAATGAAACTTTCTATGGGTTATTTTTAAAACATCAGCAATTTGCTTTAAATTTGCTACAAACGTTACTCCTTTTATTGATGGAATACGTTTTCGAATTTTTCAAAATTTTTCATGAAAAAGAAAAAAAAACAAATTAATATGAATATTGTTTATTTTTCAAAACCCGCTGCCGGAGGAATGATTTGTGATTGTATCGTAGGTTTTACTTTATATTGTAAATTCCTAAATTCAATATAAATAAACCTGTTATTAAATTTTCTTCTGTGAGGGTTACAAATATAATTTCATAATAAGCATAATTTCCGCGTGCGAAGCTGCGGGCAACTGCTAGTTATTTATAATTTTTACCCATAAACATGGTAAGGTTAGAATTGATTACTCCGATGCATGGGAACAATGAACTGTTGCTTTATTTTTGTTTTTATATGGATTGACTTCACATAGGTACTAGGAACTTAGAATATTAACAGCAGCAGAACATTCGGTATATAACAATTTTTTATCATTGAACGATACGGCAACAGACCGAGTTCGTATCGATCCGTCGCGTCGAGTCGCTAGCCCGGACCCCGAGCTAGCGTCTCTGTACGAGATAATAAACCGTGTTGAATCTGTTTTTAACTCATTGTTTGACTTGTGGCTTGTGGAATATAAATATTTTGTGTTACGTCTTCATCTGCCAATATAATAGACTGTTATTTTGTGATAACTTGTATTATAGGGATCCATTTATTCTTCACAGTCTTCAATAAAAGTCTACCTTGTGTTAGGGTGATGTCGATTAACGATAGAGGCTTTGGATTGGAACTAGGTGGTTATTTTGGAGATAGGTTGGTTCTACACCACAAAAATATGAGGACCGTGGTGATCCTCTTTCATACACTAGGTTAGGTTCTTAGTCTAGCTATCTATAAGTATCCTCACTATCCTTCTAAAATTAATTATGAATACTCCAATCTTTTAATCGATGAAATGTTTTGTTGCGTTTCGATTACCAATTTGAAGAGCCAGTTGACCCGTCGATCTAATGTTTTTGTGCAGTAGTGACCATTTGTTATTTAAGTGGCTCGTCAGCTCTTTACCTGTCTAAAATTAGCTTGTATAAAAATCCTATTTAGCATTGACCTTATTAATCGTTACTCAAAATTTTTCGTTTGAGATTCTCGTCTCTTGAGAAGGTGCTTGTGTGTGACACATATACTGTGTACGAGGTGTGTTCAAAAAATAACGAGAATTGTCGTTTTAATTTTTCTTCGTGTTTCTACCACTTTCTTGCTTGAGTGAGAGGCCAAACGACTCGTGTTCCGTCTGGGGCTTGGGAGCGAGTTTTTTCCTCCTCACTCTTCTTTCTTGTTCGGTTACGCATTAGTGATGCCTTTGGTGTTGCTGATATCCATGGAGTCGATACCATCAGGGGATTGTCAGTTCGTTTGTCGACTAGATGCATAAAAAATCATGTTTGACCGAATTTATTGAACCCTACATTTTGCGTGGATTGATGATTTGATATACAGTTGGCCGGTTTTCAAGCTCACGAAGATCATTAACCCGTTGCCATATAACATTGTTATTCCTTCACATTTCAAGGTTATTTTTTACGCTAATGTCCGCGTCTTGTCATGAAATCGCTGCCTTTTCGACGTAACCTGATATCTGTTCGCTGTACCTTGCCTATAGGCAACATGTTACCTATTATAGGTATAATTTTATATGAATTTAATTTTTTAGACTTTTCTTATTTAGTAAACAAATATGGAGGAAGTCCGCCAAATAAGTCGTAACTCATAGACAGGAATCATTAGGTTAGGTTAGGAGTATCCAAATTACTATTAAAAAAAACGGGCAAGTGCGTGTCAGGCCACGCGCAATGTTAGGGTTCCGACTTTCGAAGTAGTAACTGTAGCGACTATTACTCATGCTAACATAGCCGTGATAGTTTTTCTTATAAATTCATCATAATAATAATAATATTATGAAAAAAAAACTCAAAAATAGGTTATAATATAACCTCAAAAAACTCAAAAATAGGTTATATTATAACCTATTTTTGAGTTTTTTTTTTACTTTTCCAACTGCAACCGTTTAGCCGGCGGGGGGGGGGGGGACTTTAACTAAAATTATCACTTTAAAGCCAAATATTTCGCAAACGAACCCCTGAATCCATAAATGGTTTCAGGTGACCCATAATATTTTTGAAAGACCTTTTCAATGATACGTCATATTATGGGGTCCCCAACGAAAAAAAAATTATCCTCACTTTACCTGTGGGGGAGGTACTCTGCAAAAAACATTTTTTAATTTTTATTCTTCTATTTTTGAGTTTTAATAAATATGTACATATATCCATGCCAAATTACAGCTTTCTATCACTAAGGGTCTAGGCGCTAAAACAAAACATAACCATTAGTGTTCCGATTTTACTTCGGAACCCTAAAAAGAGCTTGAAAGGCAGTTCTTTCCTTCTTTTCTAGGTATTTTGTTTCCCAATTGACACAAATGACGCATTACTTCTTGCATTTTATATTACACTTGACGTGTAGCGACAATTAAAACGACACGACATAATGGATAGAAATAATTGATTGAAATAGACAACAGAATGAATGAATGACTTCACATTGGTGAAAAAAAAAAGGTGCAGCACACCTACTTAATATTAAGCAGTAAGTAGCAGCTCTCGCATCGATTCGAGAAACCTATGTGTAAGTAAGGTCAAGAAGGAAAAGAGAAGAAGGAAATAAAGAAAGAACTGGTTCTCATGCTCCTAAGACCCAACCGGATCACGACGAGTTGCTTACCGGCCGATTCAAGCCAGAAGGTGGTAGCCAAGCAGGCTTCATAGAAAGATAATACGAGTAGGATAGTAGAATAAGATAATAAGTAATCTGATCTCATGCGGTAATAAATACCCCAATAATCGTTTTCAGAACTGAATGCAATCATCCTTAAAGCCCTATAACTTCAACCAAAATTTCACGTTTCCATAGACAATTCTTGCCGAACGTTTGTATACAAATCAGGCAGTTTTCTCTTTTAAATTTACATAAGAAGATGGATCATACTAACGTATTAACCGGTCGATCGGTTGACCTCGCGAGCTGCATTTTGAGTTTCTACGAGTACTTATTCCACGTCCACGCTACGACACCGATGCACCGCGCTGGTATGACCACACTGACACAGGAAATCAACACTGCCGCACATATTGTTAACTTACATAGGTATTCGGTCTTTAGTATCTAAACTGTCTTGCTTTTCATTCTCTTATGTGAAATTTTTAATTCTACCTGATTTTTTGCTACAAGCAAGTCGCACATGTTACGTGAAGATTAAAGGATCGTGTGTATTTTAGGGTCGATAACAGAAGCGTCCATAGACACATTCACAATTTATAAATCCCTACATATTATAAAACAAAGTCCCCCGCCGTGACTGTCTGTCTGTTTGTGATAAACTCAAAAACTACTCTCTCTTTTTGAAGGTTTTCGTGTATAATTTATTAAGATTTTGTACGAATTGGTTGAAATATGACGATTAATGTTTAAGAAGTCGAAAAATATCAAGCTGTCTGGGAGCTTTTATCGAAAACGCTGCCAAATCCGTTTGAAATATCACAAAACAACCTGTAATAAATTCGTTTAACCTTTTACCATTTGTACTTCCCTATTTTACCGCTGCAAAATGTGACCTAAATTCTGGATTGAAACGTGTCATCATCAAATAGCGTTTGATGAAATATGAAATATATTTAACGTGAATAAACAACGTACGAATAAGCAAGTTGATCACGAGTCTAATTGCGGAAAATATGAAACTACGTGACAAGCTAGAGAGTACTGTACATGAATAGGTTTTGAAATTAACATTTCTCATTTCTATGCTCTACATGCATTAATTAAATTTTCTCGTCAATGAGCACTCCAAACTTCCAACGTTTTACCAGCGGAAAAATGTTACACACTCCAACCAAAAATAGCTGCAGCATTCCAAATGCTTTGCCATGTTTGAAGAGGTATGCCGGAGCTAGATATACGATGCTAAGCGACGTTGTTAGCTACAGTATGTATTCGAATTTTAAATTTAATTTGAGCCGATACTACTCGTTCATCATAATAAGCAACGCGCACAATGAGATATTCTATTAACCTACATACGCACTTGCGTAACGGCCCTAGACTTGAACTCAATGTTTCTACCGCTGACACGTTTCCGATGAACGCGTCCTTCTATTACTTCTGTGTTGTGTCATACTCATAGAACAATACGAACACTATGTTTAAAGTTTAAACTTTAAACGTTGTTGATGTTGGTCGCTAATGAGGTCGCGAATGTTGCGATTCCACTATCAAAACGGTCGCTAATGCAAATGGTAATTTAGAACATTACGTGCCTTTGAATAGGTGGCGTGGTGTGCGCGGAAATATTGCTTACTTCACTTGCCGGAATACCTACTAGGTCATAATTTGTTTGTTTAAATTAAGGTCATGATGATTATAAAAACTGAATAGAAACAGTAGAAATCCCTGTAAATACATTTATGTATTTATTATTGTTGTTTTAAAACTTACTGTTGTTATTGCTAATTAATCATCTCTCCAAAAGATACTTTATTGGACCGTGGACTGTTATTCATAAAAAATTCATAAGTTTGATTAAAACACTTCGATCTGTGAAATATTGGAATAACTTTTAAGCTCTAGCTTAGTTTTACAAAATAATGTTTTTATATTAATAATTGCAGTGTTTCCCTAACATTTTGTATCAAGCAAGCGGTACTCCGAGAAAAGGCTGTGATACTGTATTAGTGGTCGCAGCTCGCAGCGAACGCGCAAGCCACGTTACGCAAGAGATGCGGGTAACTGTCACGAAACCTTTCGGCTGCTGACGGCGATGGTGTTACGACACCATAGCTTTCTACTCCCACCTCGAAAGTTGTGCTTTTGATTTCGACCACGGTTTAATGCTTTGAAGGGTTGAAACTTGAAGGGAAAGAAGACGGTCTGACTATACCTTGTTTTAATACTGATAATATAAATGGTGCCAAAATCAAAAATTATAAAAGTTTTTGGAGATTGTCGTAAGTAAATTTTGTACAAGCGTTTTATTCACTTCTGATACTCTTCGTGCAGTTGATGCAGACAGTTATTCCGGAGTAAACCGATGTATTGATTTGTTGCATAGTAACGTTTCGACTGTGTTATTTTTTTAGTTCGTCTACAAAATGTTTCTTCCGTCTTCAATGCACTCGGCCGAAACAATAAACGTCAAAAAATGTTAAACGAAACGAAAATTGATGTAATTAAATACGATACAGATGTCCTTGCAATCACTTCTGATATTCTCCTTGCTATCGCTTCAGTTATTTTAGGAGTATTGATTTTGTCACTGTAACGTTCTCGACGGTGCCATTGTGGTAGTACAATGGCGACTTGACTTTAATACTTAAGAGGTTAACGGTTCTCTTCCGGGCTTAGTCGGTACAGGTTTCATTTTTATGTAATTGTGAGCTGCGCTTGGCATAAATTACATGGTTTACAAACAATTTCCAAACAGAATTCTTAACTCTCCCTTTTGTAAAAGTCGCATTCGTAGGTCCGCAAGAGTTTTCATTATGTCCAACTCCATACGTTCTCAGTTAGTTATGCATGAGATTCGTCGACGTAATTGGAACGGCTGCCCTTAGTGAAGCATCTCCCTATCTTCTATCCCTACACCACTGTACATATTGCACATTATATCAGTTATAAGAGGCACCCTTTCTCCGTCTCGCTAGCGCTGTCTCTCATATTCTTTGTTCTGTCCATGGATATTTTTGTATCGTATTTGGGTCAACGGGCGTATAAGGAACTTATCTCTAGATATCATGTTTGCAGGCAGAGAATCAGCTTTTCAAAGGGCTGTCGGTTACATAATATCCGTTCGGAACGTATAAAATATATTTATAAAAAACCGGGCAATTGCATGTCAGGCAACGCGCAATGTAAGGTTCTGAAGTAGTAAGTTTATCGTCTATTACTCATTAACTACTTATGCTAACATAGCCGTGATAGTTTTCCTTGCAAATTCATCACATAACCTATTTTTGAGAATTTGTCCAAGAGAACTTGTCCAACTCCAACCGTTTAGCCGGCAGGGGGTGGGACACTTGACTCTACCCAAAATTAGCACTTTAAGTAAGAAGGGGGAAGGGTAGTCTGTATTCAAAATTGTCCTTACGAAATTGGCCCCTGAATATTGGGTCAACTGGTTTTACAAAAATAAATACAAAACTTAAAATCGATGTCGCTGTAAAACGAACAAACAGTAACACGACGTCGTCGCCGAGGGTCATACCCTTCCATTTGGATATCTCCCTTATATTACACGACGTAGGTAGACGACTGCAACAGTCTGCGCAAATGAATGTTAGCTTTTCAATCGCCCTCATTTTCCCTTCCCTCGCCGCGTTGCATTTGCGGTGCTCCAAGTAGGTTCGTAACACGTTGGTGTTTGGCAACAGCGTTTAATAAGCACAAATAGATTCCATTGAGCGAGTTAGACCTATTTCGGTCGCGTGCAGCGAGTCGGTCGACGGTCGCCTCTCGACAGTTTCGCTTCTTGTCGTGTGGCTGTTGATAATCGATTCGCCACTTTGTAAATCGTCCACTAACCACTTAATTATCTGACGGTGAATGTCTCGTCTCGCTCTATCTATCGCAATGTTTATACTGATTCTAATAATAGCACCTACTGTTTACACATCGTTGACGTTTCTGTATGTAAGGATAACAAAGGCGACGTGGTTTTGAATCGCATACTGTTTTCTATATGATCTTTTATTAAAAGAAACGTTTGTTTCCGTAGTTAGACTTATACAGCGATCTCATAATAGCAGTAGACTGAATAGCAAAATGAATAAGAATAAAATTAATGAAAATCTGTGGTTTGGAAACTGAAGCCGCATTAGCGTGTTTCGACTCAAGAGCGAATCGTTTATGCTGTGCGTATAACATTACATTCCTGCTGTATTTCTAGAATTCAGAATTCCGTTTCCTATAAATGCAGCGTTGCATGGCGTATGCTACAACTCGACCTTGCACGAGGAGTTGAAGGGAAACTAGTTTATTGGCGACGACGTACGGCACAGTTTATTTCGCGTGTAGCTTGTCCCTGGCGGCAAGCCTGGCGTGCTTGTACGAAAATAATGCGTCAGTTTGTAGATTGCAATAAAATTCTGTTCGATCAGAATACAATTTTTAGTGATGAACTTTTTTATCGCATATGTGTCGTTCACGTTTGTAAATAAAATTGAGGTGGCGCAGATTTATTAGCTTACTGACCCTCAGCTTTGTAGTTTTGTACTTCCAAGTTAATTTCAGAAAGCGTTCTCTATAGCGTTCCTGTTTGAAAATACACGGCACGGTAACCGTGCTACGGTTTAAAAACTTAAAATAAATTATAGACAAAACAATTGTATGAAAATATGTAAACAAAAAGATTTCAATAGATGACAGTCACCTTGATCGAATCGTGAATTGTAATTATTTTGGTTATTTGTTATTTACTAATACATACTTGCCATAGTAAAAAGATGTTCTAAATGTTTGTTACCTCAATCAAAGTGCTATTCATAGTCATCAGGACCCAGACCGGTACGGTTATGTTTTCTGTTTTCATAAGTTTATGCAGTGCCAACGATATGTAGGCGCCTTTTGGGCCCTTCTTGTGGTTGGGATAGAGGCGATAGAGCTAGAATTTCCTAATTTCCTTCATTTGTAGGGAGTATTGTACTTTTATTTTACTATGGAGATTACTCAAATTTTAAGAGGATTTTGCTTTTACAGAGGCAGCATGAAGAGAAATTTCAAAATAATACCTTTCCCTTCTACCTTTCCCACGCAGACCATCTCGGCAGCACTTGTTCTGAACCTAATAAAATTTTCTTTCGATGCTTGTAATAGCACTAAATTACATGAATTTCGTAATGCGATGTCAAATGTGTTTGGCAGAAACACGATTATGCAATAGTAAAAACGCAATATCCGTAGAACAGCGCTTGAGATAAACAAGTGACACACATTTAGCTCGCTTTTGTGACGATAAGCTGGCAAAATTGATTAGGATAACGTAGACTTTTTATTTATGATATCATGATAGGCAGTTGCGTATCAGCGTTTAGTTAAACTGACCAATCGTGTCATACCATTTTTTGCTGACTTAAGAAAACCTTACATCGTACCTTAAAGAACAAGAGACAGACGTTCTATTAACACAATTAAAAATCTATTAATTAGTGTTTGTCCGCGTCTAAAGGCAAACTAAGTACAAGTGAAAGTAGCTCATATTTTGGTTATTTCTGCTCCATATGAGCATGACGACAGAGACGCGAAAAGTGACGCACTTTGCACATTTGTTAAAAACCTAGTGGCCTCATTTCAGCCGATGATTATGGTAGTATAATTATAGCGCATACCATGATATGTATGAAAAAAGGGCATGTATTTTAATTTTACCACTTTTAATTGATAAGATTAATAAGATCTGTCTCGATAAACAATTTGCAGAGGGCGTCGTCGGAGGGTCGGTGCGGGGGTCGTTGACCCTGTAGGGATCCGGAGGAGTCGCGTGCGTTTCGGCGGCGGGTCGCGCTGCACTGGGCCGGTCGTTGACTCCACAGTCCTCTATGCAACTTATGTGAAACGCTGATTGATTTCGTTGAACCCCCACGAACAAAACGTACCCAGTGTACTGTGTAGTCTGTACCCACACGATGATTGTGTTCGGCGTGTACCAAGTATCTTTTTTTCTGTCTCTCGGCGTCTGGATTTTTGTATTTTCCTATGCATCAGCACGAGCGAAAACAAACGCAAAAAACTAAAATTGAAAATATGTACGTACGTAATACGATTTGTTGACTGAATATCCACTGCGGTGATGGATATTGTTAATTTGCGACTTATTTAATATTAAATATCCCCGTTATTTTTTAAATATTTTTTTCTCTAGTTTTTTCATTTATCTAATATAGACCTAGAAAATTGAAATTAACTAATTAATTAAATGAAATGAAATTTGTAATTAACTAATTAGATATGTATGTGTATGTGCAGGTATTCGATTATTATAATTTAACAACAATGACGTACCTAATAACGTACTTACCTATAAAAGTATTGTTTTATCAACAAAAATATCAAAACACTAAAACACTGATAACTGTTATCTATACCTCATTGCCATATTTTGTTTCGACCTGCTTGAAATTTCTGTACCTACATTGAATAAATATTTTAAGTTGTCGGTTCTTCGCACATCACCAAACCACCATATTATTATGACCTACTACATAAAAACGTAAAAAAATAATTGACTTCAAAAATATTAACGTGAAAGTATGAAATTATAAATTAGGGACTTACAATATAGTGTGTAACTGTGTAAGCAATATAAGGACCAATAATCCAGACGTGTCTTGATAAATTCGCACATCGTAGCCTTCGTAGTATCTACTAGTAAGCCGACAGGGTATCCACACTTTCTACAAGACGAGCGGGATTCGCACGTGCTGAAGTCACTCGACGACCACCGGCCTTGGGCCTCGGGCCATCCATCGTCCTGCTTACCTTAAACTGTACCTTATTAACCACACCCAAAAGCTTTCATTCCATTGCCACACCGAAAACCAAACTGGATTCAATCTTTCCCTTTTTACACGTTATCTTAATACTGTCTGTAAAGTTTTTCCAACGCTCGACTAGTAGCGCATAAAGAAAAGCTTGTTCTAAAAAGAAGCAGGCCGAGCTATTTCAAACAGGGTCTATTTAAGACTAGCCTACAGTGCCCACACTGGGCGACTCGCTGTCACAGAGTGCATTCGTAAATGGCATATAAACGTTAAACTCGTTCTTATCTGTGTACGTTATTTGTTGCAAGTGCAACTGTTTACTTTGTTATAGGTGATAATTATGCTAACGAAGATTCATATTATAGTTATCTTCCTTATGAGTTAGTAAGGTCTAAACATGGCAAATCAATAGAGTTAAGTCTATTTTAATCTTCCTCGTATGAAATATCGAATAAGCCACATACTGCCGTTGCTGAATAATTTGAACTTGTATGTATCGACGTTCTTTACATTCGAAAATAGTACATTGGATGCTCACTTGCTCACTGTAACCACACGTAGATTTTTTATTTATGATAATTGTAGTCCGCTGCAATAGGGATGTTGACACTAATTATAAATTAATATAAATTTATGTCTAAAATATTAGCGGTAACATTTAAAGGCCTAAAATATGATTCTTTTATTGAAATCAATCACAATAAATTAAATATCATTAATTTAAAATGTTAAAAATTGTACTCACTGTCACGTGACCTCAAACGCCATTTTGAGAATATGACGTCATTGGAACAATTTTATATGGAAATTCAACAAACTTAGCAGACAAATAGTATTGAATATCGTTTAGTGACGTCACGTGACGTTTTTGGTGGGAAATTTGATAATGATTTTTATTTATCAATTTTTGTTTTTAAATTGAAGATTATTATTTTTATAATATTTTTTTCGTGAATATTGAGGTTCTATCTACAAAATAAAATTGAATCCTAAAATGAGTCAACATCCCTATTGTATTCGCCAACCGTCCTAAGAATGTATTGTTCGACTACAAGACGTTTCCGTTCACGTCAGATTTGATTACCAGCATTTTGCTGTTGCTCTCAATAATACTTTAGTGACTAGTGTTATTGTGTCGCTAGGCCCTCTGAGATTTGCTCGTAGCTAACACATTTTGCGAGTTCACATTTACTCGTAATGCTGGGGCCACACTAATGTTGGGGCCACACTACAGGAAACGTTAATGCCTATCATCGCGATAAATATTGCGTTAATTATTACCGCGATAAAGTGTGTGGCTACACTTGAACGGTCAACGTGAATGCCCATTCTTGGCGATAAAATTGGCGATAATGTTCCATAAATAAATTTCATAAAATTCATAAATTTCAACCAAGATGGACGTTGACGGTGCGAATCTGTATTTGATGAGTGTAAATTATTATTATATGAATATATTTTATCATTACCGAACGAAGAAAAAAAGGATACAAAGAAAAAGAAGATGGTGGATACGTGCGATCCAATCGCGCTCACGATTCACACTGACATACGTAGTGTGGCCGCTTCAACGCATTCATTCTCGCGATAATCTCTTTGATGTACCGCCATTTGAGCTATCGCCTACTGTCGAATGGCAGTGTGAATGCCGTTGTCAAATTATCGCGATAAGTCGTGGCTACACCTACGTTAAACGTCCATCATCGCGATAATTAATGGCATTTCCCGTTAGTGTGGCCCCAGCATAACGGGAAATGCCATTAATTATCGCGATGATGGACGTTTAACGTAGGTGTAGCCACGACTTATCGCGATAATTTGACAACGGCATTCACACTGCCATTCGACAGTAGGCGATAGCTCAAATGGCGGTACATCAAAGAGATTATCGCGAGAATGAATGCGTTGAAGCGGCCACACTACGTATGTCAGTGTGAATCGTGAGCGCGTTGGGATCGCACGTGTTTGTCTTCGTTAATTACGTACTATGGCTATGGAGTGGATTAACGAAAAAGTAATTGCATTTCTCGAGATTCTGCAAACAGAGCCATGTTTGTGGGATCCGAGACTCAAAAGTTTCAAGAATCGTGCTTCGCAAAATGATGCTTGGCGACGAATAATGGAATTACTACCTTTTAAGGCAACTATTGAAGAAATTAAAAAGAAGAAGGAAAGCCTAATGGGTTATTACAGAACCCATTTAAACAATTTAAAATTCAAGGAACTAAAGCGCCAATTTTATCGCCAAGAATGGGCATTCACGTTGACCGTTCAAGTGTGGCCACTCACTTTATTGCGTTAATAATTAACGCTATATTTATCGCGATGATAGGCATTTACGTTTCCTGTAGTGTGGCCCCAACATAAGTCTCGTAACAAGTCGCGTGCTCCTTCGGCCTCCTTTCCAATACCACAATTTTGTGTTGGGTAGTTCGAAGCTAGGGCATCTTAATATAGTTTGATGTTGTCGAAACGAAGAAGATTAGGATTTAGACTTGTGGTTTTTACCTTACTTTGCTTAGACTTTCCTTTACCCTTATTTAGATCTCTTGATTTATTATTTTTTAATATCTTTACGTTGTGCTGGTGTGGTTAATTAATTATCTAGGTATTATGCTAAATTGTATGTTGGATTTTGTTTATTATATTCATAGAGAATTCCGCAACCAATAATACCATTGTCTACACATAGTCGTCACTTCTCATTTTATACGTGTAAACAAAATTATTCAGTCATTATTTAAAGTATACGGCACACCAGGATTACTCATGCACTTCTGCCACCATATGCGAACATCTCGCGAAATAATTTTGTGCCGTCTACAAGAAAATTCTGTTCCGTGTTTATTATCGTCGTTGGTCGAACAATGAATCGCCGTTTTCGGCGAGTTGATGAGAGGATAAATGGCCGGAGTCAAGGAAGGTCACGTTGGAATTACAAATCAGAAGTGGCGAGTGTGGCGACGTCGCGATATAGTTCCACGATACTTTTTGTTTGGCTTTGGCTGCTCTCCGGCACTCTCCTCGGCTTCGCGCACAGTGAGCTCGCGTTCGTGTCGACCGCTCGATACTGTCGACACAGTTCGATGGATCGTTCGATTCTCTCCAAGCTATACAACACAAGCTGCAATCGATTCAGAAAACTGACGTCTACGGCGTCTACCTCACTACCTGTCCTGTACTCTACAGGTATAATGGATTGGAAGTAAGCAATCCGCGCCTACCTGGCTGTGGCTCTGCCACCTGACCGACTGTTCTATTGGTTTATTTTTCGTCCCACGACCGATCCGAGATGCGATTGAATTGTAACTGAACAGGTTTATTTTAAACAGGTCGATGTTGTTGCTACACGGCCGACGCGCGGCTGCAGTTCGATACCGTTTGAATTACCATATTTCATTGTTCACACGGTACCTAGTACTCCCAGCGACTGCTGAAACTTTACAGGAAATGTTTTTCCACAGAGATTACAGAACACTCTCCTCTAGATGGTTGTTTCGTATATCAACATTAGAATAATTTAAAAACATTATAATACGTATTACGCATTTATAGTACGTAAGTACAATTTTATTTACTCTTATCTATAAAGTAGATACCTACATCTACATAGTTATCCATCTCAGGAAATAACCAATGCTAACGTAGAGTATGTACAGTACAGTCGGCTCATGTATGGAGTGTTCATTGTGTAAGCAACGTCAAATAGTGGCAGCTGTGAGAGAAATATCTTTTTCGCAAGATAGTCGACTCGAGATAATTTCCTTAGTTCATTGCATCATCCTTTTATAATAGCGGAGCACTTATTCTAGTCCATATTTGCAAAGAAATCTAGAAGAGCCGGGCGGACCGGACCAGCCTCGGGACCAACAGCGGTCGTTCACCACCCAGTGGCCTTTTGCTCTTGTATGCCTCCTGCTTACTCCGCCTACGTTGGCTAGTTGGCTACGATAGGTAGGTACATTTTACGGCGAAAAATCGAGCAACCTTCTGTTTAATTGTAAACTCTATAAACAAACGGTTAACTTGACGTTATTATCTTAGTATAAAAATAATATAATTAAACAGCTCGAGTCAGGCCTGGCGCACTTTGAACTTTTGGTATGATGTTACAAGTAAATGCCGCGTTCGACGTGTCAGGCCAATTTCAGAAGGGCTGCCACGCGCCGCCGCGCCGCGTCAGCCGTGTCATACATTAGTAATCTATCACACATGTCATCACAAAAAAGAAGACAACCTTGACATTGTCAGAAAGTGTAAGAGTTATGATTAGGAAGACAGGCAACGTCTAGATGTCAACGTCCGTTAACGAATAGCGCTGTGCGACCTGAATTACACTTTATTATGTCGGAGCAAATATATTAAGTAAATTAAGCAAGGACATAAATAAACAAATGAGGAAAGAAAGAGAACAATTTAGAGTTAAAACTTTTGAAAAACATATCAACAGGACTGGAGGTATAAAGAAGGCTCTTAAATTTCTATCGGAAACTACAAACTGGATACCTAAATTGAAAGACAGCAACTTTAAAACAAAGACTAAAAGGCCAGATATACTATCAATAGCTACAAAATTGTATGAAAACCTATACTCTAAAAAGATACGAATAGCTAATATCGACTTAGATGACAATGATCCTGTACCACCAATACTGGTTGGAGAAATAATCAAGGCAATCGAAACAGAAGAAAGACAAAGCACCTGGTCCAGACGAGATTCACAACGACTTGCTAATAACATGCAAAAACAACATTGCATCATTATTAAAATACGTTTTCAATGATATACTTCATACCGAAGAAATTCCAACTCAATGGAATTCCATCAACAATTATCCTGCTACACAAAAAGGGGGCCAAAGACGAAATGAACAATTATAGACCCATTAGTTTAATGTCCAACATTTATAAAGTCTTTGCGAAGGTAATCCTAGGACGAATAACTAGAACTCTGGATGAAAATCAGCCCAGAGAGCAGGCCGGCTTCAGGACAGGATACTTATCGCTAGATCATATACATGTTGTTAGACAAATTTTTGAGAAGAACAAAGAATATAACGTACGATTTTACTGCTGTTTTATCGATTATAATAAAGCATTTGACTCAATAGAGCACGAAAGTATCTGGTATTGTCTGAAGAACCAAGGTGTTGAGCATAAATACATTAGATTATTGAAAAACCTGTATACTAATTGTAAATCTAAGATAAAGTTAGAAAAAGAAGGAAACGAAATAAAAATAAACAGAGGTGTATGTCAAGGAGACCCACTATCCCCTAAATTATTTACAGCTGTTTTAGAAGAAATCTGTTGCAAACTTAATTGGGATCAGTATGGACTAAATCTAAACGGGGAAAAACTATCTCATCTACAAAGCATGATCACGGACTTGGAATGAGAAAGTCGCATGATAGGCCTGTCAATGAACAGTTCCAAAACCAAAGTCATGACCAATGCAATCGAAGATACTATCATCATAAATGGTGAACCGATCGAGTATGTGAAAGAGTACACTTATCTAGGCTAACAAATTTCAACCACCACTATATGCCAAAGGAAATAGATACTAGAATCGGTAATGCACGGAAATGCTATTGGCGGCTGAAAGAAATTATGAAAAATAAAGAGACTAAGATCCATCAAATCTAAGCTGTTCAACACCTGCGTACTGCCAGTTCTAACATATGGCTGCCAGACTTGGGCAGTCACTAAAACGCAAAACAAAAAATGGAAACCTGTCAAGCAGCAATGGAGAAGAGTATGCTTAATATAAAGAAGGTAGACAGAATAAGCAATAAAACCATCAGAAAACTTACAAAAATAGAAGACGTAACAATGAAAATAAAAAAACTTAAGTGGAAATGGACAGGTCACATAATAAGAGGAACTGAAAAGTGGAACAAAACCATTATATTTTGGTATCCAAGAAACAGAAAAAGGAAAAGAGGAAGACAATATCGGAGGTGGGAGGAAAATAAAAAGAGGTGTATGTCAAGGAGACCCACTATCCCCTAAATTATTTACAGCTGTTTTAGAAGAAATCTTTTGCAAACTTAAATATATGAAATATATAGAAATGGAGGAAGCCTTTGCCAAAGTTGGGCAATCAGACCAAATTGTCGGTGTCATAGACTCACCAGAGTCAACACTAGTTTAAGTTTATATTGTACTAGGAAATCGCCCTCGCTTCGCTACAGGAAAAATAGTGAAAAAAATAATGATATAGCCTATGTCACCCGGGGATAGTATAGCTTTCCAACAGTGAAAGAATTTTTCAAATCGGTTCGGTAGTTTCGGAGCCTATTCAATGCAAACAATCAAATCTTTCCTCTTTATAATATTAGTATAGATTAATGTTAAATCTTGTCTGAATTAAGGCTTCCAATACGTACTTACGTAATTACGCAAATACGTAATTACGGACAGATTTTAAGAGTCCCACAAATACGTAATTGAAGAGTTCAAATCCGTAATTACGGATAATAACGCAACGGATAATAAATAAACGTATAATAACGCAAGTACATACATAGGATATTATTAATTTAAAAGAAAGAAGTTTAAGATTGTTTAAAACAATTTTAACAATTTTCATGCTGTAAAATTATAAAATGTGGTATGTCATTTGAAAGGTAACTTTATTGGATTTCAAATGCTAGTAAAAAAAATAATTTTATTTTATATTTCCTACTTAAATTTTAGGAATTAGTGCAACAGGTCGAAATTGTGGACATCTAAACGAATAGAATAAAACGAAAAGATCTTAAAATTTTATTTCCAATTTTATTTTCTTCCCCCTCAATATTTTATATTAATGACTCTAATGACCCCCTGGCTCTAATGACTGCTCGTAATCGGTTTGTCATCGACCGGATGAGATTCCTGATAGAATCTTGTGAGATTTCCTGCCACTCTTTGACTAAAGCAGTTATTAGGTCCTCAATCGACGCTGGAGCTTGCCATCTTACTCGTACCTACCTTTTCAACTCATCCCACAAAATTTCTATTGGATTCAAGTCAGGGCTACGGGCTGGCCAGTCTAGTGTGGGAATCCCGACTTCTTTCAGGTACTGTCTTGTCTCTGCAGTGGTGTGGCAGCGGACATTATCGTGCATTAACAGCATATCCTGCCCAATAAAACCAGCGTAGGGAAGCACATAGACTAGCAGAATGTTGTTGATGTATCTTTCTGCGGTTAGCCCTCCTCCCCGACCTCCACCGGGTACGAATAGCAGCTCCGTTTTGGCTTCGATAGAAATCCCTGCCCACATCATACTGTACCCACCCCCGTATGCCACGATTTTCGCAGAACAGCATTGTGCAAATCGCTCCCCCGGTCTCCTGTAAACTCTTCTTCGACGGTCGCTATCATGCAGACACTTT
Source organism: Thymelicus lineola (assembly GCA_963932265.1). Taxonomy (NCBI): domain Eukaryota; kingdom Metazoa; phylum Arthropoda; class Insecta; order Lepidoptera; family Hesperiidae; genus Thymelicus; species Thymelicus lineola. The sequence continues at coordinate 12,718,204 of OZ010685.1, forward strand.
CTAGTTTCGTCCGAGAACAAGACTCGGCTCCATTGCTCTATACCCCAGTCTAAGTGATCGCGGGCAAATTGAAGCCGGGCTTGTCTGAGCCGCTGCTGGACGTCAACGGCAGTCAGGTATCAATTCCGGAGTGAAGTGGAGACAATAAAACGGTTATTTCTCACAGAAGTGTTTCGCTGACGGCCAGAACCTGGTCTTCACACTAAGTTTCCAGTTTCCCTGAAACTCTGGTATACTTTTGAGACACATGACTGACTAAGATGAAGCTGATGAGCGATAGTACGCTGAGATAACCCATGCTGGATTAGAATGACGATTTGAGCGGCTTCTGCAGGTGTGGTTTCTATTTTTTTACTTTCTGTATTCCCAGTGGCGTGAATTATTGGACTGATGACAATTTTTTCACCCATGGCCCTTTTTATAGGGTTTCAGGACTTGCAAACCATATTTTGTTTATTTTAAAAATTAATGAGTTTTGTTTTTACGTACCATGATATAAGCTGACTAAGATTTGGTTATGATATCAAAAGAGGATGAAAGCCAATACAATTACCTTTCAAATGATATACTACATTCTACAATTTCATTGCATGAAAATTGTTAAAATTGTTTTGAACAATCCCCGTTTAGGTGATTCCAGTATAAAGCTCGCAAGTGTAGATACACCAACTGCATAAATAACTTTGTAATCCCATATAAATATATAGGATAATAAAGTTACATTTGCAGTGAATGAATCAGTGTATATGTATAATATAATGGAATAATAGGTGTAGATAAGTACCTAGATATAATTATGTTCAAAGGTAACTTATAAAATGGTCAACGGAATAAAAAAGCAAGAATGGGAGGAGATATGTTATGAAGTTTTACCAAAATCCCGCAAAATATTAAGTAGACTAAATTGCCCGAAATTGTTAGTATTCAAGAAGTAGAAGGTACTGGAAGGGAAAAAAGTAGGACTAACTACAAAAAGAAATGAGATGCAATCAAAAACATAACTTGTAAAAAAAAACAAGTCTTGCAACTCAGTTCTACCGTAAAAATTTGTGAGATCCATGTAATACCAAGTTGGTTAATTTATTCAATCCCTACTTAAGGGTCCTTCTGTCTTAAGTTATTACATAATTAGCTAACCTAACAACATCTTACAGTGACCATATCAATATTAAAAATATTTAATGTTCTAAATAAATAGATTGACTTGGCCTTCATACATGGATCTCACAAATTTTTACGGTAGAAGAACTGAGTTGCGAGACTTGATTTTTTTACAAGTTATGTTTTTGATGGCATCATATTATCAAGAACAAAAGTTAAATAAATAAAACTTTGAGCCTATTCGTACGTAATTGATTTTAGATCTGGAGTTTAATTTTAAAATTATTATCTTCTGTAGTTTCTTGTTAATTTATTAGGTAAATGTGAACATTTGAAGATGTTTGATTTTTTATTTCTATTCCTTCCTAAAAAGTCAAAAAAGTCAAAATATTTTTATTCATATAGGTATCATTGATACACTTATGCACGTCATTTTTTGGCTTTTCGGAAGGTGCTTTGTCATGGAGGAGAAGAAAAGCCTAAAGAAACTCCTCAGCACATCTTTTAAAAAAATATTACAAAAAGATATTATCATACAAAAGTTTACTATTCTGAGTGGAACTGGTTGCAGAGCTAATCATTTCCATGCGTCTTTGTCATTTAAATACTCGTTTACACTATAATATCCCTTGCCTAACAATTGTGTTTTTACACGTTTTTTGAAAGATTCTATTGGCAAGTCACGTATTATTTTTGGGATTTTATTATAGAAATGTACACCAAGCCCTATGAAAGATCGTTGCACTTTACTTAGGCGGAACGAAGGCGTAACTAATTGATACATTCTTTTTGTTTGGCGATTATTAATATCAAAATTTTGTTTATACGCGTTTATATTCTTCCTTATAAAAACTACATTATTGAAGATATACTGGGAAGCTACTGTAAGTATACCTATTACCTTGAACTTTTCACGCAAAGATTCCCGAGACTTAAGTTTATAGATAGCCCTAACAGCCCTTTTTTGGAGAATGAAAATTTGTTCTATATTGGCTGCTTTGCCCCACAGCAAGATGGCATATGACATAACACTGTGGAAATAAGCAAAATAAACTATCCTAGCAGTTTCGACGTCAGTATACTGCCTTATTCTCCTAACAGCATAAGCAGCCCTACCAAGTTTTGTCGCGAGATTTGTTATATGTGGGCCCCATTGAAGTTTACTATCTAAGGTCACCCCTAAAAAGACCGTTGATTCCTCCATATGCAATGTTTCATTATTTAATTTAAGAGATTTGCTGACTTTTTTAACATTAGGTAGCACAAACTCTATACATTTAGTTTTTTTTGCATTTAAAAGTAAGTTATTAATAGTGAACCAACGCGACACATGCGAAAGAGCACTATTTACGTCGTCGAAATTTACTTTATTCCTTTCACACTTAAATATTAATGATGTATCATCAGCAAATAGTACAATATCCGCTTGGTTCTTTACATAATGTGGTAAATCATTAATATATACCAGAAAAAGAAACGGACCCAATATAGAGCCCTGCGGTACACCCATCACAGCCGGTGACCCCGATGACTTAATATCGTTTATGCTTACTTTTTGTATTCTATCACTCAAATAAGACGCGATCAAGCTAAGGGCCTTGTTTTTTATACCATAGTGGCCAAGTTTAAGCAGCAATGTTTCGTGCTCAACACAATCAAATGCCTTAGATAAGTCACAAAATACACCTATGGCATTTTGTGATGCTTCCCATGCTTCAAATATATGCTTTAAAAGCCTAGCCCCGGCATCGGTTGTACTCCGGCCTTTTGTGAAACCGTATTGCTCAGGATGTAATAATTTATTATTATTGAAATGGGTTAACATTTGATTCAGCATTATCTTTTCGAAGATCTTACTAAGAGTTGGTAAAACAGAAACTGGTCTATAGTTATTAACATCAGTTTTTTCACCTGTTTTAAAAAGTGGAATGATTTTGCTGCATTTCATAAGATCTGGAAAGATACCGAGATCTATACATTTATTAAAAACTACGACCAAATATGGAGCTATGATATCTATAATATACTGTATTATTTTTACCGAGATGCCCCACAAGTCACCTGTATTCTTATTATACAATGTATTTTATACGCAAAAAAATTGCGCCCTAAAAAAAACAAATCAGTTACGTAATTACGTATTTAGAGCAGCGAAATGCGTATCTAAATACGTAATTGGAAAATCCGTATTTTTGGAAGCCTTAGTCTGAATAAAGGCTTTTATTATTATTATTATTGTGTCGGAGCAAGACTCGCTATTTACATATTTAAATGATTTTAGGGAGTGACTCTTCTGTACCAATAGGTAGATACTATTAAGTATTCTGTGCTCGAGTCCAGGTCTTATTGCTTTCTTGAGGTTAAATTTTTTTGCGCATAGAGTAGGTCGACAAATATCACAGTATAAAAAACTGCATGAGTGCTGAAAGAACAATGCCCAAAAATTATTTTTTATTTTTTGTAGCGTCTTAAAACGTCAGTTATACCGAAGCAATTCATTTATTTTTTTACATATTTTAAAATAAATACCTGTGCCCGTATTACCCAGTGTAAAATAATTTTATTAATAAGTGATGAATTGACTATAATAACAATTATGTCAACAATGTCCATTTTTATTCGGGCACTCACTTCGATACATAGCTTGTATCAAGCAAGATATAGGGAGACTTCTGGCCAATATTACACACAGAATTTCGTTATAAATGTTGGTAACAAATGTAATGATGTCAAATTTCCATTTCCGGTTGTCAATCAAAAAAAAGTCAGAATAAAAAATAATGGTAAAAATTACGTTCTCCCCTACTCTATGACTCAATGGTTATAAGAATTCAATCTCAAAATACTTTGGTTCTGGGGTGTGTCTGCTGAAAATTCTTATATATCTAAGCTCAGAAATTAAAGCGGCGATTTTTAGAATTTTTTTTATCTTAAGACGCTAAAGTTGAAAATCAAATAAAACGATGTATGGCAGTTGGGCATTGTTCTTTAGATTTTAGATACTTAGGTAACTATCGTAAAATCCTTTTTATAACCTCAGATAATTTTTTTTTTTAATTCAACTGAAGTTAACCTATCTATATACCTACACTTAAAGATAATGAGAATAACTGTTACCATTTTACCAAATAGGCCCGCATCTCTTTGTCTTTAGTTTCAATTGCTTTACTGCGTATTGTGAGTTGGTAGGTATAATGTTATAATATAAAGTAAACTTTAATCATGACATGATTTGTAACTGCGCAGTGAGTTCTTGAGAGAAAGTGGCCGTAACCTTTAATCATAAAAGCTACTGAGAAACGCTGCTACTTGATTAACATTGAGTTACGATTTTAATCTACGGTATTGAAGGCTTAGCTGTGAAGCTGTGTGGGTTTCGGTTAGGAGGTCATTCTTAGACAATGACACCCTTGATAAGCGTTGTTATCGGCTACTGCGTCTCAGTTTCTTTTGTATATTCAAAATTTATGATATAATTTAAAAATGTAGTTACATAATGAAGTCAACTATTTATTATTATTTACATATTGTGTATTATGTAACTTGGAAGCATAGGGCTACCAAGCTGCCAGCCTGCCATCACCTAGGTAAGTCGTAACTTCAAAAACCGGACATTTGGATGAAATATAGATTTTTCCCGGAAACCTAAGTAAAGCCCCATTATTTAACAAAATTTTTAGGTCCCCAGACCGTTTTCGAAATTTTCGCCCTGACGCTCCTCGAACGCCCCATAAACTAGGACAAATCCCGGGGAAACCCGGATGGATGGCAGCCCTAGCCAGGAACCTATTAAGTACGTGGAGTTTTTTTATTTATCAAACAGCTATTCTTGTGAAAGATGTTTATTCCCACTCCTATAAGTCTAATAAAATTAGCCTCGTAGAGTAGTTGTGCTTGCATACATACAAACATACATACATAAACATAACCCTTCCTAGCAGTCTGGTAAAAAGTAGCGCCATCTCTCTCTTTCATTTTCAAATTAATAAATTCATCTATGGAATGTTGCTTCAGACGAAAAAATGTCTAGGGGCGGCAGATTTCAGAAGAGGATATACCTATTATTATAGATCACAGACATAGTGTTAAAGATGATTTTGCTATAAAAAGCCGCAAAAATTGTAATTCTTATTTTTTTATGCATTTTCTTAGTGACTAATTCAGTGCCTTCCTTATTATGAATGGAAAATTATTATTTTAGAAAGGTACATGGGGCGGCGAAAATAAATTGGCCTACACTCATAAAAAATATAAATCCGGCACTGAACCTTCCTACTTATGATTCTCTGAATGAATACCTACTTGTAAGTAAACTTTGTTTAATTCTGTAAAGTAAATTGACACTTCCTAATGTCAAATGCAAAATGTTGCCTGTTTTTTATAGTGATCTTTTCATGATAATATCATAAATATACATATTTATTTGTTTGTAACGTAAATAGAGACTCCTAGGATTACGGACTTTTCCGATAAATATTTCTGCTAAATTAATCGAAAAATTTATACTTGATAGAAATTGGTAGCGATACGATTTTATTTAAATTTTTGGGTCAAGCCTTACGAAATAAGTACCGTTTTATTTTTAATTATTTCGATATTAGTTTTTAACACAAAAATCGGAAAATATTGATTATATTTTTATTGCCTTTGATGAACTTGATGAGCGCTATTATCCTATGTCCATAAAATAGTTTTTGAGATATAAAAGACACTTATTTCAATTCTACCAACATTACGCCCGACTGCAAATTTAGTTTTTAGAGCGCTCAGCTCAGCGCTATATTTTATACTCTATACGTAATACTTATTACGCTCTGAACTGTAGTCGCGCTAATAAATAAATTAAAATCATATTGTTAATTACAACTCACAACTACATATGTATGTATTAATGGATTAGTGTATTAACTACTTATTACAGTTACCTTGTGTAATAATTAAGTTCTATTGTTACTAATGTAAGGTAGTAGGTAGGTTTCTTGTTTTGATACTACCATTGATATACATTATACACATAATATATACTTTTCCTTGTTCCGAGTGATACTTCACGTTTAACTTCGTTGTTATATTGGTACACTTGGATACTACAGTGTTGATGATGTTGCCATCATATACAAAATACTGACATAGTAGAAGCTGCGTACTGCTTAAATTATACCAATTATTATTCCATTTAATATACATTTTATTATTCTGCAATATTATGTTAAATAAACTCTCGAATTACAAGTCAATATGCCCATGATAACAGTTATTTATCAAAACGTTTTATACACGATGTCAAAAATTTTAATCAATTGCGTATTGATATTATGTTTCAGTAAACGGATGCTTTGTATGTCAATAAAAATCCCGTTTATGTAGTGATATCTGCCTCACCTTCCATAAAGTAAAAGTATACTATAGTATAGATAAGAGGTCTGAGTCTAGAAATTAAAGAAAGAAAGAAACATTTATTTCGTCATGAAAATAACATGGTACAAGGGGTACAGGGTAATTAGACTACTTATCTGCCTAGACTCTAGATAGGTTTAATTACTTCACAATCAATACAAAGTACGACATACGATTTAATCCAAAAGCATCTTTTTGAGGGAAAATACAATTTGACTCGATGAATTGAGGCATAATATTATGTCTATAGAACATTGATCAATATTCATTGTAAATTCATCATAAGTTGTAAAACAATTCTGTAATTACAATTTATTGATATGTATTTTTATCACGCTGTTAAAAATTGTAGCTTATAATATTGAAATTAAATTTTTTTAGAGTGCCCCTTGCATAGACGTTAGGTTAGTTTTTTATATTTTCGTCTACCAGAAATTCATCATAACTTGTAACACAACATTGTAATTTAGTTTAGTTCAAAATAGATTATTAAATGTCTGTTATTTCATTTTATGAAATCTAATATGTATGTGAAATTAAATTGTTACTTTACCATGCAATAAATTGTTTATGGTAGAATTTTTCAGATCAATAACGCCTTAGTAGCTTTGGTTGCCTGCTGTATATGGCAACACTTTTTCTTTGACAGCTAGCCAGCTGTGTGTAGATTGAAAAATAAGTCGAACGAAAAGCCTAGCCGTCCTTGATGTGTCATCCATTACGTTAATTTCTACGAAACGTGGTTTTAGAGATTATAAGAATTCAAATCTCAATTCGTTGCGAAATCCGCAAGATTCGCTTCATAAATTATCACTCGTTCGGACTCGTTCGGTCGCCTGCATCGGTGGCAGGTAGTCCGTATTAGCTGATCGTATGAAATGTTTATGTAACGCAGCATCGTTCATATTGTTGAGTGTGCGTTTCATCTTTGTTCCAGATCGTAGTATCGCGTCGGAGGATCGCGAGTGAGCGTGGTAGCGTGCGGCCGTAGAGTGCAGTGAGTGTGATAGGACGGTGGTTTGGTGGTGATGTGGTTGTGATACTGGCGACAGACGGTGGATGGTGAGACAGCAGCGAAGCGCTCGCCCGGGCATGGTGCCGGGCAGGTAGCGGGCGCGGGCGGCCTGCGCAGGCCCCACACAAGCAGCCGCGTGTGTCTCCCAGCGACGTCTATGGCCGAGCAACACATCACACCGTCGGCGCACTCTGCACTCACGAGAGAGTCCAACGGGTGAGCTCCCAATAACAGTTTATGAAATAACATCGGCCCTCACACCCCCATCATTGCCTGTAATCATTAGTTGTGGTATGTCCTTCTAGTGCCTGATTACCACGCATTCAGTAATATTTAGAAGTGAAAAATTTATACTAACATTACAACAATCTCCATTTAATATTATCTTGTAGATTCAATCATGGAATTGGGTTATACTCTGCTTGTCCATAATAATAACTCGCAATTATAACTAACTGTGAATGTTGTTATTTAGTATTGATCTGTGTTTCCAATAACAGAAATAGGTATAGAAATGACATATTTTTTACACACTTATACAAAATCAACACCAATTCATTCCAATGTTGTGTTCCCGCTTTTCATTGAAAAAAGATAGTTGAATATTAAGAAACACATTCAATTTAATAATATTAATGTCTTACTCATCATCAGTTTTTTAAACGCTTTTATTTACTTTCACTTCGGAGCATCAAATCTTGTAACGTTAATTTGAATGACTTCCCTTTAATGAAAATTGATGAAATTTGGCAGACATGTGTATTTCCGATGACAATACACGAAAATCATATTTTAAACTAATTTTCATTGTTTATTTGTTGTTAAATTAAAAAAAACGATTTTCAGACTTTAGACGCATAATTCTCTATGTTCTATTTTACGTAGAGACTTGAAATTTTCACAACTTGTAGCTAATTTTATAAACTAAACATTATTGAAATAAAAGCGTTTAAAAAAAAAAAATTTTTTTCATTTCACTTATTTGTGACTGACTTAAAAACATGGTTTGTCTATTTCAACTAATGATGAAATATATACCTTTATGACCGAACATTGATTACTTACTATAAAACTTTTTTTATGAAAAATAGTTACTGATGCACCTATACTACGTTCACATTCAAATCGGACCCGATGTAAACAAACCATTAAAATTCCTCTATAGGGTTTTCACAAACTGATTTGTGTTTCGTACACCAGATAAGTATTATAGAACTAAATAATCATTATGATATTTGTGACATCTTAATTAACTCACCATTGAACTATAACAACAACACACTAAGAGAAAACGAGGTAAAATCCAACATCTTATTACACTTTCATCAATAAACAATTCTTGCTCCCACATCCTTAATTACGAGGAGCAATTTTGAACCTTTTAACAAAATATAATGTTTTGGTCTATGTGTATAAATAGAAATGACTACCAAAACCGTATAGCGATAATTGTGCGAACGTGCTCTGCAAATTGGTCGTATTATTTTCCGGCATAAGTAAGTTTCATTCCACGCAGTATGCTTAAGAATAAATCTTATTACAATAAATTTACTAAAGCCCATCTTCATTTTATTATGTCCAAGACTATATCGATTTTATACATAATTATTCCTTCTATTATTAAGGTACTAAAAAATAAATGTATCTAATTTGAGAAGATAAAAAAAGAACGGTTACGTTCCGTACTTACTTTTTCCGCGGGCACAGATGTTATAATATTAAGTACTCTGTAGCCATAGACCGGCTCGCAGCCGTCCGCCATTACGTCATGTTGAAGTTGAAGAGATAAGTAACAAGAAATAAAAATAAATAAAATTCTAATGTGGAGGTGGAAATATTTAAACAAAATAAAAGAAAATGAGAGACGAAGGCCGTAAATTATATTATACCGATGAAACATGGATCAGTGAAGGTAAATATTTAATGAAAATTTTATGTATCATTTCTTACAACTCAAGTAAACACAAGTGAATTAAAGCCATAATATCGGAGTTATTCAAAGTAGTTTATGTATATTACTCCCTTAAACTGACTGAAGTATACAATGTAAACTTCATTGTGAGACTTGGGGGGATATTAATAACCTATTATTAATTGTTTGATAATAGGTAATTTCTGTAGATTTAAAGTTGAGTTTATTAAATTGTCTTCCTTGGATATGTTATGCTACTTGTATACTTATGCTTCATAACTTAATATACATATAAATTGTGCAAGGGCGGAAGGGCAACAAAACCCTACTTTTACAAATGCCCAGTATTTGTGAGATCAATATTTGAATAATGATGTGTTCAAGTGGATCAGTGACACCTATTATGATTTTGAATTTGAATGTTATAAAGTTATAATATTATGCATTTCAGGCCATACAAGAAGTAAAATGTAGCAAGATTTGAGCATTGCTTCAAGCCGAGAAGCACATAGAGAAGGCTTGTCAAAAGGATTAAAAGAACCTTAATCATAGTGCATATTGGTAGGTATTTCAGTTTCTTGAAAATTTTAATATTATATACATGATGACTGTGACCCTGCCTGCAAAGTGAGGGGACCTGAGTTTGACTCCTGGACGGGGAAAATATTTATGTGATAGATAAATATTTTCTACTCGGGTCATGGGTGTTATAGTCATGTGTTATGTGTGCCACACAAGGCACAATGTGTTACCGTTTAACATTGTGCCTTGTGTGGTTACCGTTTATTTATTTACTTATTTCAAGTTTAAAATAATTGTACAATATCTAAAAAGAAAACAAACCTTAAATACATATTATAAAAAGTCACAAATACATAACTTGGTTAATTTTTAAATTATTTTTAGTAATTTAGTATAATTTTAGGAATGACTTATATAACTGTTATATACAAGTTATAAATGAATCACAAAATATATTATATTTGTCTTTTCTTTTCAGGAAGTGAAAATAGATTCGTTGAAAACGGACTGTTAATATTTGAATTATATTATATTAATTACACCTGCAGCATGGCAGAATTGTATGAACCATATTAAGAAAGAAGAGTTAAGGATGAGTGATTTGGATGGCATAACTGATGATGTCATTGATCGGTTTGTCATTCAAGTCTGTGACTTGAATGAGGACACTACATCATCAGACACATCACCATCAGAGAGTGATTAACCTTAAGGGTTTGAGCGAGGCTACTGGTTACTGATATGACTATTTGATGTTGTTAAAAATTAAACCTGTAAAGATAATGTTTTCATTTTATTTCATAAAGTCCCTTATTCCTATTCCCAACTTAGGCTCATTGCAAGGCACAGGTGTCACCTTGCCACAAGATTAGTGATCAAAGCTTCAAGCAAAGGTTGGTGATTTAATTTACCTAAGAAATCATCTTAGAAGTTTTATTTTGCCATTAGCAGTCACCTATACCAACTGCCAGCCAAAGTGTTGTGTTGCTACTACGAGCGTTTAACACTTTAATTTAGTATGTCCGTTGCGAAAGTGTTAACCTCAACAAATATAAATTTCTTGTAGATACTTCAGGTCACTTTGAAGTAATAGCGAACAATGCCACAGTAAAACGTACTAATGTAGGACATTTTGAGGTTAGGACATCAAAGTTAGGTTTCAAGTAAAGTCACTATTTATGTATTAATTTTAATGCATTTTTCATTAAGAAGGCACTTGATTTGTTAAAAAAACACAAACAAAATAAAGCAAACAAAATAAGTTACTGACATTACAACAAAAAGTTTCATACGCCTGTTTGTTTGTGGTTGCTATGCAACACTATCAGACACAATGTTTACATCGAGTCCGAACCGAGTTTGACTTGAGTATAGTTACCCAAATTACGTTGTGCCACAACAATATCCACTTCAAATTTTCAAACTTTACTAGATTTGTTAGAAGTATGATGACTCATAAAAATGGTGATTGTATAAAGAAGACATCTTGTTGAGTTTTAGGATTGGGGAGACAAAATGATAGCTGACTATAGGCAATATTATAATATGATAGATCCAGTATCCATCATAGTGGATAGATCACTCATAGCCCTGCGGCTTGCGTTACTCTTAAGTGATAGACAAAGTTAAACAACAGTGGGCGCGGTCGGTAGTTGGATGGGTGACCGCTAGTGGCAAAAAATTCTTGAGCGTTTCCGTGCTTCGGAGGGCACGTAAAGCCTTCGGTCCCGGTTGTTATCATATGATAACAGTTGTTAAGCCATGTCTGAGGCCCTCGGGCGGTTTGAAAACTTCCGACACTCGGGTTGGCCACTAACCCCTCAACCAATCCGCACTGGAGCAGCGTGGTGGAGTATGCTCTAGGCCTCCTCAAGAGGAGAGACCCGTGCCCAGTAGTGGGCCATTAATGGGTTGAAGCCACTGGATAGATATCTGGTTAGGTTGATTATTTACACTTGCATGACATTTGTATGGTAATTGACTTTAACTTTATAGGTAATTAAAAAATAATATATTATTCCAGAGAAACTTGTTGATAAACTATGAGTCTGTAGATATATGCAATGTATAAACAGTTTTTAGGTTCCATAATGTTACTGTAACCTTTTATGCATCAACTATAAATTAAAACAATTGTTACTCTATACAATTTTTCGGGTACTGTAGTCAAAATGGAACCCTTATACCTTCATATGTCTGTCCATCCATCTGCAGCACCCTTAGTACTAGAATGCTATAATTTAACTTTAAGATGGATATGCATATTTATCATGATGACAAAGTGGTAGAATAAAATCTCGAAATCAATTTATTTTTTTGAGTTTTTACAGTAAAATGGTGATGATTTTTTATTCTCGTCTACACCGTGGTGTGGGGTATCATTGGATAGGTCTGTAAAAATGTTGTGAGTTTGGGAAGACCATTCTATTAATTGGATCCCATCCATTTATGAAATATTAAGCTTTAAAGAACAATGAACCTAAAACTAAAAACCTTAAAAAATAGAATATAAAAACTAAAATATATTATTAAAAGGAGTCCCTTTAGGCAAGATCCGAAGATACTGGCAGCGTTCCCCCTTTGAATCGCTAGACTAATTCTTTGTCCGAGGTAGCTGCCAGCTCTTCGATCTCCTGTGATGTCGACTAACCTTTTTGCTATTTCTTTAAAAAGCCTTATAGCGCTAGGGCCCCACGGACCAAGGTTTAAAGTTGTAATAGTCTAATTTTGGTTACACTTATATGTCCTGCCCTCTGCCAGCTAAATTGTTAGTGTTAGACATTTGAAAAAATAATTAGCATAAAATAGCATTTGCGTATTATGATGAATTTAAATGGAAAACTATCACGGCCAGGCTAGCTTGAGTAGTTAATGAATAATATTTGATGAACTCACAACTCTGAAACACTATATCGGGTGGCCAATATGTTCTTGGTTGGTTTTTCACAAGTCATAAATTGGTAACTTCAATTTGCTTTCATTTGAGGGTGTTGTCTAATAACATTGTTGAAATAACACATACTTATTGTTATAAATGCATATTAGGCAGATTATGCATTTCAAGTACATATGTTGTACCTTAGTATATTATATAATGTCTATGTAGTAATCTTTGTATTAAAAGTCATCCATAAATAAACTATTATATTATTCTCTTGGGGGAGAATCATCTGTGTAATTATTTTAGTACTGGTTACTTAATACTGGACTAATTATAATCGCAGTTGGCAATCTAGCAATGTTTACAAGTAATAAATACTGTGGATATTGCAATGTTGTAATTGGTTTGGGAATATTTAGTTGGGATATTTATGTCAATTTTAATTTACAATGTAAATTCTAGATTTTTAGTTGTACATTACTGTTATGGATATATTGTCTGATAATAGTATAATATGTATTATAATACTATGTTGTTTTAAATTTTTTTAAGATATTCATGCTCTTTTGAATTGTAAAAACCAAAACAGTATACAGTTGTTACTTGTGTGATATTCCGATAAAGACTCACATAGCTACATTCTGAAGTAATGGTGTTACCCTACATTTATTTTATTTAGGTATGTTTATAGATAACCTCAATGTAGACTTGTAATAGAATAGATAAGTGATATTTGGCAAAATATAATATGTAGGTTATTAAAAATATTACATACTATTACATAATAGTTATATTCAATATAAAAATAATGTAAATAATACTATTCTAAATACTCTTGATGGGCTGACAACACACAAACCAAACTGATGTGATTTTAATAGAAAAGACATTAAACATGTAATATTATATTGTTGCTAATTGTAGAAGAATTGGTTAGATATTTCCTGTCTGTGTTGCTGTTGGGAAAACCCATATGTTTTTTAATAAACAAAACAGTATTAGCTTGGTTTTTAATTTAGTGTTTTTATGTCACGAAATTTGTGTTTTTGCAAAACATATTTCATTTATAAAAAAATGTGAATAATAACGAGAAAAAAATTCATAACATAAACACTTTTCGCAATCGCAATGCCAAATCACGTTGAATTACGAAATAATAAGGAATCTAGCGCCTATCGAAGTGTGTTACGTCAAAAATTAAAAATAAACAAGATAGTTATAATCAATGTTGTTGTGTCCATTTAATGCTATTCAAGTTAAATGTACGTGTTTTATTGAGATTAAGTCAACCAACATGATGATGTTAGCAATTTTTATTCAATTTATACAACCAGCACGATTTAGGCCATGAACAGCAAATCATTTCGAACGAAGGCAATTATTTCGACTTGCGGCAAACATTTCTAATAACACTGGTCAACAAAATTTTGTAACAAGAGAGGTGCTAGCTAATTTTAAATAACCTACCTACCCTCGTTTTATTACCATATTTGTTTTGATTCCATCAGGTCTAGTTTTCGTGTTACAGCTACTACCCACAAAATTAAAAATTAACCATTTTTGTTTCACTTTCGCATTCAGAGTATTTGTTTATTTGAAGAGCGTAGTGTTTTGTTCTGTTTTAGAGTTAAGTGATTCTTAAATAATGTCAAGAAAGTGTAAAAATGATCCTGACAAGTTTTGTTACATTTGTGGTGACATTAATTTCAAAACTCAGCGGAGGAATTTGACACCATTAGTAACTAAGTTATATGAACTGTATTTTGGCTTTGCCATTGGACAACAAGACAAAGCCTGGGTTCCACAGATCTGTTGTGTTACATGTGTGGGTCTTCTCACTGGATGGGCGAAAAGATCTATGCCTTTGGCAATCCCTATGATTTCGACGGAACCAACGAACCACTCATCTGATTGTTATTTTTGTCTTACTAATACAATAGATATTACAATTAAAACAAAAAGTATAATCAAGAATGGTATTGGTTCAGTTCAATATTGGTGCAGGCTGAGAATGTATTTTTACCACCTTTACACATAAAGCTTGGGCTTATGAAGAACTTCGTGAAAGTTATGGACTGTAGTGGTGACGGCTTTTTTATTTGGAAGAAAAATTTCCTAAGTTAAGTGAAGCAAAAATTAAAGAGGGCATATTTGTAGGCCCTCAAATCAGGCAATTGATGAAAGATGATATATTTAAAGAAAAGCTTAGTAATTTAGAAAAATCAGCTTGTTAATCTTTCATGAAGGTAACTTCCAATTTTCTAGGGGATCACCGATCAAGTGACTATAAATGTATTATCGCGGAGATTTTATCTACTTATAAGGCTTTGGGCTGTAACATGTCGTTGAAAATACATTTTCTTTATTCACATTTAAGACTTCTTTCCTGAAAATTTGGGCGCCGTCGGTGATGAACACGGTGAGAGATTCCATCAAGAAATTTCTACCGTAGAAAAACGATATCAGGGCAAATGGAGCCCACGTATGTTAGCGGATTACTGTTGGATATTAAAACGAGACATTCCTGAAGCAAAGTACAGACGAAAATCATAAAAGTAAATTCATATTAACGTTGCAATAAATCGAAATAACTTCTTTTTGTTCATAAAAATTCAAAATTTCTAAAATGTTTTAAAATAGTTTTACAAAAAAGCTATTCGTATTTAAAGCAATTTAATTATATTTCTAGTATCATTATCGTTGTCCTAAACATACCTAGACAAAAGTTTTCATGTTACATGCAAAAGTTGTTTTTTTGTTGACTAGTGTAATCACACCTTAAACTATATTTGCAGAACTTAATCCCTTACACCATTATTAATTTGTCACTTTTTACACCGCTTTTTTATAAGCTGATAAAAGTATGTGTGGTACAGGTCTTCTCCTAGCAGGGTGGTGGGCGGTCGGTGGTTGCGTGAAGCGCGTAAAGCGAGCCGAAGTCGCCGGAACAGACGGAACGTGACGTCGCCCCTGCCGCGAGCCTCCACCCGCCACTCGTACGGGCGCGCCACCGACGCTGAGCCACGCACGCACGTCGAACTACGCCGGAGCTCACGGCTCGTCAACGCACTACCGAGGTCCGACTACTCCATATCCGAGCGCTGGTCTTACGGTACCGACGTTTACGAGACTCGCTACGACACCACCGACTTCAAGAGTGGAGACACCACCGAGTCGACCGCGAGCGGCCACTCGAAACGGCGGCGGACCTCCTCGTATGACAGGAAAAAACAAAAACACATATTTTCGAACAATAGCAATACTACAGACGAGTGCGTCGCCTTTTGTACACGCTCACGGACTGCTCTTAAATCCAGTGAGAGTGTTTGTGAGCAGCAAGTTAACAATTTGAAACCGCATACGTTGTCGCGCTTACCGTCGAATCAGAATTCTACGGCGACATCGACGTCAACTTCGACTCAACAGATCCCATTGAGTCAAACCGAAGGCGGATTGTTACCCTTGGACGAGAGAGATTTTGCGTACTCGCCGTTCAGTTCGTCGACTATCACCGAGCTCCTCGACTCGGACTACTCGGTGTACAGCCCGACGGCCAGTCGGCGGAAAGGAAAGAAGAGGAAGCGGTCTTCGCATCGTTCGCTGTCCCACAGGAAGAGCCATTGCTTGATCGACTTGGACGAGTGCAGAAAGAAGTTTAAGATCGATTCTCACAAGGACGTTCCAGATAGTGGCAAGGAGCCTTCATCCGGCCACAGAACTCCCGAACTCGAGACAGAGAGGGGACAGTTGACGTCCACTTCACACACACCGTGCACGTACTTGCTGCGCAATAGACACAATCGTGATCTCGGACCACCAACGTCGACCGTTATAAGCGATTCAGGTAAGATTTAAGAATCGTATTTATTCATTAGCTACGTTATGTCTCGCTAATCGCCGCTTGGAGACCGGGATGTAAACCTAGAGTCATCGTAACACATTAATTCTATATGCCACTGACACATTCATTGGTTAACTCATTACAACTGTGCATATTATACATTTAATGTTGGGTGTTCGATGCGACTTATCAGCCACCGTTATCATGTCTATCAAGTAAACTCATTCATTTCAGATAGTGTTTATATGTGTTTAACAGTAATGATACCATTACAGCAAGTCCGTCAACAAGCGAGGCGGTGCACGGCCAGTCTGCTACGGAGCGCAAGAGTACTAGTGGTGATACCCGCGGGAGAACCACAACTCCGCCCCCTTACAAGGATTTGCAAGGTAATTGGATGAAAACTATATGAAATACTAATTAATGTAAATCCATTTTCTTTCATTTCGATAATATCTATGACATATACTCTTTACAGAAGCCAGTTCATCTAGGAGTGCTGATAGCAAGCTTCTTATAGTTCCACGCGATCTACCGTACCTACGTCAGACTAACGCAAGAAGGGTAAGTCATCTTTACCCTTAGATAAAATATATATAAATTTGACCAGTATTGTAAGAATATGTGGGAATAGGGCTGGAATGAGTACATCACTCTTATTTTTCGTGTCAGCTATCCTTCGAGTCCAGTAAAAATGGTCATTTAAACTTACATTAATTCGTATTGATCTGAAAATTGGAATTGGTTATAAACATCGTTATAAATTAAAAGTGAAAACTCAATGTTCGCAAATATGCTTCTTTTGTTCTTCAGCAAAACGGTGTACAAAACAATTGGTAGGCATAAATGGTAGAATCTCTTAAGATTTTGCTTATGCTTTTGATTGTGTTGAGCACGATACATTAATATCTAAACTTAGTCACTATGGCGTGAAAAACAAGGCCCTTAGCTTGCTCGCATCTTATTTAAGTAATAGGATACTAAAGGTTAATATAAACGATGAAAAGTCATCAGGGTCACCTACTGTGATGGGTGTTCCGCAAGGCTCGATCTTGGGCCCTTTTCTTTTCCTGGTGTATATAAATGACTTACCACATTATGTTAAAAACCATGCGAACATTGTGCTGTTTGCAGATGATACATCATTAATATTTAAGACTGATAGGAATAAAAACAATTTTGACGATGTTAATAGTGCTCTGTCGCATGTCTCACATTGGTTCACTATAAATAATTTACTTTTAAATGCAAAGAAAACCAAATGCTTAGAATTCGTGTTGCCAAATGTAAAAAAAGTAAATAAATCTCTTAAATTAAATAATGAAACATTAAATATAGAGGAATCCACGGTTTTTTTAGGGGTGACCTTGGACAGTAAACTGCAATGGGGCCCGCACATAGCATCTCTCACAACTAAACTTGCTAGGGCTGCTTATGCTGTCAGAAAAATAAGGCAGCTCACTGACGTCGACACTGCTCGGCTTGTTTATTTTGCATATTTCCATAGTGTTATGTCTTATGGCATTTTACTGTGGGGCAAAGCAGCCGGTATAGAACAAATTTTTGTATTACAGAAAAGAGCCATTAGAGCTATTTATAAACTAAAATCAAGGGAGTCCTTGCGTGTCAAATTTAAACAAATAGGTATACTTACAGTAGCTTCCCAATATATTTATAATAATTTAGTGTTTATACGGAATAACATAACTGCATATAAACAAAATTGTGATTTTTCAAATCGTCAAACAAGAAGGATGCATCAATTGGCTACCTCTTCGTACCGTCTTTCTAAAGTGCAACGTTCTTTTATGGGACTAGGTATAAAATTTTATAATAAAGTCCCAAAACAAATACATGACTTACCGGTGCAATCTTTTAAGAAACGTGTAAAGGCTCAGCTCTTAGGCAAGGGCTACTATAGCATAAATGAATATTTAAATGACAAGGATGCTTGGAAATGACTAGCTAGGCAACTAGTTCTGCACAGGTTAAAGAATACCTATTTTTGTAATAGATATAAGTTTTATTTTTAAAAGATGTGCTGAGGAGTTTCTTTACGGCTTTTCTTCTCCTCCATGACAAAGCACCTTTCCGAAAAGCTGGTAGATTAAAAAAATGACGTGCATAAGAGTATCAGTGATACCTACATGAATAAAGATTATTTCATTTCATTTCATTTCCCTAATAATCACCATTTCTGAAATTTAGCGGTTAAAAAATTTTAAAAAGTTGTGTTTTCCTTAATATGCATGACTTGCACGAGTACCCCTATTTTTTGAACTAATTTGACCTGACTGTTCTGTGTGTATCTATTTTGTGGTTGTGATGTGTGTGCAGAGTATCGCAGCTGCGACGGGTGCGACTCTGGGAGCTTGCTTGACGAGGGGCGCCGGATCTTCTCAGCGTCAGCGGCAGGAAGCTGCTACTAAGAGACAGGTTCTTACCGTGACCTTTCTGTTTATGTTATATGTATTTGCAATGGATTACTTCCTTACGAGCCTTTTGCTACGAGTAACAGGAATGCTAATGTTAAATGTACTATGGAAAAGTCGTTGGTGTGAACGAAGTTCCCATTTAGAGGCGTTCATTAATTTTTAATATGTATTTTTTTATAAAAGTGTTCGTCATAGTTGTATATATCGATATCGATTATGAAGCAGTACACGTTTGTAACCAATGCACTATGTATGCGCACAGGTGCCGGGCAGTGAGGACGCGGGCAGCAGCGCGGCGAGCGGGCGGCGGGCGCGAGCTCGCGACATGCCGCAGCCGCAGCCGGCGTCCACGCGTAAAGAGAAACGAGGTACCCGTACACGCACGCACATACACACATACATACGTACACATACACACATACGTACTACATGCACACGTAAATTGCTATCGGCAACTATGTTCATATAAAATAAGTTACTAAACAATTAGTATAGATACCATTAAATTTTAATTTTCATCCTTACAAAATAGAATTGTACCCTGTTTGAGTGTCAGTATCACGCCGAGCATTCGATATTATCTGCTGGGACTGTCTGACTACTGCTTTCTAACAGCCAAAAGAAAAGAAAAATATGTACGATTCTAATGTTATGTAATAATAATTTCAATATGTAATAAGTAAATGTTCATTGTATTTCAACAGGCAAAAACAGTCTGGGTTCGTGCGCAAGCACTGGTGGTGCGTCCAGCCGGTCCCACCCCCAGCCGCTAACCACGGTAATATTTATTTATTATTTAAATAACTTTTTTATGTTTACTATTTACGCTGACAGAAATAACTCTAGTCTGATACACTTCTATATAAGTATGAGAATTAAGTTGTTTTTTTAGTGTGCTAATGAAATGTGATAAATGAATTACGACCTTCATACAAATTGCGATACATATGTGATTTTTTCTGTGACGAGACATTTTCAAAAGTTTTTTGTACAGGGTGCCGTGGCATCTACCTCTTCTACGCCGCCGGTCTCATCTTCGGCCGCCGCGATGCCAGACAACGCGGCCAGCGATGCAAAGCCTAAGGGCAAAGGTTTATACATTAGTTTTATAGTTTGTTATAGACTATAGTTAGAGGTCAATTACTATACTGTGAGGCAAGTGACAAAGTGGTGGAATTTATATTTAGTATGATTGCTTTGGATTGATTTTAATAGTTCATTAATACTATTATCACTATTATTATTTCTCCATGAGGTCGCCTGGATAGCTACTATCCTCTTGCTTGATTCAGCTGCCAAACGAATCGTCGTGTTCCGGCTGGGGTCTTGAGAGCCTGTACTTTATTTCTTTCTTGGCCGGCAACGCATTTGGGGTTGCTGATGTCTGTTGGCGACGATAGCATAAAGTAAATAAATCAGACAAATCTTCATACAATTGCACTGTGATAAGTTCATTACTACAAGCCTGAGGCGCATGTGTGCGTGAGCACTGGCCTCCTGTCACGTACGGAGAGATACTCGTATAAACCGGCTGGGCCAGTGCTCAAGAGTAGATTTGTATGTAGTTGTATTACGAAAAATAATAGTAATAATAGTTTTAAAAAACAATCAGTGTTTTTAATAATAACTATCTCCGGACGATTTTATAAAAAAGACCCATAAAAAAGTATAGAATAACATGAACATATCTGTTGCGTAGCATCAGCATCGGCGGAGGAGTGCCCGGGCGGGGCGGCGGGCGGCGCTGGGGGCGCTGGGGGTGGTGCGGGGGGCGCGGGCGGCGAGGAGTCATCGAGCGAGGAGGGCGAGGTGGGGCGGCTGCAGGCGTTGCTGGAGGCGCGCGGCCTGCCGCCCCACCTGCTGGGCGCGCTCGGCCCACGCATGCAGCACCTGCTGCATCGCACCGTCACCGCCAATTCGGGTGAGACGCACAACACGCACGCATTATCATTCCACGTTTGTTTATTATACGACGCCACTTCTATGTGTGTATGTGACAAAATTCAAACGAACAGTTGATAATCAGACTGACATTTTATTCACAGTGTACTTGCAAGTTTGCGGCGGGAAAAGGAAATTATATTAAATACTTATCCTACTTACTTATCCTTACTTATCCTCTGTCGGTTTCAGAAGCCTTTAGGAACACAATCCCTTGTTCAGCTGGCAAATAAAAATAATACTTTATACATTACGTTACAAAAAGTAGCCATCTTAAATATCCTTATCACATTCCGTATTACACGATAATTCTTACACAAAGTTACAACAAACGTAAACTACAATAATATAAACTACATCCACTTGACTTTGGCTTGTGGATGACCAACCTGCTTAAGCTTGAACAATGATATTAACATCCCGTCCACAGCTGCGTCGAAGGCAGCCCAGCTGCTCGCCGGGCTGCAGGCGACGGGCGACGAGGGCCAGCAGCTGCAGGCGGTGATCGAGATGTGCCAGCTGCTGGTGATGGGCAATGAGGACACGCTGGCCGGCTTCCCCGTGCGCCAGGTCGTGCCCGCGCTCGTCAACCTGCTCGCCGCTGAACATAACTTTGATATGGTGAGTGTTAAGTGTACATGGACGATCTGGAGTGTTTTTCCAGTTGTTTTCTTTAAACTAATAACATGAGCTTCGCTTCGGGTACTAAGTTTTAATACTCGAAGCCCTGAAACAAAGACTTTTTGTCAAGTTTTAAAGTAATGTAACCTTTCTCGTCAATGAGTTATCATGTACAAAATTCGAAAAGAGTTAATATTTTCCTCCTAAACAGATACTCAAAAAATATAATTATCCATAGGGCCTAATTAAAAGTAATATGAATTTGTAAAAGTTCCAATCATCAAAGAGATCAAATGGGAACATTGTATGAGCTAGTAACACAAAACATTTAAAAAAAAACTATATAGAACAGATAATGTTTGAATCAACTTTTGATTTAAGACCATTACGTCTCATCAAAACCTAAGCACAGTTTTTTTTTATATCTTCTAAGATAATACTTGACTACAATCCCATCTGATGTTAAGTGGCGATGAAGTCATTGGTGGTAAAACGCATTAACTTGGTAAAAGCCTATTCAAGTTTATAGTTGTCACCCCGAGATAACAATCTGTTGTTGGTACTCAGATGAACCACGCGTGCCGCGCGCTCACGTACATGCTGGAGGCGTTGCCGCGCAGCAGCGGCGCGGTGGCGCTGGCCGTGCCCGCGTTCCTGGACAAGCTGCAGGCCATCACCTGCATGGACGTCGCCGAGCAAAGCCTCACCGCGCTCGACATGCTCTCGCGCAGGCACTCCAAGGCGATCCTGCAAGCGGTACGTACACTACATAGCTAATCATTCTTACATAATCTAACATTTTAACAAAAAAATAACCGACTTTAAATGAAGTACATCCAATAAAAAAAGAATCATCGAAATCGGTTGGCGTGATATTGAGTTATTCATCCATTTATCGCGCACATACTTAATGCAAATTTAAGTCTTATATGCTTTTGACATGGATGCCATTGTCAGATCTCGCTCAAATTTATGTGGGACCACACGACAAGCACCAGCTTTTGATTAAAACTAAAATCATCCAAATCGGTTCATCTGGTCCAAAGTTCTGAGGTAACAAACATAAAAAAAATCAGTCGAATTGAGAACCTCCTCCTTTTTTTGAAGTCGGTTAAAAAAACGACTTCAAAATAAAATGACAACATCATCAACGTAGTCGAAGTCAATTAAATACGCATTATTAGGCATAACTCAAAAACTACTCGTCAGATCTCGCTCAAATTTAAATGGAACCACATGAAAAGTACCAGCTTTCGAATATAAGAAGAATCATCGAAATCGGTACACCCAATAAAAAGTTATGACACACATAAAAAACTACAGTTGAATTGAGAACCTCCTCCTTTTTTTGAAGTCGGTTAAATAGTTTGGTATGTAGGGACATGCTCTCATACAAGCACCCCAAGGCGGTCCTGCAAGCGGTATGTACATTGTACACACGGCAAAATAGTTAAATAGATACAAAAAGTTGGGTAAAAGTTACAGAATTTTTGTGTTATTATGAATGTTAAATTATAACTTTCCTCTTTAAGTGTCATTTAAAATTGATAATAACACAAACATTGCATAAAATTAAACTTTAATGGAAATTTTTTAAATCACTCCTTGCATATCTTCTCGGCATCAAAAGCTACAAGAGGTCAGATGGGCTTTAGGAGCTGTATTGCATTTTCGAGTTGTCTATGATTATGACAACGAACATATAGAATTATGAATAGTATACATGATTGTTCTTGTATAACTTTGTGTCTTTTAATATAAGACTTATCTTTACACTAACTGTATAAAATTCATATTTTTATGCATGGACATAACATTTGACTGAAGGAGTTGATTTATTATCGTAATATTAGCAAATAGCATAGCAATAGCAATGCAAGCAAGCATGCTAATACTTATGAATGCACATGTTTATGAAATTAAAGCGAAATCGCATTCATTACCATTACTATGAAGGACAGTGAATTATTTTATTAAAAAAAAATATAATTTTAAATTGTCTAACACATTGTTATTTTCCTAACAGCGTGGAGTGTCGGCATGTCTGACCTACTTGGATTTCTTCTCCATCAATGCACAGCGGGCCGCGCTGTCGATAGTGGCCAACTGCTGCCAGAACCTCACCCCGGACGAGTTCCATCTCGTCAGGGACTCACTACAGTTATTGGCCAACAGGTACACTTTCATGTGTTGTGTGTTTTATCTGTATTGTGTGAGAGTTATTTGACTAGTTTTCTTTGAATGTAAAGACTCTACCGTATTCTTATTTGTAGGCGGAGCTAACTTAATGCTGATAAAATACGGGAAAATAATGTTTCGCCCACAATATAATAATTAAAATCTTGATATCTGTTTAAAAATCGTTAAACTGTGCGAGTGACGAAAAAGGTGACGATAGTAATATTAGCTTGGACTTTTGAAAGAGAAATAAAACAATCAGTATCTTTCATATTTTAATTAAAAGGTTTATTTTTAGCCAGATATTTTGGCATTAATATAATTAGATATTTGGCATGCATAACGAAGGCATGTAATGAATACTGTTTTACTTTTAGGCTTACCCAACAAGACAAAAAGTCAGTGGAGTGTGTTTGCTTGGCGTTCTCCCGACTGGTGGACTGTTTCCAACATGATCCAGCGAGGCTTCAAGAGATTGCTACGCCGGAATTGCTCACTAATTTACAACAACTCGTAAGTGCAAAGCAAAGCAACAACCCATAATCATCCCACTGCTGGGTTCGTGGTCTTCTCTCACAATATGAGGGGTACAGGCCATAATCTACCACGCTGGCCAAGTGCAGATTGGTAGACTTCACATACCTTTGAGAACTTTTTAGAGTACTCTCCGGTGTGCAGGTTTTCTCACGATGTTTTCCTTCACCGAAGCAAGTAATAATTAACTTCTAATACGCACATAAATTGAAGAATGACAAAAAATTATGCTACACTTGTTCCATTCCATAGTCAGTGTCTTTGTTATACAATATGGTTGATCGAAGGGTGTTTATTATTAATGTTAAGAGCCGTCTAAGCAACAGACGATTTGCTTAACGCTAAGTGGTCACTAACGCTCATTGACGTCAGTATCACGCACACCACACCAATCACGTACGACCTGTTTGCACAGTGACAGGTTTAAATTGTATTATAACTCCTTTATATATAAAAACAATCAAAGTTATAAAAGATTTGTAAAGAGTTATGTTTCTTTCACTGTTACGAAAAAGATCAAACATACTGTAACAGTGCAATAGTTAAAATAGATTTATTAAGCGTTTAAGAACAAGCCCTTTAAAATATACACTGTGTTACAGCTGGTGGTACAACCGCCGTTGATATCGGGCGGCACGTTCATCATGGTACTGCGTCTGCTGTGGGTGATGTGCAGCGCGTGTCCGCAGCTGGCGCTGGCGTTGCACCAGCGGTCCATCGCCGACACGCTACTCTGTCTGCTCACCGGCTCCACGCTGCACCAGGAGGTCAGCTCACAGTTCACACTGGACACTCGACATGTTTCACCCCCCCTATGTCTGCTACACTAGACCTTCGATATGTTTCATCGCCCCTATGTCTGCTACACTAGACACTCGACATGTTTCATCCCACCTCTGTCTGCTACACTAGACACTCGACATGTTTCATCCCACCTCTGTCTGATCATTGGCTGCCAGGAGGTCAGCTTACATTGGCCTGGACAATCCACTTGATTAACCTTACACTGGCTGTTTCGTTGTCCTTTGCTCAGTGCTAATGTGCTAAGCGATAGGTTAAATACGAAAGTTTAGTACTTGAGAAATTAAATTAAATTAAATTTAATAAAATACTAATTTTTAATAGCGCTCTAATAATGGAAAATGGATAGTTCAAATTATCACTATCAATTCAAATGTAATCCGTAGTATTTTATTTATAGTTATGCTTACCACCCAATAGTTACAAGTGAAAGTGATTGTCACGGTTGTCAACCGTATGTTTCCAGCAAGTGGAGCTCCTGCCGCGACTACCTCAGGAGCTGTGCGAGATCACATGCCTCATCGGCGAGCTGATGCCGCGGCTGCCCACCGACGGCATCTTCGCCGTGGACGCGCACCTCGACCGCCCCTGGTCCGCCGCCGCCGAGCGCGTCGCGCACTGGCAGTGGAGGGATGATAGAGGTAAATTATTTAACATTATCATCTTCATCGTCATCGTTATTCTAAATCGTAATTGGTGTATACCGTCGTCCGATTTACAGACTTTATGTCTATAACACTTTTATGGAAAATCTGTTATATGAGCGTGTTCTCTAAAGCAAGTGAGAATTAATTTCTGATACATAAGATTTATATTTATCAGTTGTGTGTATGGAATTCGAATACATACCCCCATGTAAAACGGAGCTTGTTATTGATTAAAATTTTAAATAGTTTCGTATATCGCTGCTTTAGCGATAAGGTCGCCTTTTGTATACCGTACCTTGTTTTATTACTGTTTTTATTTATGGTATACAAATAAGGAATATAAGTATTGTATTTGTATTTATTCTTATAAGTTGGTTTTGTATTTTATTTTAACATTTAATTGTGACGTATTTTTCAAAATTTTTTCATCATCATATTACTGCGTAAGGTAGATTCAAATACTGATCAATATGTCAATCAGGAGTATGGCGGTCTTATTCATGGGCAGAGAGCCGGGCGCTGGAGGCGGGCGCGGCGGCGGGCGAGGAGGAGGTGTGTCTGACGGCGCTCGGGCGGTCCTACACGGTGGACCTGACGGCCATGCAGCAGCTGAACGACCACACGGGCACCGCGCGCCCCGTGCAGCGCGTGCCGCCCGCGCCCGCGCCCGCGCCGCAAGACGCGCCCGTCGCCGCCGCCGCCGCCACCGCCGCTACTGCCGCTACTGCCGCGTCACAGCCCGCACCAGGTCACTCATCTCTGGCGAAGGCCTAGCTAATCCTATGAAATATTTTCTTTAATTATTCACATACTGATTTAACGCATGTGACGAGAAGAGTGATTGATATGAATGTGATGGATAGACGAAGGGGACGAGGAAGACCTAAGAAAATATGGATGGATTGTGTTACAGATGATATGAAAGGTAAGAAAGTTAGTGTTAAGATGACGGCTGATAGGGAAGTGTGGAAGAGGAAAACATATTGCGCCGACCCCAAATAAAATTGGGAAATGGGCAGGATGATGATGATGATGATGAATTCACATACTGATTTACACAAATTCTTTTTATAACTATAATTGGTTTGTCGTAACTTCTTTGCCAGTATTCCAAGTTTATTTTTGGTGGCCATGTGTTTCGAAGGAAAAAGTGGTTGGTGCATTCTAGTATCTAATCGAAATCAATGGGATGAACATGGACAAATTGTTATGTATGACGACCTGTTTGAGATGCTGTTATAAATCAAATCGTATGTAGAAGTGACGCATGTAAGATCTGAGATCTCATCAAGTAAGATCTCTTGAACCGGGATCGGTTTATTAATTCGCGTCGTAGTGTGGTGCTATGAGTGTAGCGACGTAGCGATGTTTAACGATTTTTGTATTGTATCGGTAGACCCGCGCATAGCGATGGTCCGCGGCAACCCGTCGCTGGTGCGCGCGCTGCTGGCGGTGCTGCACGAGGTGTACTGGAGCTCGGCGGGGCCCAACGTGCGCGCGCAGGCGCTCAAGGCCATCCTGCGCTGCGTCTACTACGCCGACGCGCCGCTGCTGAGACAAGTGCTCAAGACACAGGTGAATGACGGATTTTGTGAGCTAGTATCGAGTATAATATATCTCTATTCTCCATGGTTAGGAGTTACAGGAGGATTTTGTAGATTGAATATTTTTTTGTGTTAAGTGACATATTGAAAACGTCAAGGATTTTTTGTTTATTTAGATTTTTTTGGATTTTTTTGTTTTTTTTTTTATTATAAATTAAATTTTAAAAGCTTGGACCCTGTAATGCAGGAGTATCAGGATGAGAGTGTTATATTTTAATTTTTTCACCCTTTCAATAAAATTAATGTAATCATTTACCATCCAAAACCTACTTATTAAATAACAAAATCACATGTCATATTTTAGTTTTTTTCACTCTTTCGATTAATGTAATCATTTACAATCCTAAACCTACTTATTAAATAACAAAATCACATAACGTCACGTGTACACTGTCCAGGTGATATCGTCCCACATCGCTGGCATGATGGCGTCCAGCGACCTGCGGATAGTGGTGGGCTCGCTGCAGCTGGCCGAGATCCTGATGCAGCGGCTGCCGGACGAGATGGGCGTGCAGTTCCGCCGCGAGGGCGTGCTGCACCAGGTCACGCAGCTCGCCGAGCGGCCCGCGCCCGTCGTCCCTCCCGCGCATACCAACAAACACGGGAAGGTTAAGGTAATAATTATAATGATTCATAATGTCATTGCTTGCCAGATTTCGATCCTTGTTAGCACTATCATGTGGTGTGATAATACAGGTTGTTTTTTTTTTCAAAATCAACGGGGTCGATTCCTGGCTAGAAATATTGATTGTTCAAAAATGTCATAACGCAGTTTTTTTAGTTTTCATCAAAATCGGCCCCGCTACTCCTTTGAGCATATTCCGCTATTCCTCGTAGTATCGGATTTGGCCATCCACGCACACTTGAAAAATGCAACCTGTATATACGAGTATATAGAAATATTATTATAATGTTTTGTGTAGATGTATTGTGTAATGTTTTTACAAATACTAAATAATCCTTTGCTTTCAGTCCCCCAGCGGAACCAGTATGCGTTCCAGCGGCAGCTCTTCCCCGCCGGCCTCCACATCGGCCAGTTCATTAGACCACAATAATTTATCATTAGCTTTCTCCGCTTCGGGATCCTTCGTCGCTACATCTCTACGTGAGTTACAAATCTTACTTATGAAGTGGTAAATTGGAACTTTTTTGGTAAATTCAAAAAGCTTTGTAAAGTAGAAGAAGTGTTATTGCTGCAGTATTCGTCAAGCCTGTGTAAGCTTTTATGCACTTATAAATATCAAGAAACTGTATCGTATAATCTTTTCAGTAGCCGGTAGTGATCCGAACGCTTCAGAACCCGGACCAGCTTCATCAGCGTCCACACATCCGGCCACTACGTCAGTTCACAGGTAAGTTCTTAAAATAGAATTCATACATAATTAAATGTAACATACAATAATAAAATTAATTATGTGAATATGTGTAAATGAAAGGCGCAAAAAATTCGTTAAAGCAGGCAAACGTATTACTTTTTTTTGGAACTGTAATTGTAAATAACCCTCCTAGCGCAGTTGGGTAAAAACAGTTGACAACAATGTGGATTTATTTCTTGTCTATTCGTAGATCGGGCAGTCCTCTCCAACTAGCGGAGATGTTGAAGCGCAAGCGCGCAGTGAAGCGGTCCGGCGGCGCGCAGGCGCGGCACCCGCGGCGTCGTGACGAGCCCGCGCACCCGCACGCGCACGCCGTGCCGCACGCGCACGCGCACGCCTCGCACGCCGCGCCGCACCATCTGCACCACGCGCCCGCGCCCGCGCCCGCTTCCGCGCCGCTACCTGCCACTGGTACGTCTAACTGCAATATAATACACACAGATTTCACATCTATGAAAACGCCAGTGACTTTAATTAAACATTGTGAAATGTGAAGCCGAAATTATCGTTAGTTTTTGAAATGGGACAGCCGTACTATCTATATCGTGTTTTACCAACACAACAATTTGTGATGGACATATAAATATAATTAGGAATCTCATAATTGTGCACCACTAATATCAATCATGGATAATGTACTGGATAAATCACATTCCGACTCGGAGATCTTGATGTCGACGGAACAAGACTATTCAACGCCGCCGAGTAAATATGTTGCTACGCGTTCTAAGCGGAAGGGAGTACGCAGAGATTTTGAACATGAGTTCTCAATTTTTAAAGAAGAAATAAAAAATATGATCTCCTCATTAATGGCAGGACAGGAAAGGGAGTTAAGAAATAATTCTACGACCCTTAAACAGATTCAACAATCAAGTCAAAATATTGAATCTTCCATCGCCTTCTTAACCTCTCAACAGGAAGAATTTAAGAAGACCATAAGCTACCTAGAGGGCGAACTGAAAGAAAACAGAAAATGTATAACTAGATTGGAAGAAAAGTTAGAAAACATACAGTTGGATAGCAGGAAAACAAACTTAGAACTGAAAAATGTACCTAAAAAACCTAATGAAACCAAGGAGGACTTGGTTGATATGGTTCTCCATTTGTCAAAAAATATTGGGTCTCAGTTAGTGAAAGGTGACATAAGAGATATATACAGAGTGAAAGGAAAAAAAGATAGCTCAAAAAATACCCCAATTATAGTTGAAACCACATCGACTCTCATCAAAACTGAAGTAATGAAACTAAGTAAGGTATTCAATGTGAAGCAAAAATCAAAATTATGTGCTAAACATCTAGGATTTCGAGTACATGAAGACACCCCAATATTTGTAACTGAACAACTTACCCCCAGAGCTGCCCGCCTGTATTTCTTGGCTCGTGACCTCATCAAAACAAAATCTTTTAAATATTGTTGGACTGCATATGGTCGAGTTTATGTGAGAAAGGTTGATAATTCACCTATTATAGCCATTAAAAATGAAGCACAAATACAAGACCTACTAAATAACATTTGACTAATTGTAACTGTGCACATTATCTTGCCATTAAGTTTAAATGCTAAATCGTTCTTATCCCAGTATTATTATTATTATTATTATGATAAGATGTTGGTAATAATAAGTTTCATGGTATGTCTCTTTTACATTAAGGTAATATTTTTCATTAATCTCTCTTTACTATATTATTGTAATTTTCATTGTTTAAAAATTTGTACAAATACACACTTAGACACTTTACAAATTAATCACACTATGTATCTACAAATTACACATAAACACTCATACAAAAATATGTATCTTGCACTACTATACAAATTACTCTATACCACTAACTTTAACGTAAACTACCCAATCAGGTTAGTTACTTGTTTCTGCTATACTGTGGTTGAACTATATCTAAATAATATATTATTACATTTACATATTATACACCTGCGATGCCTATGCCTTCATATAACCTTATACTTGTACATGGATATTTATATTTATGGCAAAATACACATTTTAGAACCTGCCAATTTAACTGATTTTTCATCAACATTCATACATATGGAAGCATATTACATACAATTTTACAATATTGTGTTATATTGTTATATTGTGTTATACTATTTAATAATAAATACCGAACTACTAAAGTGTAACCTGTCTCTAATGTTTTATTTTATACGGTTTTATATTAAAACATATGCATATATTATTCTATTAAAATATATATTAACATATTTACATTATTTTATAATATACAGTACCATTCTTGATTATTTATATTCAAACATTAATTTACCCATATTGAAGATAAATAGGTTACATACTTATTACACATGCACACATAACAATACATACTCCCATACACACAAAAATACACAAATAAAATCAAAATTACAAATTGCACTAATTATAGTACAGTGTCAAAAATCCGACTCATGTCCAAGTTTTCATCTTACAGTTTATAACTTTCAAACCTTTTTCATAAGAATAACCCTGTCATTGCATCATAATTACCTACTCATAAAAAAATACTTATATAACACTATTTATAATCAGGCACATCCGAGTCCATTTTACCATTATAATCTCTAACACACTACAAACGATAAATGAGATAGATAGTACAAATATTGCCTATTCCGTTCAGTGTGATATAAATGATCTTAGTAGACATATTATAGTAGACTCTAAGGAATTAACCGTTGTGACGCAAAATATTAGAAGTATTTATAGTAACTTTGATGATTTTCAGATAACATTATCACAATTAAACTTCAGCCCCGATATTTTAGTTCTTACAGAATGTAGGCTCAATGAAAATAAACCTATTCCCCAATTACTAAATTATACACATATGGCATCATCGCACAATCTAAATCAAAATGACGGCGTTGTTATGTATGTAAAAACCAAGTTAAGGCCAACAATAAAAGAAGTTAACCTAATACACGCGTCATGCTTACAAGTGGAGGTTCTAAACAGCGTTATACTTGGAATTTATCGTTCTCCATCTAACTCTAATGCACTCAATTTCATTAATTCCCTGGATAATTATCTACATACAATAAAGTCATATAATAATATCGTTATTACGGGGGATATTAATATTAATCTCATTCCAAAAATTAACGATCACATAAATGATTATAATAATAGAAATAATTATCTTGATATGCTATCAACCCATAGTCTTATACCTAGCCATACAATTCCAACCAGAGAATCCAGCTGCCTCGATCATTTTATTCTAAAATTTAGGAAAGATAAGATTACTGCTAATATTGCCGTACTTAACACTACTATCACGGATCACGCGACTATTTTATTAAGTTTTAGTAAAAATAAAGAATACAAATGATACTCCTAAGACGAAAGAAATAATTGATTATGATAAAGCTTTCAATGTTCTTATAAATAAAAACCTAGAAATTTTACTATTAAATGATAACCCCGATAGCATCATTGAACAACTTACAAATTTTCTATCACAATCCTTACAAGAAAGTAAAACTATAAAACATTTGTCAAACAATAAACGTATCATAAAGCCCTGGCTCACCCCTGGTGTTTTACGGTGTATTAGGAATAGAAACAATATGCAACGCAAGATAAAGTCTGATCCTCATAATGAAATGCTAAAAATTACGTTTAAAAGGTATCGCAACTATTGTACTAAACTCATTGCAAAACTTAAATTTAAATACTACAAAGAACAGATTAAAATGACAGAAAAAAATTCAAAAGCGCTATGGAACACGATTGGTTCAATTACTAACACTAGTTGTAAAAAATCCCCAAATACATGTCTATTAAAAATTAAGTCCACTCCTGACGCATCTGTTAATGCTGTAAACGATTATTTTGCGAATATTGGGAAAAATTTAGCTGAGGCTTTTAACTCAAATGAAGCCCAACAAAACGCTGTCTTTAAACATGGTTTACACTCACAGCTATCTTCATTTGTCCTCTATGATACTGATCCTACAGAAGTTATTAATACAATAACAACTTTAAAAACAACTAGTGCCTCTGGATGGGACCTCATACCTACTAAATTAATAAAGATGGCAAAGGAAGCGATTGCACCTATTATATCACATCTAACAAATCTCTGCTTCCGTAAGGGTGTCTTCCCAGCTGCCTTGAAATTATCTATCGTCACACCTGTTTATAAGAATGGAAGGAGGGATGATGTTAACAACTATAGACCGATCTCAGTCCTACCCGTATTTGCAAAAATAGTTGAAAAGTTATTAAATTCTCGGTTAATAGATTATCTCAATCACTTCAAAATTTTATCCTCATCCCAATTTGGCTTTAGACGTAATAAATCTACCGAAGATGCTGTTTTGTCCTTGACCAATTTAGTCGCAAACACTCTTGATAATGGAAATAAATGCCTAGCTGTATTTATTGATTTAAAAAAAGCTTTTGACACCGTATCCCCTTCCATTCTTATAAAAAAGCTAGAATCCATTGGAATAAGGGGGACACCCTTACAACTTTTTAACGACTATCTTCTTGGTCGTAAGCAGAGAGTTAGGATTGAAAATATAGTAAGTAAAGATTTGGATATATCATATGGTGTCCCTCAGGGGTCGGTGCTCGGACCCACATTATTTTTAATTTATATCAATCAGTTAATTAATCTTGACATAGATAGCGCTAATGTGTTTTGTTACGCTGATGACACTGCAATTGTTTTCTGTGGAACAACCTGGGAACAAGTATTTCTTAAAGCTGAAACCGGTATGGCCAAGGTTTCCACATGGCTCACGCAAAATCAGTTAACTTTAAATGTTAAAAAAACAAATTACATCTGCTTTGCCATCAGTGGTAAAACTCAGCCAAAAACTAACTTTCAACTTAAGCTACACACTTGTGATCAAAATATTGGTTATGGTTGTACTTGCACTACTATTGAAAGGGTGACCTCTACAAAATACCTTGGTGTGATCTTAGATCAGCGTCTTGCTTGGCACCAACATATAGATTATGTGAAAGATAGAATAAGGAAGTTGATTTGGATTTTTAAGTCTCTCAGACAAGTAGCTGATAAAGAACTTTTAATCAGAATATATGAAGCATTAGCACAGTCAGTCATTGCCTATTGTATAAGCGTCTGGGGTGGAGCCACTAAAACTAAATTCCTAGAAATTGAAAGAAGTCAACGTTGTCTATTAAAGGTTATGAACTCTAAACCATTTAAATTTTCAACGGAAGAACTTTACAAATTATGTAAAGTGCTATCAGTTAGAAAATTATACATATTACAATCAACACTCAGACTACACAAAACATTACCCATAGATACTACTACCACAACACGAAGGCGAAAGGATAGGGTTGTAAACGTAGGTTGTACAAAAACTATTTTTGCTAGAAGGCAATACGTCACGCTTTCTGCGATAATATACAATCAACTTAATAAAAAACTCAATATTTTAAAACTAACCCACTTTGAATGTAAAAATCTCGTTACTGAATGGTTATTACCTCTAAATTATGATGACACTGAAAAATTGCTACATACAAGTAAATCATAAATTTCGATAAGTACACACCACACACTCTCACTACAAAATTTTTGATTACACGCATTTACACAATATGTAGGCAAGCAGACAAACACACATTTTTCACAAACTACACTACTCAGATATATATATATATATATATATGTCGCAGCGCAGCACAAGTTCTGCATAGATCTCTTTAACGCCATCTATGGAGCATCGCCGTAACTACTTTAGGAGACGTCAAACGTTCGTTTGGGGAAGGTCGGTACAGCGGCGGAGCGTCACAGTTGATAGTTAACCATTTGACAGCTGACAATTGAGAACTGATAGTTGACTGTTGACAGTTGACAGTTAAGAAGAAAACGGTGGAATGGGACTGAGGCGAAGTGGAGATGGTCGAAGACCAACAAAAAGAGACAGACGCCAGGCTGTACCGAACTTGCCGCGTTTCCGGGTTTAATCGTGGTTAATCGCGTTGATCTTTGATCGTAGATCTTGCAAATGATGATTGATCGTTGGAGTAACGTCTGGACTGGGTGTACAGACTATTATTTCTGGCCTTCCGCCATGTTCAACCAGAAAGATAAGGGCCCACCCTAGCAACTCTTCGAAATCAGAAGTGGCATGTAGCACAAGCCCCAAGAAAAGGCTATCTGACAATACCTACTGCAATACCTACGGACCGGCAAACGAGACCCTGACGTTGGTTTGCAAAACATTACGAAAAGTTTTACGAAGAAGTACCTACCTACATCAGCGAGTGTAACATCGATAAGTGCGTTTTATTATTGAAAACACGACGAACCAATTCGAGAAAACTAATGTAGGTATTTGAGAATGGACACGAATGAAACTTGACGAGATTGCACGATGGAATACCTACAGTAGCCCCAGTAAGAAATAACTTCAGCGAGTTCCGTGACCAAGACAAAGTTATTCACCGGTTCTCAAATCTCGTAAGGAATCTGAATATCTGCTGTGTGTAAGTGTACACAAGTGTTGTAATAAGTTCATACAAGTTGCATCATTGTACCCGGGAAGCTGATATAAGTCCACTAAGGGACTTGACGAGGGCTGACTGTGCCACCAGTACTGAAAATCAGGTGAACTGTATTGTTTTATGTTGGATGAATGTCTTGAAACATTAAGGACACAATAGTTTGTGTATCCATGTACCTAATATGTTTTGGTTACTTACAATATGATATAAAGAAAGTCTATAGTATGGTACTGCTTTGAGATCATATTTAAGATTGACACATACAACAAATAATAAAAGCTAAGATAAAAGATTGAGACCAAATTAGGTAGCTAAGTACCTACTTACTGTTAATTTGAAAAAGTGAATTGATTATTTAGTTAGTTATTATCCTTAAAAGTTTGTTATAGACAGCTGACAGGCTATGCTATTTTATGTTACCTTAACTTGGGTTATGGTGCCAGGATAACTAAAGGAAACTTGTAGTAACAAGAACAGTAGTCTTGTGATATAGTTACAGTTCTGTGGTTTTAAAATCTTCCCAAAGAAACAGCACAGAATGGAAATATAGACTAACTAGCTTAACTACTTGCTATCTGCATAGTTAGTAGTCATGACTATTACATGTGATTATACTGGGCAATACATTATGATGGAGCTATTTTATAAAGTAAAAATAAAGTGCTTTATTTGTGAAACCAATGAGGCAGATACCTTTTTGTGATGAAGATGGTATACTTGGTATTACAGTGTGTTCTTTTGTGTTTCTTTAGCGTACTTGGTTTACTGTCACACTTATGTGACTAGGGTAAAAGCACTCATTTGTTACCTGTAGGGTAAGACAGTAACTTGCTACCTGTAGGGTAAAGACACTTGTTTACGACCATTAGGGTAAAAACACTAAATTGCGATCATTGAATAAAAGGAATTTAATTATTTCAATCTGTGTTGATGAGGATGGTATACTTGATGTTACAGTGTGTTCTTATGTGTTTCTTTTGTGTACTTGGTTGGTATTGTCACACTAATGTGACCAGGGTAAAAGAACTCATTTGTTACCTGTAGGGTAAGACAGTAACTTGCTACCTGTAGGGTGAAGACACTTGTTTACGACCAGTAGGGTAAAGGCACCAAATTGCGATCATTGAATAAAAGGAATTTAATTATTTTGTTTTCTTTAGACAAATGATAAACAATGAAGCATAGTTTTGATTTCATAAAGAATCTAACGTTTTGAGAGATTTAATGAATTTTAGTAAACTTACCGAACAAAGGTTATTGAGAACCAGTACGAGTGTATTGTTAGTTTTGACACTGGAAACGTTTTATAAATCAAGAACATTAAATCATTTTGTTGTTCTTTGCTTTGCCGTTTACTCTCGGTGCAGAAAAGTGAAGTTAAGGAATGGCGTGTTTGTTGTCGTTTGTTTTGTGTTTCAGTGGCAATGACGGCTGATGGTGGAAGTGAATGATAGAACAGAGTATATTACTATTTAAACAACAACACGAGGACGTGTTGATGCTGTCAGAAATGGCCAAGGCAGTAATAGCATCCGAGACACCAAATCACACCAACAACCAAACAAAAAAATTCCAGAAGACGTGTCTTTGAGGAACAAGGGCAGCTGGTACTTGTAAAAAGTAAAAAGCTTTTCACTTAGATCGCAAGAACCCGCATTTCAGGTTTTTCAGATGGCTACCTTGATATTTTGATAATGCAAGCAGTGGATGGCGAGCATGTAAAATAAGGATTCTGATAGAAGGATTGTCATAGTGTCAACAGGTTTGACACTATAAACGTAAGAAATCGAAAGTAAGACAGCGATTTGGTATGGCATGTTTTTATCTCATTATTATTAGTGGTAAGCTCCTGTAGCCACTATGTTGTCTCGTGGCGGGCAGCACTGGAGCTCATCATTTATCAAGAATTGACAAACATTTTAGTTGACAAGCGTGGCGTCAACTACCTGCGTTTGTTGACACCGACGGGAGCGCATCGCGGCTGCTTGTGCCGTGACTTGCGATGAGCATCATCGGTTATAGGATGGTGACATGATATAGCAAAGTGATCTGTATTGATTTCTTTTTTTTGTGGCCCATTTTGATTACTATTCACTGATGGCAATTGTTCCTTATAACGTAAGTGCTAATGTCGCATTTGACATTTGATGGCCGCCTTTGTGCAGCATAACGAGTCAAGAATACTTTTGATATTTAACATTAACAGCCCAACTACTGGTTTTGAGAATTTTAATTGGTTAAGAATTTTTCACTGCAAGTGAACCGATTGTTGATTGTTTTTGATGAATGAGTACAATTACTCTGTGTACCGCCGAATATAGGTGGTGAGATATATGCTACCGGATTGAGTCGATGCTTCGAGACTATCAGACGGTTTGAGACTATCAGACGCCAGATGCAGGTTGTCTTGAGTCGTTGAGACTATCAGACGCCAGATGCAGGTTGTCTTGAGTCATTGCTTCGAGACTATCAGACGCCAGATTCAGGTTGTCTTGAGTCGTTGGTTTGAGACTATCAGACGCCAGATGCAGGTTGTCTTGAGTCGTTGCTTCGAGACTATCAGACGCCAGATGCAGGTTGTCTTGAGTCGTTGAGACTATCAGACGCCAGATGCAGGTTGTCTTGAGTCATTGCTTCGAGACTATCAGACGCCAGATGCAGGTTGTCTTGAGTCGTTGCTTCGAGACTATCGGACGCCAGATGCAGGTTGTCTTGAGTCGTTGTTTTGAGACTATCAGACGCCAGATGCAGGTTGTCTTGAGTCGTTGTTTTGAGACTATCAGACGCCAGATGCAGGTTGTCTTGAGTCGTTGCTTCGAGACTATCAGACGCCAGATGCAGGTTGTCTTGAGTCGTTGCTTTTGAGACTATCAGACGCCAGATGCAGGTTGTCTTGAGTCATTGTTTTTAAGACTATCAGACGCCGGAAGCAGGTTGTCTTGAGTCATTTCCAAACGCCGGACAGAGATTGTTTTGATATTCGCCTAATTAGCACCTAATGGAATTAGGGAATCAGAGGAAGAATGATCATAATTCTAGATGCACTGTAAAAAAAAATTCGCCGATAATTTAATGGTGAAATTTGTTGATTTTATTTGTGATTATTAACTAAAGGTTACTTGTCTAATGTCAAGTATTCCTAAGTTTAGTCAGGTTGACCGAGCGACTGTTTTGAAAACACATTACACGCGTATCTCGCACGAGGACGTGCGAAAGGTCAGGACGGCCGTGTCGCAGCGCAGCACAAGTTCTGCATAGATCTCTTTAACGCCATCTATGGAGCATCGCCGTAACTACTTTAGGAGACGTCAAACGTTCGTTTGGGGAAGGTCGGTACAGCGGCGGAGCGTCACAGTTGATAGTTAACCATTTGACAGCTGACAATTGAGAACTGATAGTTGACTGTTGACAGTTGACAGTTAAGAAGAAAACGGTGGAATGGGACTGAGGCGAAGTGGAGATGGTCGAAGACCAACAAAAAGAGACAGACGCCAGGCTGTACCGAACTTGCCGCGTTTCCGGGTTTAATCGTGGTTAATCGCGTTGATCTTTGATCGTAGATCTTGCAAATGATGATTGATCGTTGGAGTAACGTCTGGACTGGGTGTACAGACTATTATTTCTGGCCTTCCGCCATGTTCAACCAGAAAGATAAGGGCCCACCCTAGCAACTCTTCGAAATATATATATATAAACACCTGCTGTCACTCACTCATTCACACACACACACACACACACAGACACACACACACACACAGACACACACATACACACTCACACACACACACACAACATGCATTAAAAATATATTATATATTATTTGTAAATACATTATGGTACCTAATTTAATTATTAGCTCCATTAAGTATATATATCTTAAATAATTATTGTTATAATAAGTCTACCAATACTGTTATGGAAGAGCGGGGCCACCTAACACAAGCAATAAAACGCTCAAAGGGTGGTCCCAACAACTGTTATTATTGTGTATTGAATTGTAGACGAACAATAAATAATTTTGAATAAATAATTTTGAATTTGAATTTTGAGATAGTTTTTTTTACATATCAACTATAGTCGAATCCATAATTCGATGGAGCAGTTTGTCAACTCAATAATGCACAAATGTCTCTTACTGTTAATGATTTTAATAATAATTTGACTGTATTTTGTTTACATTCCATACAACTTTGAATGTTTATTAATTTTCTTTATTTTTTAAATAACTCTATTGAATTATGCATTCAAAAATATGTACAGTATATGAAGTTAGTAGTTAAGACAAGACAATAGGTAACCTTGCTACTAAGCAATTGTGTCCAATCAACTACTGAGAACGATATTTTGTGACAAGACTAGTCTTAATGGCACTTAATAATAATTGGCGGATTTTCTTCCTAACTTCTATCCTATCTATCAAGTCCTACTTAAAATTGAATAGCAATATTGTGTTGACTATGATAATATAATAAATAGTAGGTGTTCCCTCAGCATCTGGCGTGCCGGTGGCGGCGCGGTCGGCGAGCCGCATGGGCGGCACGTCCAAGACGTCCTCGTTCCTGTCGTCGCTGAACCCGTCGCGCTGGGGCCGCTCGCCGCACGCGCACAAGGACACCACGCTGCTCGCCTCGCCGCACGCCTCCACTGATCTCACCCTGCAGAACAAGTCAGTGCACAACCAAGATTTCCTTGTTGTTATTATATTAAAATTTAAGACATATTGAACACCTACGGATCGTTAATTTTATAGTTGAAGTATTCGACTGCTAGCTGTTGCCTGCGAATTCGTACACATAGACATGTTAACTGACTGAAACTGACTTCCAAACCTTGTTTTTAACCTTTAGCGAATGAATTTCTAAAAATCCGTTCTTAGCTTAGCTGAGATCTCCGTGCCAAATTACATCTTCATAGGTTCAGTGGTTTTTGCGGTTTAAATCAGTGGTGTGTATCCTTTCGCTTTTTAACCGACTTCAAAAAAAGGAGGAGGTTCTCAATTCGACTGTTTTTTTTACGTTTGTTACCTCCGTACTTTGGACTGGGTGAACCGATTTTGATGATCCTTTTTTTAATGGAAAGCTGGTGCTTCTCGTGTGGTCCCACATAAATTTGAGTGAGATCTGACAATGGCATCCATGTCAAAAGCATATAAGTCTTAAATTTGCATTAAGTATGTGCGCGATAAATGGACGAATAACTCAATATCACGTCAACCGATTTCGATGATTCTTTTTTTTATCGAAAGCTGGTGCTTGTCGTGTGGTCCCACATAAATTTGAGTGAGATCTGACAATGGCATCATATACTTCATTTGTAGTCGGTTCTTTTTTTTTTAAATTTTAGATTATGTATTGTATACACAGATGATAGTATAGTATATTATTGTATTGTATGTATGTATGTTGTCAGGGAGAAGGTCCGCGAGTGGATAGCGTGGCGCGCAGGGCGGCTGCGCTGCGAGTGGGGCGCGCTGGGCGGCGGCGGCGGCGCGCTGGAGCAGCTGCGCGCGCTCGCGGCCGCGCTGCCGCACCCGCACCACCGCCGCGGCGCGCTCTCGCACCTGAGAGATACGCTGCTGCATAGGGACGTGTCGCCATTCGAGGTCACTACACACTGTCATACTGTCCTACTAAACGCTAAACGCTCATAGACCGCACACTAGGATTCCCCGTGTTGTAGGTGCCATGGACAACACACAAAGACAAGAACACACACACCCAGACCATAGTAGTATCCAGGGGTTCGCCTGGATAGCTACCACCCTCGAGCATGAGTAAGCCGCCAAACGGCTCGTCGTGTTCCGGCTGGGGGCTTGAGAGCCAGTTCTTTCTTTCTTTTTCTTTTCTTTCTTGGCTGGCAACGCGTCGGTGATACCTTTGATGTTGCTGATGGTCATGGACGGCAATAGCCACTTACAATCAGGTGGATCGTCAGCTCGTTTGCCGGCTATTTCCATAAAAAAAACCCAGACCGAAAACAGAAATTCAAATTCGTCATTCAAATTTCTGCGTCATTGGCAACCCATTACGTCTTACAAGGGTCGTAAATATCTAAATCGTGTCTTTTTGTTTGGCCTTATAGCTAGCTGGCAGAGAATACAATAAGCACCGTAATATTTTGTTGTGGTCAATAAAGATTAACGGCCTTATTGCACTGTTCTATTATGTTACATCTTTATCGTCTTTCATAACTGAGAGAAACAAAACACTTTATAAGCCTTCTCCCAGGTTCTCTCACAGTAGGACTTTGTTGACTTTCATAAAGAGTTTATAAACCAAACCAATTTTGAATAAAATTTTTGAATTTTGATAGAACTTTGCTGTTGTTTTAATATAATAAATATAAGGTCGTTAGTAAATAAGCGTGTGTAAACGGCAGGTGAACCACTCGGGCGTGTTGGGTGCGCTGCTGCAGTACCTGACGGGCGCGGACGACACGGAGGCGGCGGAGGACGGCGAGGCGCGCGACTCGGCCGAGAGCGTGGCCGCGTGCGAGGCGCGCTTGCGGCTCTTCCTGCACGTGTTCGCCGATATGCCGCTCGAGCCCGAGTTAGTTGTCTCACTTGTCATTATGTAACGATCCCACTATATTGAGCGGCAATTAAGCTAGAAATAGAGCGGCAAAAAAAGGTTTTGTCTCTTCGTATGGTAGAAAACCATGAGTTACGTTGACAAAATTGTGTTTGATTAGTGTTTTTGGCGCTAAATGCTAACTTTTCATAATATCGATAAGAACAGCAATGTCTTTGTTAAGGCAACATTTGTACATTTTGAGTTGTCAATTTGGTCTAT
Source organism: Thymelicus lineola (assembly GCA_963932265.1). Lineage (NCBI taxonomy): Eukaryota > Metazoa > Arthropoda > Insecta > Lepidoptera > Hesperiidae > Thymelicus > Thymelicus lineola. Next base: position 12,760,313 of record OZ010685.1, read on the forward strand.
ACATAGATTCTGTCCGCGGCTTGTCCCGCGTTATAGTGGTTTCATAAATCGAAATTACAAACATATAATCGTCTAAATTATCCCAGGTGAACATATAACCGGGATAAAATATTTTTGAAATTGATCTGTCTGTTAAAGACTACAATTCTGTTATAGGTATGGGTTTTATTTTATTAATAAGCGTGCGCAGTTGAGAATTTCTGTTTTATTTTATTTTAAGTTTTACAATCAACGTTAGCAGAGAGCAAGAAGACGCCATTACTTTTTTCATACAGTGTTGCCAATGTTGCCATAGAGTAGTTTTATTCTACACACAGAGTACTTAATATTAACAAATTCCACTTGATGGTGTCGATGAAATCCAGTTCCAATTTCTTTTGAAGAAGCCCTCATCATAGATGAAATCTTTTTTTTTTCTAAAGTCAAAGTCAAATTGTTTATTTGCTAGAACATAGTTGATATAGTTGTTACAATTTATTCTATTTTTAACCGACTTCAAAAAAGGAGGAGGTTCTCAATTTAACTGTTTTTTTACACGCTTTATATTAGTATTCATGTTTGTTACCTCAGAACTTTCGACTGGGTGAACCGATTTTGATGATTCTTTTTTTATCGAAAGCTGGTGCTTGTCATGTGGTCCCACTTAAAAAGCGAGATCTGACAATGGCATCCATGAGAAAACCATATAACTCTTAAATTTACATTAAGTATAACTCAGCATCACGCCAACCGATTTCTATGATTTTTTTTATTGTTATTGGAAAGGATGTCGTTGAAGTGTACTTCGTTTGAAGTCGGTTTTTTTTTTTTTGTTAAAATTTTATATTTTGATGTTTTTGCTGTCGGTACACTCATTATTGTCTCTGTGCACAGCGACAGCGAGTGGCTGGAGAAGGTGCGCTCTGTGGGCGTGTGGTGCGCGACGGGCGCGGGCGGCGCGGCGGGCGGCGCGGGCGCGCTGGCGGCGCTGGTCGGCAAGGTGAACGCGTGCGTGTCGCACCTCGAGCAGTTCCCCGTGCGCGTGCACGACCTGCCCGCGCGACCCGCTACGGCTACGTCCGCGCTCAAGTTCTTCAACACTCACCAGCTCATGGTGCGTAATACTGAACATTACTAGGTTGCAGAAAGACACGTTCTGCGATCGATAATAATAATTATTGAGGCAATAATTCGTTGTAATATAGCGTTACAGTACAGCCGACGTATCTTGGCGCATCTGAACATAGACTTTGCGAACTTTAGCGCATGTAAGACAGAGATAACGACACGAACATGCTAGCGTGTGACTGAGCATTGACACGAATTGTTAGTCGAGAAACGATGAGACAAAATTTAGGTAACCGATCATCGCAACTCGTAAGTCGTTCAAACAACTCACGTAGAAGAAAACGGAGAAGGAATCCCTTTATTATTTGGCTCTCCAATATTGAATCTTTACAAATAATTCACGATTGATTTTTGGGGGTAATCTATGATTGATTTAGACTACTGTCACGGTTACATTTAAAAGGAGAGAGTAGACACTATTGTTCCATGCGTAAATATTCGACATGGTTCACTACGAGTAGGTGACATTAGCCTAATCGAATATCCAATATTATACCCTAAGCTCTATAGGTAGATGCCTTTGAACTGTTGATATAAAGGAAGTGTCAACTTGTCTTGTACATTACAGTGTGATCTCAAACGTCATCCAACTTGCACCAACCTGAAGCAATGGAAAGGTGGTGTGGTGCGGATCGACCCCTTAGCTTTAGTGCAAGCCATTGAACGGTAAGTTATAATGATTTTTTAGAGGATTTTATCATCAACATTATGATTATAAGTCATTAATATAGTAATATTAAGTTGTGGTTAGCGGTATCCGTCCCTGTTTAAAATAATTTTATACGAAATTGTTGCACTAGACTTTGGAAGGAACTGTTTGCGAGACCACAGCTCGCGTTCTTCTTGGAGATAGGGTTCTACGCTTTGTATGTACCTTTTATTACGGTTGTAGCGTATACTACATTTTTAGAAGGGTAAGGCAGGGCGAAATAAAAGAACCCAACGAGTGTAGTTTAAACACTAATTTATTGAAAACGTTATTTGTATGAGGTGAGCTGAGTATGTACATATTGCCTAATTGCATTTTTAATGCCGCGGGCATTGTCTTCGATCCGTGTACGGTGTAGCAGCTCTTACAACGGTTGATAAAGACTTTTTATAATTATTACCGGTTGTTCCAGTTACCTAGCGCAGCGCGGCTACGCGAGCGCACGGCCGCGCGACGGCTCTTCGGCGGCGCACTCTGACGACGACGCCGCGTCCGACGACGATGTCGAGGACACGCTCGGCCCGCCGCTGCACAACCAGCCCACTGAGTTAATACCCTGACACTGACGCCCCAACTCACAGTCACAAATGGTTACTTAAATCGCTCCTTAATACAGAATTTGTGTGGTGATTCTTTACTAAGTAGCGATTAAAGTAACCATTAGTGACTTTGAGTTGGGGTGTGACACTTACACACAGTACAGCTGACGTATAATATTTACTTGATTTACTCGTGTTCAAAGTCTAAATAATTTGGGTGGATTCTACCAACCACAATTGACACACAATTAAATGTCTTCTTTTTTTGCTAAATAACCCAATGCTCGACTACAAAACGTGAATGATATCATGGTTTACACGGTTGAAATCATTGTAATTTGGTAAAAACATTAATGTGCAGCAAACATAAAATCTTTAGTTGCGCTTTATATAGTTTGTTTATATTATTAATTTACTTATTCGAGGAATAATTACTCGGCTAAAATGGGGATTCAACCGAAAATTGTCATATTAAGACTGTTGTAAAATTTTATTAATGATTGTATAAAATTTCCAGTTCGGACCATAAACTAGAGTTCCTGATTGGAGACACAGTGTTGCCGTACAACATGACCGTGTACCAGGCCGTCAGACAGTTCGGCGAGCAGACCGACGCCGACACCGACACGGAAACACCGCTGGGTATGAAATGATGTGATGAAAATGTCATACTCGTATAATGATAATTGTAACGCCATACACTCATATCCCCACACTCAGATTCGCTGTGTTATGGGTGCCATGGACAACACACAAAGACAAGAACACACAATCCAGACATCATACATACTAATGGCATGTTACTGGCCATATCACTAGTCAAATTACGTGTCATATTGCTTAGTTGGCACCGGGCCTTAGTTACAAGAACCAATAACTCGTGTGTTGCTAAAGCTAAGTTGCGAACTTGATGCGGCATCTAGTAAACTTGACGGTGTATGGCTCTCTGGCCATATAGCTATCTCATGCAAAGTGGATGCCGCATCAAGTCAAACTGCAAACTTGACATGTACACTTGATATGGCCAGCTTAATAGTGTTGATACATTGACAGCGAACGCCGGCATCTGGGTACAAACGCACATCATCTACTACCGCGCCGTGGAGGGCGAGCCGCCGCGCGCCGACTCCAGCGCCTCGCGCAAGGGCAAGGGCCAGCCCTCCAAGCTGTCGTCGCGACGCAAACCCGACCTGCTGTGGAATGGTAACCGGTTTTATTATATATTACTGTTTATAGCCCCAGAACTCCTGCAAGGTTTTTTTTTGTTTTACGCTTTTATCATGATTTAAAAAGCATTAGGTAGACAGTAGACACTTGAAATTTTTATAAGGTGTATGTTACTGACTTACTGCAAGAACAACAAATAAAAGTAAAAATAAAGTTGAAAATATGATATGGAATAAGTTAAAATTCTATGGGGACCAAACAGGAATCAAGTTTGTTGGTAAATATTGCAAAGAAAAAATAATAAAAACTTTGAAATGAATTATCCAACTTATTTGTTCATTTTATTGCATATAGCGTTAACTATTTCATATGTTAATTTTTAGTTTTTTTTTTTCATATTGAGTGAAATACCCTCTTGAACCTAGAACCATTAATACCAATCGTTGTGTATGTATATGTGCGCGCAGAGGTCGTGTTCTCGACTCAGAGAAACAGATGTGATATAGAACCCTATGACCTAGAACGGTTATAATCGGTTGTGTGTGCGCAGAGGGCGTGGTCCCAGCGCGCGAGTCGCCGCTCGTCGTGACGCTGCGGTCGCCGCTGCTGGCGGCGGGCGGCGGCGAGGTGCGCGACGCGGCGCTGCCGGCGCTGGAGCTGCTGCGGGCGCTGCACGCGCTGTCCCGCCACTGGCACACGTTGTACCACGCCGCCTGCCTGCCCGACCATCGCCCGCTCGTGCCGCACGCTGACTTCGTCAACGCCAAGGTGACTACACACTACACACATGTAGTAACATCGGCAGTAACAGATACAGGACATGCGCATAGTTAACAAACGTGGTAAACGATATTGATTATTGAAAATTTGTTTTAGCTTGCTGCGAAAGCCAACCGGCAACTACAAGATCCATTAGTAATCATGACTGGAAACCTACCGCCATGGTTAAAGAAAATTGCCTATGCTTGGTAAGAACTTAATTTTTTCTTTTCTATATAGTTACTCGTGCATATAGAAATACGTCCGGCTCGAAGGACCAAAATGAATGTACGAATTTTTTCGTTGTAATGCCGGTACTAACAGAACTGTAATAACGTGTCATTGTTCCGGCAGCCCGTTCATCCTGCCGTTCGAGTGCCGCCACCTGTTGTTCTACGTGGTGTCGTTCGACCGCGACCGCGCGCTGCAGCGGTTGTTGGAGGCGGGCGGCGAGCGCGCGGCGGCCGGCGCGGACGAGCGTGTGGCGCCGCGCCTCGACCGCCGCAAGCGGACTGTACAGCGACACAACGTGCTACGCCAGGCTGAGCATGTCATGCAGGAGTATGCGCACTCGAAGGTTAGTAGTTAGTAGCGCTGTGTGCAGGTTGTGTTTTGTTTTTGTTTAGTTTCACTGGTGTATCGCTAGTTGGCGGTGTGCGTTGTGTCGCGTTGTTGAGGTTTCTTCATGGTATGACAAGGAGAAATTTAAATAGAAAGTAGTATTTGCGTTTCATTCGGTCCGAATATTACAGTCATTTTTAGGAAGTTTCAATGAATTAAGAATAGTACGCCTACATCAACAAGGCTTCGATAAGTTTACAATTCCAAGTGTATAATAATGAAAACCTTATGTCCAAAGAAATCCCTCCTTTTTCATTTACAAGCGCCGTTACCACTTCAAAATATTATAGAGTACCTTGTTTTTTATCCAGGCTCTCCTCGAGATCCAGTACGAGAACGAAGTGGGCACCGGGCTGGGGCCGACGCTGGAGTTCTACGCGCTGGTGTCGCAGGAGCTGCAGCGCGCCGACCTCGACCTGTGGCATGGCAGCGAGAACTTCAAACAGAAGCCGACGTCGTTCGCCGGCGAGATCGTCAAGAGCCAGCCGCCCGTCGTCACCGACCGCTCTTCAGACGCGGCTACGAAGCTCGCGTCGTCAGTGCGCGATGCGTTGAACCTCGATGAGGATAGGTCGCCGGAGCCCTCGGAGCTAGAGAAGGAGACGTCGATCCCGTCCCCCGCCCCCGACGCGACGTACGTGTCGTGGCCGTGCGGCCTCTTCCCGCAGGCGATCGGCCGGAACGCGCGCGCGACGCATCTGTCGCGCGTCAAGGCCAAGTTCCGGTTCCTCGGCAAGTTTATGGCGAAGGCTGTTATGGACTCGCGGATGGTGAGTTTGGAAATTATTGTATGTGTATTGTGTCTTGAAAGTTTAATTTGATCTAGCTCCGGTATTTGTTTAATCTTAAATTTTGTATACATTATGTAAATAGAATGAGAATGCAATACAACGATGTCATAGTGCTGATTTGATGATGGAGCCATAAGGTGGACTTTGGAACTCTGAAATAAAACGACAAATATCGAGTTAAACTCGTTTGATTTGTTTGTATAAAAGCGTCTTTTTTTTGACAATTTTGTGATTCTTTGTTTTTATTTTTATTTATTGTTTTTAACACACTAGACCTAACTGTCAGTCATCCTAACGTGAGTTGTGTGTGTGCGCGTCAGGTGGACATACCGCTGTCGGTGTCAATGTACCGGTGGGTGGTGAACGAGCAGCGCTGGCTGACGCTGAGCGACGTGCGGCACGTGGCGCCCGAGCTGTGGCGCTCGCTGTGCCGCCTGCGCCGCGTCGCCGAGCGCGCCGAGCACATCGCGCACGACACCAGGCACTCGCCCGACCAGAGGACGCACATGGTACGCACACTAGCGGTTACAAACAACGACAATCAATGTACACAAAGCAGAAGAGTTTGGTGTGTAATATGTATGTACGAGAAAGTGATTTACTGATGTATCAACGCACAGGCCAAACCTTTAGGGCTAGAAACAAAATTTCGCACATGTATTCCTCGTATGACGCTTAGCTTGTACTAAATGCGGACTATGCTTCAAAGAGGTAATCTGAACACGGATCACGTGACATTAGATGAACCAGTCATAAAAATCGAAAGCCTTGTCAGTCTAAATGCTTCTTAGCCACGTTGCATTGTCACGAAGATACACTTTAACAAAATTTGGCGGGTTTTGAAAGTTGAGCTGTACTATTATAAAATGTATGTACCTACAACTGCAACTGTACTGTAGATAAACGGTCTGGAGCTGGACGGGTGTCCGATCGAGGAGCTGGGGCTGGACTTCATCCTGCCGGGCGACGGCTGCACGGAGCTGCGGCGCGGCGGCCGCGACACGCCCGTCACCGCGCACAACCTGCACGACTACATCGCGCTCGTCACGCACTGGCTGCTCTATGAGGGTCAGTACACACTACACACTAGAGTAACACCGATTACGGGTGCTTTTCCACCAGAGATGTGCTATGCAGCTATGTTGCGAAGATGTGAAATCCAATAAATATGATTGGTTCAATAAATTGATTGATTTCCACCAATGAATATGATTGGTGGATGTCAAACGCATCCATAGCAACATAGCACATCTCTGGTGGAAAAGCAGCCTTATACTGATTATCTTGTTTACTAGATAACAAGAGTAAATGGCTTCAACCCATTAATGGTCTATTACTGAGCACTGGTCTTACCCCTTGATGAGACAGAGAGCATACTTCACCACGCTGCTCCAGTGCGGATTGGTGGAGGGGTTAGTGGCCAACCCGAGTGTCAGAAGTTTTTATGGCACCCGAGGGCCTCCGACATGGCTTAACAACTGTTATCTAGATTACAACTGGGACCGATAGCTTTACGTGCCTTCCGAAGCACGGACAATAGTAAATGGCCAACAATAATTATAATAATTTTTCAAAGTGACACCATCACCAGTCCACTTTACCATGCAAAATTTCATTCCCGCTTTACTATCAGGTGGTTTTATTTATTTATATTTTGTAGTCAAGTTATTTTAGAATGAACTTATTTAGTATGAACAAAAAAAAACAATTTTTTTGTGTTCGTCCAAACTTATTCATGTAAAAAACAAGATGAACGATAAACAACACATGGAAGTCAAGTCTTGACAACTTATGCGTATAACTTAATTTCAAACAACTAAGTCCAAATATGGACGTTTGTGCAGGCTTTTTGTCCTTTTAGGATGAAATGTGAAAATTCCACTTGGTATCGACATCACGCCTAATCTAATAAAATGTACTACATGGTACATAATCTTACATTTTATTGTACAACAAATTATTTCAGGTGTCATGAAGCAAATGGAAGCATTTAAGGAAGGGTTTGAGTCAGTATTCCCGTTAGCCAATCTTAAGATATTCTATCCAGAGGAATTGGAACAAGTATTTTGTGGAAGTCCATCTGGTAAGTTAATTTTTGTTTTATACTCGCTAATATAGTTTAGTGGCGAAATCGCAATATAACGAAAAATTCGAAATTAAAGCTTGTTCGTACACTTGTTTTCCCCATATTTCTGTATGCTTCCGAAACGTGGACCCTGCGCCAAATTGAAAAGAAAAAGATAGATGCGCTCGAAATGTGGTGTTGGAGAAAGATGCTCGGAGTGTCATGGACCGAATTCAGGACCAACGCATCCATACTTAAAGAACTCAGCATCACACATCGTCTGTCATCTATCGCACAAAGACGCATCTTAAAGTTCTTCGGCCACGTTTCGCGAAGAGGGGGAATGTCCATAGAGCGCCTTGTTGTACAAGGCAAGGTGGAAGGCGTAAGACCTCGTGGGCGATCACCCATGCGCTGGACCGACCAAATAAAATCTGCGGTGGGCGGTCCATTACATGAATGCACAAGGATGACGGCTAATAGGGAGAAAAGGCGAAACATCGTGAGGCGAGTGACATCAGCCCTTATGCCCGGGATACACGAGGCTAGTTTTTCAAGCTAGGATAGCAAGCTAGTTCTGTCCTGGCTTGCTGACCTGGCTTGGATCATGCTAGTTCTGTTTACATGAGGCTAGGTTATTTTAAGCTAGGGAATGGGGTGACCACATATTCATAATGAACTGCATGCGAAAAAAAACACAATTCGACTGAAACAGTTACTTCGAAAACTGTGCCAATTTTTGTCAGTTCTTGAGAATAATTGCTCTTATATTTTTAAATTTACTTTTTATGTCTTTGATAGTCATATCAATACCTAATGTCTTTAATTCGCCACACATTTCTTGTAGTGCTGAATCACGTTTAGATTTGTCTTTATAACTTGGAAGGGTGGCGTTCCATAGACATTCATGGTCACGGTACAGTTGTACAAACTTTAAATTAATCTCTGTACTTAGTTTAGGCATCTTAAAAACACGTCGCGGAAAAACAAACGAAACGCGTGGTTCCTGCTTACTAGCCAACTGAAAACTAGCTTCGCAGGCCACATGAAGCTAGTACACAAGCCAGGATAGTAAAATCAGTGGTGGGGGGCGCTACTAGCCTAAAAAATAGAACTCATCCTATTAAACTGTCCTGGCTTGTAAACTAGCTTACTAGCTTAAAAATGAAGGCTAGTTTTGTTTACATGAAGCCAGAAGTACTAGCTTACTATCCTAGCTTGAAAAACTAGCCTCGTGTATCCCGGGCATTACTGCTATTTCATGATGACCACGACCGTTCTGTCAAGAACGTATTGACTGAGAAGAATATAGTTTAATTAGCTGTGATTTCCTATGATATTATAGTGATTGATATCATTTTGTTATTGTTTTTGAACATTATTTCATTTATTTTACTTTATATACAAACGAGTAACCGCCCTCGCTTTGCTTCGGTTTTCCTTATTTTTTACACCTTGGGTTACATTATTGGAGTTTTATTAAGGATCCCTAATTTTTTTGAAAATATAATATAGCTATGTTACTCGGAGATAGTGTAGCTTTCCAACAGTGTAAGAATATTTCAAATCGGTTCAGTAGTTTCGGAGCCTATTCAATGCAAACAATCAAATCTTTCCTCTTTATTGTTAGTATAGATGACGCCATGCGAAACATCGACTCTCCAAATGTAACGTATTAACGAATGCAAACTAAGTTATTGCGGTAAGAAAGGTTTTACGGAAGCTAAGCGAGGGCGGATTACATGTTGCACATAGGTACATATATAATCTGTTTATGTTTGTGTATGTGTGTTGCAGGTGGTCGCGAGCAGCGCTGGGAGGCGCGCATGTTGGCCGAGTGCATCCGGCCCGACCACGGCTACACGGCGGAGTCGCGCGCCATCCGCATGCTCGTCGACATCCTCGCCTCGTACTCGCGCGACGAGCAGCGGCTCTTCCTGCAGTTCGTCACCGGCAGCCCGCGCCTGCCCACCGGAGGTACACACACAGTACACACACACACGAATACAGTACACACACACATACATACACACACACACACACAGTATACAATACATTGTGTACGCTACATACAGCCGTGATATGGATCGATGTGGTCGACACGAAGCCGCTCCTCATGCTTTGCTAAGCCAAACGATAACCAAGTGTGCCGAGCCGACGTGAATAATATCCCTATTCGGCATATGATAAATAGTAATTGATTCGGATCGATGATGACGTTAAATACTACGGTATTTAATGTGCCCAGCCAAATATGCCGTCCATGCAATTCACAGGATCGCTTTGAGATGTTACTTTACTTTTTCTTATTCTTATGAATAACATAAAATAATTAAATTTCAGGTTTTAAGGCACTGAACCCGCCGTTGACGGTGGTGCGCAAGTCCCTGGAGTCCTCGCTGGACCCGGACGAGTACCTACCGTCCGTGATGACGTGCGTCAACTACCTGAAGCTGCCGGACTACAGCAGCGCCGACGTGATGCGCGCCAAGCTGCGCCTGGCAGCTTCGGAGGGGCAACACTCCTTTCACCTATCGTAGACGGCACCCCCCCGCCCCCTTCGGCTAAAGCCAACGTTTACCCCCTATATTGATCTTATATACACGTGTGAATGCGGTTAGTGATTATCAATAATTACTTTAGCGGCGTGCACGCTCAGAGTAACTGTTTATGTGCAATCAGAGTGTTTTATTTACCCGATGTGACAGACACTAAAAGTGCTGCATGTTTCTATGATTTTGTTTTCTTTTGGATTATACTTTTAGATTACAGACATATGTTAATAATTATATTTTGTGTTAATTTAACGTGAGAGCTTTGTATATTTGTTTGTCGATACTCGAGAGACCGCTGACTCTTCAGTAGTGTTTGTGGTGCGAGTGTGTGATGTGACGGGACCGGCGCGGACTGGCGGCGGACGGGCGACGGACGGTCACTGTGGACACGGCCACCTTTGTTTATAATACGTTATTACATAAGCTATACCGGAAGGACCATTAAGAACCTCCTTCGACAGCCCCCTATGTGTTATAAATAGCATTTAATACCAAATGGTGTATGTTTTGATGAAAGTATAAGTACGGTAAAGGAGTAAAGAAAGAGTGCAAAATTGAATATGTAACAATTTCAATAAAACCATGTAAACATTTTTGATCTAAATGTGAAGTTTTTTTGGCACCTACATTCTTATCTATAAATAGTTAAGTTACAGCGGCAGGAGCGATGTGGTAGATATGATTAATGCATCCAGCCAGTTTTCCGATTCTACCTGTTAAGAAAGATAAATCTCAAAATTCTGTGTAAAATGTAACAACAGAAACATATTTATTCATGATTAAATTGGATTCAAATAAAGATAGTCTGTATTTTATCAACATATATTATTTATTTTTATTCTCTACAAATCCCTTGGCCTGAAGCACAATATCCCCTCACTGACAAAACTCTGTCACTATACAACTATACTTGTCAAAACAATTTTAAATTTAAGTCTACTGACAGACCAGATAGACTTTTATCTTACAAAATAACATACGGCAGTGGTCCCAACTTAACTTGAATAACACCAATATGACAAATAACTGGGTGTTAATATTACAAAATATTTCTGACCACCAGAAAAAATGATATGAACTTGATGCATAACATGACTTCAGACATTGTACTTAGACATACCATGGGGCTTTAGCTGACATACAGAATATTGCTTTCATACACATGGAGTCTTATAAGAGTTATAAGTATATACAACATGCTCCTGAGGAAATGCAGTAACTTTGCCAATTGATTCTATAGCTTCTACTGAACATACATATCTTATACGGGAATTAATGTGCAGTTGGTTAAAAAAGGATGCAATTGTCCTATTTTTGAAATGTGAAATAATACAATAAGGATTACTCTTAACAGAACAATGCCCCTATGTTTGAACAATGGTCAAAAAAAAAATTGACAAGAAGAAAAGATAAGCAGGTTTTGTGAAGCAAACCAAGTGTTCCTAACCCAATCTCTTGAATAATAAATGAACAACAGTCTCATTCCTTATTCTGCAGTGCATTAAACTTTGTTAACCAACTTCCTTTTAAACTCATTAGAGCACAAGGAAGCATCCAATAATAGTTCTCTCAACCTGCTACAGTCATAACTTATTAAAACTACAACTTACAATAAAATATGGAATAAACAATGGTCTTACTTTATATTTACATTTTGAAAAGAACAAATGGCTATTATCATTAAATAAATTGAAAGATAGTATTCATAAACATAACATTATGGACAAAGTGAAGTTCTGTGTGGTTTTAGATATTATGATACTTATAAATAAACAGTAATATATATAAATTGCACTACACAAATTGTTAAATTACAACTACAAACTATTAAAATGATAATGATTTCAAACACTTTCTGACACATTCAATACTACTTTAACATTAAGAGGTCAGGTTTACAGTACCATTGCAAGCCATCCGAGTATTAAGCAAGAACCACCAACAGGTGTGAGACGGCGCAGGCCTCTTTCTCCTGTGAAGGCATGATAGTAGCAAGTACCACAAAAAAGTCCCATTCCAGCTATGAAGAATGTCCCAGCCTAAAAACACATTCAAAATCATTGTAAGTATTTCATAATTGACTTTTAGTATTTTTTTTTTTTTTTTTACATAAAATAAGTTAATGCTTGACCATAATCCCACCTGATTGTAAGTGAAGATATGGTCCAGGATGTTGTAATAATTACTGGTAACCTTGACATTTCAGTTTACTTTCCAAGATTCTTGAAGATTCAACTGAGCTTGGCTTAATGTTTTAATTTGCAATCAAAATGATTGTATAAATCGTAATGGTTTAGATTATCTTTAACACAAAAAAAGTATATTATACTTACTATATATGGTCGCTTGCAAAGTGGCACTGTCATCAGAGCTAGGGTATGCAAAAAATGGAATCTGTTAGCTGTATCGAAGATTTTGCGCAAGTCCTCCTTAGTCTCCGTCTCGGGGAACGTGCGGTGCGCGCCCATCGCTCCCAGCACCACGGCGGCGGCCCCACTGAGTCCCGCCAATCTGACGAAAGGCCCCGCTTCCTGTGCTAGCTGCCAGAGCGGCATTTTTATGATTATCGGGGCTGAAGGAGCCTCCACAGATTTACTTTTGAAAATGCCCTGCAAAAAGGAAGCAGGAATAGATATAAACAATCTATCTAGTTCATAACACAAGAAAACTTATGAGTTGTGTACTGTACTAATGTCACTATAACATGCATAATCTATTACTACACTCTTTTTTTTTGCAACATCATGTTAGGAATCATTCCAACACTTACAATATTGCGTAAAATATTCATAGTTCCTTCCGTCACCGTGTTAATCATAAGAGCGTCCACAATATTAACCATACCTTAGTTGAATTAGAACTTCAAATAAATGTGTATTAAAATAAAATCAAAGCGCACAAAATATTTTTATTAAAAAAATATTATTGATCCGATCTGGATTCTTCTGAAATCTGAATCCAATTGACATTTGATGATTTGACAGTTTAGTTTTGATGACATTACGTCATTTATAATACGTCAATAACTATACCACAGGCTATTTTTGTAACAGAGTATACGTAAATTGCATAGAGTATAATACTATACTTTCGATCACCGTGTCAAGGGACGGGTGGTTCTATACCACCCATCCTATAATAGCAAAGAGTACATTTGTATACTTATAAATATTAATGATGAGTTGGAATTACTGTTTTCGGTCTGGGTGTTTGTAATCTTTTCTTTGTGTGTTATCCATGGCACCCGCAAGTTTTACGACCCACGATACAGGGAATCCTATTGTGGGGCTATGCTATGAGTGTGTAGTATTAAAAATGCTCTTTCTTTACGCAGTACACTCACGTTTAACGTCCACCTTATTCCAAGTGCCTGCGACAGTCAGAACCTTCCTCATTTTATAAAACTGAAACTTTCTCTGCGATACATTGATTAGAGAAGCCATTTTCTTAATCCTAAGAATATGGTTTTTCCTAAGAATATGGTTTAGAGAAACCATATTCACAATCCTAAGAAAATTATTTGTTTACTCAATGTTTAGGTATAGTAGTGTTCAAACCTGAATTTGTCAATAGGCCGTATAGGCCGCGGCCTAGGGGCGGCAGATTTCAGAAGATGATATTATAGATAATTTTGCTATTAAAAAGTGCCGTAAAAACTTGTAATTCTTGCTTTTTACGCACTTTCTTAGTGACTAATTCAGTGCCTTCCTTACGATGAATGGAAAATAATTATTTTAGAAAGGTACATGGGGCGGCGGAAATAAATTGGCCTACACTGATAATAATTATTCTTCGAGCTTCGTTCTCGATATTAGCATGGCAACACTAGTAGTATCACTTTACGGGCTCGCCATTTCGCACTGTAGTTTGGAGGTAGATAAAAAATAAAACATAAAATTATCAATTTTTGTAGGGTAGATTTATAAACCTCACTTAGCTGGGGCGCGCTCCTCTTCGATTCGTCATTTCACGTTTCAGTGCTTCGCCGTTTCGCACGGGCGCAAAATTATAGTTAAAGTGAAATTGCTAAAAGAAAGTTTAATAGTCATGAGAAAATCAATTGTGTAAAAGATTAAAAAAGTTAGAACGAAAAATTAACCAAAGCAAAAGTGATATTTTTATTAAGTGATATGCAGTGTGTTTCGTTGGATTTCGTGGGATTCGTACAGGAAATGTTGGATTAGATTGGATAGTGATTCATCAACGTTTATAATCATCAGGTAGGAGAATTCCAGTATTAAAATTTAAAGAATACAGCAAGTAACTAAATAACCCTACTTTAGTCGGTTAAATATTGCTTGCAATGTAAATTGCAAGGAAATTACACGCAATTACGAAGCAAACACAGATTATCTGTTATATATCAGTGAATATATCAGTTTAAATATGAATATCCTTAGGTATTCCTCTTTTTTTCCTTCATTATCAGCACGTGTTTTCCGTATGAAAATTATATTGCAATATGATTTAAATACCATACATAATTGGATTGTCCTTTGGGAGCCTTCCAAATAAGTACTTGCTAACCGGAATTATCTGTGGAGTCCTTCCATTACTAGTAATTGTATTTCATAAAGAATTTATCAATTTATATTGAAAATAAATACAAATATAATCATATTGTCCTTTGAGTTGTCCCAAATAAAAAAGTACCTGCTAATTGCTGTACATTGTACATTCTATAAGGGATTTATTTATATTGCAGTAGTGTACAAATACAAAACCTAATCGGATTTTCTTCTTAAGGCCTTTTAAATAAAAAAGATACCTGCTAATAAAAATAACTTATTGGGTTCTTCCATCACTAGTATGCACTAGTACCTACTGGTAATCCGTAATGAATTTATATCGAAGTAGGATATAAATACAAAACATAATCGAATTGTCCTTTAGGGGCTTTTCAAATAAAAGAGAAACTACTAACATTAATTTCCTGTGGGTTTCATTACTCTTATTACATTAGAATTACACTGCAATTGAGGCGAACATTACACATTTACGTGCGGAGTCTATAGCAAACTATGTGACTCTGACACAAAGGCAGCCAAGGCGGACAACAAAGCCAGCCTAAAAACCGCCTAAAACTGTAAGCCCTAGACGTAAGTTCTAAAACATTCTCACAATATAGACATAAATTATGGTATGCTTATGAAACATTTCAGGAATAAACATTCCTCCAAAGCTTACATAGTCAAAAAATAAGACTCAGTGAATCAACAAGGGAATTTTATTTATTCTGGAACATACAGTTCTTATGTTACCATGGAACAATTCGCATAAATATTTATGCATACTTATTTATGCAATAATATCGAATATATTCCAATAAAAAACGCAATAATAATGAGACATTGAAGTATTAATGTACTACTTACGATTACGATTTGATTATACTGAAGGTAAAGTAATCATTGTATGTGTAAAAATGGATACATATGCCAATATATGATTGGCATATAAAATTATGAATATTAATTCCGAATTTCAAATTATATTTCAATAGTTGAGGACAACTTAATTCAAGCTCTTTTATACTCTTAAGCTGATGTGATAAGTTTTTTAAAAAAGAAAGCCTTTTTTGGTTCAATTTCATCCGGATTGAAGAAAATACTTATGCTACATCCTGTTTATACATCGTAGGTACATATCGTTTGGCTTAGTATAGCAAATATTTTTAAAGGGTTTTAAACTTACGAAGGCGTATGGAATACTTGTCTATCTCTACTTAATTAATGATAATAATAATAATAAACAAATAACCTTCATTGGGTGATTTATTTTCTCATTGGCCAGTCAATGATAATGACAAATAGTAGGTATATTGCTGTATATCCCTATTATATATACGATAAACAATATCATTGCATAATGTATTAGTTAATTTTCAAAATTTATTGCTCTGTAAAAGTCATATTTTTTAATACTTGGCATTTTTTAATATTTCCGTTTTGGCGGACGATTTATTCATCTTTGCCTACCAGGCTAGAGATACAAATATTTTCTATACATGCAAAACATGCATGTATTCCACAGATGGTATATAACATTTATACTTCATATGAGCATGCCTCAACAACGGGGTCCCGCCTCCATAGTAACCAGAATCCAGACATGATCACTAAGACAGCCTCATATAGGTACTACAACAAAATTTGTTGTATGAACGATTAAATTTGCCATTGAGTGGATGTTGTAAAATAAGACAATCAATAATGCTTACACTGAAAAATCACACTATAGTTACCGTATAGAAGTCCGGATATTGTTTCCCCTATAAAAACATCACAACTGTTTACGCTTTGCACTGCTTGAGTTGGGTTAGGAGTGGTTTGCGTATTGTCACGAAAACAATTGTAACTTTACAATACTTTGTAATGCAAGGTTCCTTATTATTTCACATAGGTTTTAATCCTAGAGATCATAAGCAGTTCACCCATGTCCTTGCTAATTGTTCAAGGCAGTTGAGACAAATAAGGATTATATTTTATATATTTTTCTATAGAAAGTATTTTCATTACGGCCTACTTAAATACTAGTTAACTTGGAACATAATTATATCCAATGTTATTCAATTCAGTAAAAAAAAAGTACTTTTTTTACTGTCACATACTTATAATAATAATAATGATAATCCTTTATTTCAGACTGATCCATATTAGGTTAGTAGGTATATCTTACAAACCAGTAAAATATTAAATAATCATAATAATCAAAATTTATTACAATATGCTTTTGGTCGAAAAACCAAAAGAAGCCGATACATTTACTTTATTTTATACAAAAAAACTATGCAAAAAAAAAAAATCTTATGACAATGATAGATCAGTGTTCTATGTTGTCAGTCTGTTCAAATTGTTGTATGGAAAAGTGGAAAATTGACTCTATCAATGGACTGAATGTGCCTGATGCTTTGTTTTAGTGGTTCAAACCACTTTCGGATTATTGCCTTTCAAATTAAACTATTTAAAGGCATATCGGTTGGATGATCTCAGTCTATGGAGTACATCTGTACAGGCATTTTTATGTTTTTACATATATAGATAGATAATGTTTTAAACAAGATAGTGTTTTTATATAGATATTTTTTTACAGGTTTAGGAATTATTTGTGGTTGGTGACATAGTTGCTGCTATCGTTGCTACACACGCTGTAGTAGTGTGATCTAATTTAGCTACAAAAAATTGGTTCCTTCGGGAAAAAACTAATTTCAGTGAATACAATTATCATCAAATTACTTACTCTCTTAGTACTGGCAAGGGTTACATAGAAAAACACCATATATAATATATTATGAATAATATTACGAAATTTATATTTACCTCATTTGTCATTAATCATTTTTTAAAAGGATCTGGATATTTTATATAAAACTTGCGGAATTCAGTAGATATTCCACTATATTTAGTTAACGTATCACTCATGTTCATATTATCAAATAAAGTTTACTACATATCAGTAACATATACCGAGTGGGCTATATATTATGGTTATTAGATGTACATATACTGTGTCACCAATATATTGATTAATAGATTGAAATTAAAGAGTAAAATATTGCTGTCATATTACAATAAAAAGTTTAAAAGCTAAAAATATCATTAGTTTCACGACTACCTTCTCTAAACATCTACTAGTGTTGCCATGCTAATATCGAGAACGAAGCTCGAAGAATAATTGATGATTAAACGAACTTACCTGTACGTGAAGTTCAATCTCAATTATTCGAGAGCTTCGTTCGAAGATATTAGCATGCCCTCCCTCCCTAGTGTACATGTCATATACACTACACCCCTAGTCGTGAAACATGAAACAGCTCAGCAAATCTCTGAACTAAATGACGAATCGAAGAGGAGCGCGCCCCAGCTAAGTGAGGTTTATAAATCTACCCTACAAAAATTGATAATTTTATGTTTTATTTTTTATCTACCTCCAAACTACAGTGCGAAATGGCGAGCCCGTAAAGTGATACTACTAGTGTTGCCATGCTAATATCTTCGAACGAAGCTCTCGAATAATTGAGATTGAACTTCACGTACAGGTAAGTTCGTTTAATCATCAAATATAAATCTGGCACTGGTAGTGTCTACTGTCTAGTAGGCGGTTGAAAGTGTCTGACAAATGGATGACCTCATTCTAATATTCCGAAGAAATTATCACTGAAATGAAAAAACTGAGCTTTTAACTTTAACTAAAATTAGGTCAAATTTTATACACCTTTGTTACCTGGTATCTGCCAAGCCAAAGTAACCATCATCCCAACTTCATAGTCCCGGAGCGTTCTTATCTATGTTGGGGGCATGCACAGAAAAAGTTTCAGGTTTTTTAAAATCAGGAAGGTCTGGCTGTCGCTGTCAGTGGTTGTCTTTTTAACATGTTTAAACATGTAAATTTAATTTAATAAATTAACATCATCAAGTTTTCATTTTAACTCACTTCTTTAAGTCCACTTATTTCGTCACTTACCAGGGAGAATAAAACAAACAACGATAAAGTACAATGTTATATTAAATTTGTTCTTTAATCTGAGGTAATAATGTCGGAATGGCGTCCCATGGCGTTTTTTTTACTTATGGAAAAATGTAATCAATTAAAATATAAAGCTTATTTTAAAATTTGAAACTTAGTGGTAGGTACCTACATATTTAAATTTAAAAACGTAAAACTTTGTGCCTTCTTGGCGTGACCATGGTGTGACTATTCATATTGTTAACATAGGAAAAAAAGAGGAAAAAAGTTCTTATACTTTAAAAAATATAATTATCAACTAAGAATTTTTGTGGTGGTAGATATCTTCTTCGCTTGTTATTATATTTTTTGTTTTAGAAAATATAGGTCGGTAGTGGGTAGATTTATCGCCTACAAAAAGGTCATCGCATTGAAGTATAATCGTTTAGGTATTCTGTGGTATAATATAGTTAGTATAGTTCAATGGTTCTAGGTCATCCGGCGTCCCCCGCATAGATCGGGGTATTAGATAATAAAATTATGATGATTAAGGCAATGATATTATATGTATAAAAGAGGTAGATGGGTTACTAGCGCGCCGACGGCGAAGAGCGAAAGAGTAGTCAATTGACCACGCTTGCTCGCATTACTCGCAGTCGCTCTCTCAATATTCTGTCGATACGCACGCTTTTATTTTTGTCAGAAGTGCTGGAGATTTGACATACAGCGTTAAAATGCCTTCATGTGTTATGCGTAAATGCACTAATTACTTACGTAAAAAAAATAAAATTCATGGAATAACATACCACAAGTAAGGAATCATGATTTATTGCATTTTATTTCATTTCAATAATTCTCTAACAAAATAAGTATGGCGGCATGACAGCGCGCCAGCTTGGCGCCAGCCGAACGTAAGGTACTTGTGACGCGAGTAGGGCTTACTATCCGGATATTCGGATATTCGATTTATCCGGATATCCGCCGAATTTTAAAACCGGATAATGGACTTGTGACTATCCGGATAATTCGAATAAAACGGATAGTAAATTTTTAGTTTTTTTACATGTTTTTTTTAATTGAAATATATGTAAAGGACCAAGATGTAATATTTTAAACTTTATAATCACAAAGTAGATAGTCTATTAGCCTCCAATAATATAAAATACGACCAAATGCCAAAAAACAAATTAGTTAAAAACCCTCATACATATAATTTTTATGAGATAACTTACAAAATACAAATAATGGCAGCTCGATATTTCTACAGAATACATGCAAGAAGCGTCCAAACCATGTTCTAGAAATTTCCGCAATTTCAATAAAATATTGGTAGGCATTTAAGAAAAATGGGGAGGCACTTGCTATCCCCCTTGATGTCTCGAAGGCCTTCGATAAGGTCTGGCACGCTATCCTTCTAAGCAAGCTTCCAGCTTACGGCATATTCCCTGGCCTTATCCACTGGGTAAAGGACTTCCTGAGCGACCGGTCTTTCCGCGTTGTAGTCGATGGTTGTTAATCGACAACGATGGCTACAAATGCCGGAGTTCTTCAGGGGTCCATTCTCTCCGCCACTCTTTTTCTGCTGCATATAAATGACCTGCTTATGCCCGGTATTTATGGGTACGCGGACGATAGCACAGTGGTAGAGAGATACCTACCAAGTTCCAGAGCCAGTCGGGACGAAATTCAGTCTGAAAGAGAAGCTATGGTTGTTCGTATGAATCTCACACTTCGGGTTGTGTCCGAGTGGGGCGAAGCCAATCTTGTGAGATTCAACGCCACTAAAACGCAGACGTATCTATTCACCGCCAAGAGGAGGCCGCTTACCTTGGCTCCTACTTTTCGGAATGTATCCTTGGATTATACCAACTGCCTTCAGTTTTTAGGAGTAGATATATCCTTGAAACTCAAGTTTGGGCGGTTCATTCAAACCAAGGCTAAGGCTGCTGCAAAGAAACTTGGTGTCCTAGCAAAGATACGGCGATACTTCACACCGAGGCAACTCTTAACCTTGTATTGAGCTTTATACAAGCTCAAAATACAAGCGTTCGGCCGTGTGTGGAGTACTGTTCGCACATTTGAGCAAGTGCAGCCAAATGTCACCTTTCTGCCTTGGACTCATTGGAAAGGCGTGCGAAGAGGCTGACTGGTAACCCAGATTTGGTTGAGACCAATCTGCAAAGCCTCGAGCACAGGCGCAGAGAAGCCAACCTCTCGGTTTTCTACAGGGGACATTTCAATGAGTGTGCACAGGAATTGTTTAATATAATTCCTCCATCACTCGACATGTTGAACGACGTGACGCACGGCGGCTATCCATCCTTTTGTCGTGAACATCCGGCCAATAAGGACGAGGTGGTTTGCCTCGTCATACACAACGCCAAGAAGTGGAATAACTTGCCTGCGACGGCGTTCCCGCCTGTCTATAACTGACTATAATGAAAGAGTGATTAGGCTTTTACTAAATCAATGTGCTCGCCACCTTGGACCACATCTCCACTTACCATCAGGTGGGATTGTGGTCAAGCATTAACTTATTTGTGTAAAAAGAAGTAATATTTCTGCGACGGATTTAATAGAAAAAATTTTACAAAAAGACCGACTTCAAATGAAGTACATCCTTTCGAATAATAATAAAAAAAGAATCATCGAAATCGGTTGGCGTGGTATTGAGATATTCGACCATTTGTCGCGCACCACATGAAAATCACCAGCTTTTGATGTAAAAAAATCATCAAAATCGGTTCACCCAGTCGAAAGTTCCGAGGTAACAAACATAAAAAAATACAGTTGAATTGAGAACCTCCTCCTTTTTTTGAAGTCGGTTAAAAATGGATCGTTTAGGCACTCGCTCGCGGTGCTCAGCCTAGCCCCTGAAGTAGAAATGATTCTGGAGAATCCACATGCCGCTCTACAAGCTCACTGTATTTACAGCATAGCTTAAAAATTTAGCTCAGAAATCGAGCAGTTCTATGGCAATCCTCCTTGCGTCGATGTTCACAGTTCTGAGGGTCATGACCTCCTCAACGGATCACTTTATCCTTCCAGCACTATCTTGCACCAACGGATCCTATGCCCTGCGGCGTGGATGGCCTCGTGCATCCTGCTGTCAAGAGTGGTGTGGATTTGATCCGACCAGCGTATCGGAATTCTGACTGTGACCTCGTGTTCTGGTCCCCTGGACCGTTTGCCGGTGATAACTAACTTCCCAAGATTGTCACCGTTCTTCCGGGCGATGTGGCCTAAAATACTCCAGTACTCATTGATAGCAGATGGTTGAAAAGCCTCTTGGTCTCCTAGGTTTCCTGCTTTTGGGCTTTTCTACGACAATAGACTACGGAAATTGAACAGCTTTGCAGATAGGGACGCTACCAACTAGGCTACAGGGTCGTCCTTGAGGATTCCTCCTTGAGGGTTCGCCATGATGCTGGTATCCAGGTCGAAAACCTTGAGGTGTGTTAGCTTTCAGAAGAAGACGGTACTAGCTCGATGTGATGTGGTTAAAACATATACGTGTAGAAATTACCCTAAGAACATTGCTAATTAGTTTATGACTAGATGCGACTCTAGGATGAAGCTTAGCAGCGTTCTGATACATCTCACAAAAAGTATTGGGTTTTGAATTAAATTTTGAACGAGTTTCATAATAAAAATATTGATTGTATTCATAAATTATTTGTATTTTACCTTCTATAAGTATTATTCGAATTATTCGTATTATCCGAATATATCCGGATAATGATTAGGGACTATTCGAAATATCCGGATACTAAAATTGAGCGGATAATTGCATGCCCTAGACGCGAGCGACAAACACTAGCTGTCTTTTTCACTATTATGGTTTTAGTAATGCTATCCCTTTTACATAATTTAACAAGCGCTGATTGGTGTACCGTTTTCGGAACAGATTTTTCTTTTGATTTATAAGGGCATAACGTATCTCTAATAAACATCATTGGATTAAGGTATAAAAATAATGCACATAGATGAATTAGATGGATAAAGACAAGTTTAAAGAAAAAAAAATATTAATAAAAAAATATTTAAAAAAAAAAATTATTAAAAAAATAATAAAAAAAAAATTATTAATAAATTATTTTTTATTTTTGTTAGCGTCTTAAAACGTTAGTTATACCGAAGCAATTCAATTATTTTTTTACGTATTTTAAAATTAATACCCGTACCCGTATTACCCAGCGTAAAATAATTTTATTAATAAGTGATGAATTGACTATAATAACAATGATGTCAACAATGTCCATTTTCATTTGGGCACTCACTTCGATACATAGCTTGTATCAAGCAACATATAGGGAGACTTCTGGCCAATATAACAGACAGAATTTCGTTATAAATGTTGGTATGACAAATGTAATTATGTCAAATTTCCATTTCCGGTTGTCAATCAAAAAAAAGTCAGAATATAATAATGGTAAAAATTACAGGCAGCCGTAAGTCTCCCCTACTCTATGACTCAATGGTTACAAGAATTCAATCTCAAAATACTTTGGTTCTGGGGTGTGTCTGCTGAAAATTCTTATATATCTATGCTCAGAAATTAAAGCGGCGATTTTTAGATTTTTTTTTATTTTAAGACGCTAAAGTTGAAAATGAAATAAAACGATGTATGGCAGTTGGGAATTGTTCTTTGTATTACTTACGTCTCAACTCAGAATCACTAACGGTTACTTAAATCGCTCCTTAGTACAGAATTTCTATGGTGATTCTTTACTAAGGAGCGATTAAAGTAACCTTTAGTGACTCTGAGTTGGGGCGTTAATGCATAATATTTACGAATTCCACCTGGGTGAACAAAGTAAAATTAGGTAAAGTGTATTAGTGCGCAGCCCCGGATCTAAGGGGGGGCAAACCGGGGCACACGCCCCGGGCGGCAGTTTCAGGGGGCGCCAAAATCATCTTATATAGTATGACTTGCTCTACAGAGCGCTTAGCATACAGAAGCCTGGTTGGCTCACCGTAACTTGTAAGAAAAATTCACCACACATTTGCCGCGTCAACAATTTGACGTTTTTTACACAACTAAAGACTAGTATGAATTTTTTAAGTAATTTATCTCAAACAAAGAAAACAATAGCCAGGGCAAGGTGCAAGCATATCGCCAGTATCGGTGAGCGCCTAATCAGTTACCCTTCAGGGAGTCGCGCTTTCTGGTTGCTCGCCAAGTCCGTTGTGGGTAACATCCGTCGGTCGTCGTTTCCACCATTGCGAAGACCGGATAACGATCTGGCCCTAACTGCAAAGAAGAAAGCCGATCTTTTGGGTTCTCTCTTTGCAGGTAACTCGACTCTTGATGATCGTGGGGCTACACCGCCTACTATCCTGCGGTGTGAGAGCTCCATGCTTGATATAAGGTTCACGCACTAAGCTGTAAAACGAGCTCTTTTGTCTCTCAACGTCAAGAAGTCAAGTGGCCCAGACGGAATTCCAGCAATGGTATTAAAGATGTGCGCTATCGAGCTGACTCCGCACTTCATTTCTTCTTATCTTACAGTGTAGGTAAAGTGTCATCTTCGTGGAAGGTTGCTCTCGTACATCCAATCCCCAAAAAAGGTGACAGTGCCGACCCGTCAAACTATAGACCCATCGGAATAACCTTCCTTCTCTCAAAAACCATGGAACGTGTTATAAACACGCAGCCCCTCGAATACCTAGAGGAACATCAGCTGGTCTGTGACAGGCAGTATGGTTTTCGTCATGGTCGATCGGCTGGTGATCTCCTGGTATACCCTGGTATACTCACCCATAACTCGGCCCAAGCCATTGAGTGTCGCGGAGAGGTGTTGGCTGTAAGCCTAGACGTCGCCAAGGCGTTTGATCGGGTTTGACACAGAGCCCTTCTATCGAAGTTACCTTCATACGGCCTGCCGGAGGAGTTGTGCACGTGGATAGCCAGCTTTTTGTAGTTGTCGACGGTCAACGCTCTGACACAAAATTTATTAACGCTGGCGTTCCCCAAGGTTCGGTGCTTTCTCCCACGCTGTTTATTCTGCATATCAATGATTATCATTATTCAGGCCGCGCAAACTCCTCTCAGTCCTACCTAGAGGAGAATAGAACTAGACTTGTGTCCGAAATCGAGATCTCTTTGGAGCGGGTCTCTGACTGGAGTCGGCTAAATCTTGTTCTATTCAACCCTTCAAAGACACAAGTCTCGTTCGCGTTCTCCGCAAAAAGAACCCCATTTGTCATGGCACCGAAACTCCAAAACACGCCTCCCACCATAAGTAAAAGCATTGAAATCTTGGGGGTCGACATTTCGAACGAAGTGCAGTATCGGGGCCATCTGGAGAAGAAATCCAAACTTGCCTCCAGAAAACTGGGTGTACTAAACAGGGCAAAGCAGTACTTCACACCGAAGCAGCGTCTGCTGCTCTACAAGGCCCAAGTTCGACCACATATGGAGTACTGCTCTCACCTTTGGGCCAGTGCACCCAGTTACCAACTAAGCCCTCTTGACTCCGTACAGCGGCGCGCTGTTCTAATTGTCTATGATCCCAACCTTACAGACGGCTTAGAGGACTTAAGTCTCCGGAGAGACTTAAGTCCTCTAGACTCTCTTTGTGTCCTCTACCGTCTCTACTATGGTGAATGTTCCGAAGAACTTTTTAACCTGGTGGAACTTTTTAACCCCCATCCACCTTCCTTTATCGCACCACCCGCAAAAGGTTACAGTTCCACCCGCATCACCTTGACTCGTGGCAGTCGTCAACTGCTCGTTTCTCCTGCTCGTTCCTGCCACGAACTTGCGAGCTTTAGAACAAAATTCCCTCTGAGGCATTCCCTGTGGGCTATGATATGGGGTTCTTTAAGAAGAGTGTTTATCATATCCTTCAATCCTTCCCTTGATGCTGCACGTGTTCATGGGCGACGGTGACCACTTACCATCAGGTGGGCCGTATGCCTGTTTGCCCGTCGTTAACATAAAAAAAAACGCTGGAGAGAGGGGCGCCACTATCAAGTTCTGCCCCGGTTCGAAAAAATCGTAGATCCGCGGCTGTTAGTGCGTTACTCTTGCATATTAGTACTAAAGAGATATGACTTATGAGGATTGAAGATTGAGGATAAAATAAAAAAAAAACATGTAAAAAACTATTTATCTATTTCATTATAACAAGTGTTGCTGATGGGTCTTCATAAAAACTTACACACTAGGTAAAGTATCGTAAATCTTAAACCTACTTACGTAATGGCACTTTATACGCACGTTTAATAGGAATCAATTGAGTCTATAGTAGTGTATGATAGATGTTCTATGAACAATGAGACTGACACTTTTGAACGCATAGGTATTTCAGCAAAATCATAAAACGATTACAAATAGCGTGCCTTGTGCAGTTGTGCCTTAAGCTCTGGTAGCCAATTTATTTCAAAGTACGCAGACAACAAACAATACAAATATTGTTTAATTCATTTGGCTAATTTCTATTTAACTTCACAACCATGAATATCAAACCAAATTTTTATGATCCGATCAACACAACAAATACCTGTACCTACTAATAACAGCATTTCATTATTATTGGGTAATATTGGCTTGAAACTGGTTTTTTGGCCAAAATATTAAGAATCCACATCTAAATTTGAATGAAACAAGATTGTAATGTCAGCCAATATTATAGTTCAGAAATAGTCTAAGGTGTTTGTCGTTCTCCAGGTCATCGCGCGTCGCCCGGACAGCAGACTCCCGCGTATCTGCACAGTGAAAACCATTTTGGTAAAAATATGAACATGGCAAGTTTTATAAAAAAAAATTATAAAAATACTATGCGCTTCCTACTTTTATAAAGACAAAAAAGTAAAACAAGTGTCAGTACTGATCTAGGTAACTTTAGAGGAGATATTATAATATTATCCACGTCTAATAGGCTACGAAGATGTTATGTACAAAAAAAACAGTCACGGATCCAGCCTTGAGGGTACAGTCACAGTTAAGTGGGCATATCCACGATAGTCTTATTTTGTATTGGCGGGAACTAATGCATCGATCATACGAGTCCGTAGTCCGTCATATACCGGAAGCAGCCCGTGCGCGCAACCTTTTTTGTGGCTGGATTCACGCCTGATTTGAAAGTGGAATATATGAAGGTAGTTGGATACATACCCGTTGTCGTAGACGCAGTAGGCGGTCTCGTAGAGGGCGGCAGAGAGCGAGCGCGCGGCGGCGCAGCGCGTCAAGTACACGCAGCTGCCAGCGCCCCCGGCGCCCCCTGCGTTGTTACACGCCGCCCCCGCCGCCGTCGGTAAAGCCTATGTATAACAAACGTGAACTTATGTCACTGCAGAAAAACAGACAGTAAACATTTAAAAAGTAACAATATATGAAAGAAAAACTACGTAAAATAATTACATAAAAAATAAACATACTTATAAACCAAGTTCTCACTACAAGTAGTAATTTTTTTGAAGTGGAGTTTTTGAAGTAAAACTTGCATATCAAGAAACCCGTAAATCGTATCAATATACAATACAATACAATACAATATTCTTTATTGTGCACACAAAAAGTACATAAAAAAAAAAAAAATACAATTTTAGTATTATTAGACACAATAGGCGGTCTTATCGCTGTAATAGCGATTTCTACCAGACAACCTAAGGGTAGAGGACACAGACGTTCAAGAAATGCGTAGGTAGAGGTGCAAACAGTAAAAAGTTTACGAATTAATATTTAAAACAAAAGATAAAACAAACTATGTAGATAAGAAGGTACATAAATAAAATATATATATGTTAATTAAGATATATACAAATAAATACAATATATATATATAATATAGCATATACACATATATATATATATATAATTATAATGTATTTTATGTCATCAAAGCAATCCACGAAAGCTAGTCAAAGGGTTAGATAGAAATCCTTAACTTTATTCTTAAAGGAGAGAAGGGACTCAGAACGTCGGATAGATAAGGGAAGAGTATTCCAAAGGTGAACGGAGTATACAGAAAAAGACTTTTTATAGAAGGAAGTTGAGCTAAAAGGAGTGCTAAGGAAAAGATTATAGGAGGAACGAAGATGAAGGTCATGCTCATGTGTATCACACCTGTATTTAAACCGCTCTTTTAAGTACGGCGGTGATGTAGGATTGAATAGGATGCAGTAGAGAGTAGAAAGTATATGAGCATTCCGGCGAAGGCGGATAGGGAGCCACTTGAGCATTGAGCGGAAGTCTGAAACATGGTCATATTTGCGCAATCCAAATACAAACCTTATACAAATATTTTGTAATCGCTCAAGTTTATTTAATTGCTCCTCTGTCAGGTCAAGATAGCAAGTATCAGCGTAGTCAAGGATGGGCCAAAGAAGAGACTGAACGAGATGTATCTTTGTGGATATGGGAAGAAAATATTGTAGTCTGCGAAGTGAACCGAGTGCTGCGAATATTTTCCTACTAACGTCATTTATTTGCGGAGTCCATGAAAGACATCGATCCATGACAACACCTAAGTTCCTAACCGTGCTGCTGTAAGGAATAATGACTCCGTCAAAGAGTATCGGCGGCAACAGAGAAAAATCAATGCAAGCACTTAACCTGCGACTACCTATTATAATAACCTGCGTTTTCAAAGGATTCACAGTAAGTCCATAGGCTTTGCTCCAGTTTAAAATAGAAGTCAGGGTGTCATTAATTTTCGCAATTGCATTAGGCAGATCATGTAAGTGCGACTGTGTATAAACTTGAAGGTCGTCTGCATACAAGTGGTAGGGCGAAGAAATAAAGGAACTAATCGAATTGATGAATATTGCAAAGAGAAGCGGCGACAAGACTCCACCTTGCGGTACACCGGCATCTGTATTAGCCCAAGAGGAAAAAGTCTCCTTAAGTCGAATACGTTGCCGGCGCCCATACAGGTAGCTGCGAAACCACTCTATTGCAGTCGGAGATACGTTAATAGTGCGCAATATAGCTAAAAGGATGTCAAAATCGACAGTATTAAAAGCGTTACTGAAATCCAGCAGCGCCAACACTGTGACTTGCTGCCTGTCCATACCCATTCGGATATCATCAGTAATCTTGAGTAGTGCAGTAGCCGTACTATGACCGGGACGGAAGCCAGACTGGAAAGGATTAAGAAGGTTGTTACGGGAAAGATAGGAATTAAATTGCTGGTGAACAAGACGTTCTAGGACTTTAGATAGGAAAGGTAGTATAGATATGGGACGAAAATCAGAAAAGGTTAAGGGATTTGATTTTTTGGGAAGTGGAACGACTTGTGCATCTTTCCAAGCGCTAGGAAAGGAGCCAGTTAAAATGGAATGGTTTAAAATGTGTGTGATTACAGGAGTGACCTGATCAATAATCGGGATGATCATTTTACGGCTAACACAATCCCCGCCGACTGCATCCGAATGAATAGACAGTATACACTTCTTAACGCCACAATCCGCAAATAGAGTAAAGACGAAACTGGGAATTGCAGGTATGGGTAAACTAGATAAAAGATTTATGGTGTCGGCTTTAGCCTTGTTATCAATACGAGGCTTAGAAGTGAAATGTTGATTGAGACTATTAATGTCTAAACTATTTGTTGCGATTTCCTGGTCCTGTTTCCCAATTCCCAGAGATCTAAGAAACTTCCAGACTTTAGCTGGATCTTGATCTTGTACTGATCTATGGATGTGGCGTCGTCGCAAATCCCTACACAACTTGTTGCAGCGATTTCTAATAAGTTTATATTTTTCAAAATAATAATAATAATGAGCTGCGGAGGAATTTCTTTCACTATTTCCTAAACGGTGGTAGAATGTAAATAACGTTCCTACGCAACTTCAATAAATTATTTTGAATTACATGCAGACAGCTTACGTCATTATCCTTGGTGAGTTTGAGATTGACTTGGGTCCCGTTTACATGAAGAATTATGGAGTCGGTGGCGGCGTCGAGGAGCGGCAGCGCCCAGGGGAAATCCGTCAACGAGTAGGGCTCCAGGGGGTCACTCGCCTCACTCGTCGTCGATGGCTGCTCAGAAGTAACCTCCGCCCGGAAGTCCACCGGCGTGGTGAGGTCGAGCGCTTCTAATCAAACAAGAATATTTACACTGCAGAAGGCGATCTACACAATAGGGTTGTTGACTAATTTTAGGATTCAATTTTATTTTATCTATAAAAGAAGAACCATAGAACCGAGAAGAAGAAGACCATAGAAGATCTATAGAACCTTAGTGTTTGTACGAAAAAATATTATAAAAGTAATAATGTTCAATTTAAAATGAAAAATTGATAAACAAAAATTAATATCAAATTACCAAAAACGTCAGCGTCACGTGACGTCACTAACCGATAATCAATACTAGCGGTCTATTTTTTTGAATTTTTTCCTTGAATTTGCTTATAAAATACGGACAATGACGTCATATCTTTAAAATGGCGTAATAGATATTGAATAAAGAGCACTGATTGCAAACTGATTGATTTAAAATGAAATATCAAGTAAGTATCAACGCACAAACATTCAGATGGTATAACATTTTCTGTTGTTCTTCTTGTGTCTTTTATTATAGTATTTTACATTGTTTTAGAATTGATTGAGGCGAAGAGATATATTTAATTTATATAAAGTGTTTCAAGCCGTAAATTGTAATTAAATAATGTCGTACCGTGATCCTCCTCAACCTCTGCACTGAATAATGCATCCTGCACTGGAACCGGATACCTATTGATGCTGGCATACGCTGGTGCAGCCATCGGCAGAACACCTGCTGAATAAAACTTCTTCATAAAGAAAATCGAATCGGTATGCTATTCCATACCGATATCACTAATCGAATGTGTCAAAAGTAAAATTGATGGAGTATATGTATAATTATGAGTAAATACACACACGTCAATATAACACGGTGAACGAAACCACAGGTGTAGTATGGCCGCTGTATCTTGGCGCGTCTGAACGCTTCGGCAATGCTCAGTACGCGGCGTATTATGTCTCAGTTTCACATTAGCATGTTCGTATCGCTATCTCAGATGCGCCAAGTTACGTACTATAAACGGTGAGGGAAAACAGCCCATAGGGCCAGCAGCAACTAATCATTCGAAACAAAAAAACACGAGGGAACCTGCACAGCTTTAAGAGTCCTTCATAATATTCTCAAAGGTGGGTGAAGTCTGGTGGAAAGTGGTGAAATATACCTGAACCCCTAAAACTATGAGAGGAGACAGTTACAGGTAGTGACGATGATAATAAACAACACTATTCTAAGGGTATTCAGCCTTCACAAAACAATGTCCATAGTACTATTTTTCTCACCGTAAGATCCGAAGCTAGGCGCGAAGCTGTCCAGGGCATACGCGGGAGCCGGTGCTCCTGGCAAAGAGTGGTACTGGGCTGCGGGCAGTGCTGCAAAAAATTAGGTTTTCGTCAACATGAGTCAACTTTTCTATAAGCCTAAAATATGATCTTTCTTAAGTATAATTTTACGCTATTTTGATAGATTTATCGCATAATTTATTTATTATAATATATTTATTTATAAAGATACTTGTAGTGCTAACAGCCAAAGCCAAGGCGCACTACAAGCCAAACATACTTATTACAAACATGAAAAAAAAAACATTATAGGTACCTACTAACTACTTATAACTAAAATATTTAACACAACACCTTATAAACTGTGTTGTCGACAAATGAAAAATATCCAATTCTGGTTCCTGAGCAATCAGAGCGTTGAGTAGCTTTGCTGCTTGAGCGGTCGGTGCGTACTGTGCGGCATAGATTATACACTATACAATCTGTGCGGTACAGGTGCGTTCCGGGGGAACCGCCAGCAGACTGTGCACGCGGTCACGTCTCTCTCAGCCGCTCCGGAGCGATCAGAGAACAGCGGGACAGGGTGGTGGGATTATCCACTGCGTTATTGAGCAGCAGATATTAGTGCAACATTATTGCACATTTGCGGCGTAACTCCAATGTATCGACGCCTACCATGCCTGGTATAAATAGGGATGGGTAGAGGTGTGGATAATATCCGAACAGTTTTTTGTACAGATATCTGCAAAATTTCTTTTGGATCTTCTCGATCATATTTTTATATTTTTATTTTTTATAATATATTGTTTATAACAAAATGATTATCAGTTATAGTGTGGCATTGCCAGATTTATATTTTTTATCAGTGTAGGCCAATTTATTTCCGAAGCCCTATGTACCTTTCTAAAATAATAATTTTCCATTCATAGTAAGGAAGGCACTGAATTAGTCACTAAGAAAGTGCGTAAAAAAACAAGAATTACAAGTTTTTACGGCACTTTTTAATAGCAAAATCATCTATAATATCATCTTCTGAAAGAGGCCGTTCAAATATTACGTAAGAAGATTTATAACAATTATTTACCCCCCCATCCCCCTTGTCAGCAAAAGTAAGCAAAGCTCCTCCCATGCTTACGTAAACATTTTTCAATTATAAATGTATTTTTTTAATAATTATAATGTTATAATTATTATTTTAAAAATAAGAAAATAGATTTAGGATAGAGATTAGATTTTACTGATACAGTATTCAACATAAACGTATGCATTATTTGCGGGAATCCCCAAAAATGCGTTTCGTTTTCAAGCATAGACAATGTGAGGGTTGCCATTCGTGTAAAAAAGTAAATAACTATCGATGACGTAATCATCATTTAGACTCCCCTACCCCCCATGTCATCCAAAATAAGCAAAACAAAGAAAATATCAAACTTCACACGGTGTGCAAATTTGATTAAAATCGATTAAGTAGTTTAGGAGTCCATCGCGGACAAACAACGTGACACGTAATTTATATAATAATACTAGCTATTGCCTGCAGCTTCGCACGCGGAAATAATTTGCAATAAAATATTGCAACTATAAATTGAGATCTAAGCTATCGAAGTCGGCCGTACTGTACCTAACATATTTTTAACCGACTTCAAAAAAAGGAGGAGGTTCTCACTTCGACTGTATATTTCTTTTTGTTTATTTATTCTTTATTGCACCTTAAAATTAAAAGATACAATAGGCGGACTTAATGCTAAAAGCATTCTCTGCCAGTCAACCTTAGGGCAGTGGGAGCACAAAGAAGGCGGTAGCAAAAAGAAACAGGAAATATAAACTATGTCATTAAATTGTATTTACAATATAAATATATATGTGTATATATCAACAGATATGCATATTAATATAATTAAATATAAATAAATATATTTATTATAAAGCTATATAATTATGTAACATTAATATAATTATAAAAATTGTGATGATGATGACAACCTTGACTCCTATTTGTGACCGTAGACCAAAGATAGGTAGTGAGGTAGTGAGTTTTATGTGTAGGTATACCTCATAACTTTTTACTGGGTGTACCGATTT
The DNA here is from genome assembly GCA_963932265.1 of Thymelicus lineola. Classification (NCBI taxonomy): domain Eukaryota; kingdom Metazoa; phylum Arthropoda; class Insecta; order Lepidoptera; family Hesperiidae; genus Thymelicus; species Thymelicus lineola. The sequence continues at coordinate 12,793,427 of OZ010685.1, forward strand.
TGATGATTCTTTTTTATATTCGAAAGCTGGTGCTTTTCATATGGTTCCTTTTAAAATAGAGCGAGGTCTGATGAGAAGTTTTTAATTAGCCCAAATTTTGAATTCGGTTATTTTTTAGAAGAATTATGATAGTTTCATTTACTTCGGAACATTACTAGATTTCCTCTATGTACATATTTGTTTATGTCCGAATTTAGTACTTTTCACCCGGAAGCATTTCGGTTTACGTGTACCTACCGTAATATAACAACCCTGGATCCTGGTTGAGTTATTTTATAATTAACTAAATACATTGATTACGTAGATGATCTGATAATACTTTCCCCATGCAGTCAATATTTAACGTTGGTATAAATCCCTATAAAGATTTCCGTTACGTACCGGACTTATAGAGCATGGGTCCAGCCCTAGAGGGAGCGGGCAAACCTCCAACTATCCTACTCCCACTGATAGCGTAATTCTTTACACCTAGGGAATAAAAAGAAAAAATATATGTACTGCCTTGTTTTAACGTTTTTAATTAATTTAATAATATTTAATAGGGCTGTCTTACCCTCAATATAAAATAAGGGTTCCTATTGCCGTTGTAGTACCTAACACCTAGCATTATGGTCGGCATATAAACTTTTGACACGACGCACAGTGATTCGAATGGAACAAGCTAGCTGGACAAAAGTCATTTTGAATTTCCCGGAATTGTATACCTGAGCCCCTAACCAATACCCCAACTAACACAAATCCGAGAATTATTTTGCACTAATGTCAACCACTAATTAGGTAATTAGGGCAGTATAAAAAGAAAGGGTGAAAAAAGTACAAATCAGTTGCATTTTTGCGATTACCGAAGTAACATTAATGTCAGTGAGTTTTAAGTTTTTTGAATAATATTAGTGATGGATCTTCAAGTTAAAGGTATGTACTTTTTATTTATAATTAATATATAAATATACTTAACCCCAGTTTTTTTATAATACCTCAATTTTAAAAAAATATGTAGTTTTTTGACGGTTTATTGTTTTCATTGGACCAGAAAGTACTTGTACCCTCATGTACCTGGGCTAGAAATTATATATGTCATAGCCATATATGTTAGCTTTCAATTGATGCCCTTTAGCTTGCACAGTCGAGTACAACTTTGTTATTTCGTCTGTTTTTCAGAATACGAATTCTCAGTTTCGAAAATCGAGTTTTTTGATGAATGGCAGAAACATCCGAAAGAGAACCGTAATAATAGACTATATGATTTTCTATTACTGAAAAATTATTTTGGAAATATTACGAATGAATCTGCGAGGGAAATTAAAATGAAAATTTCTAAAATATCAACAATTTTAGTACAAAAATGGCAATAGTCATTAGTTAAGTATTTTATGACTGTTGTTAATCTTTTTCTATTGTTATTTTTTAAGTATCTCAATTATACAAAATATTTATTATTAATTTTTGTTTTCTTGGAACCCGTGATCCTACCTTCCATTTTTTTATATATCTTGCACTTAAATTGTCATAAACCATCATAAGAAAGCCATACCAAGCAATCAAACCCAATAAATAATTTTGTCTAGCTAGCTTTTTCTATTGGAACTACTGTGGCGAACGTCGGTTTTTTGAGAATCTTGAACTAGTTGCAGATATTACAGATTTAGATGTGAATTTAATTAAGAAGTTTGGCATTATTCTTCGAACATTGGCTTTTCAATTCGAAAAATGACCTTGATTAAGCATTCAAGGTCATGGTTAAGGTCGGTTTTTGCGTAAAATTTTCTGCCCTTTCCGAATCTGGAATAAAAAATAGGGGTTACCATTTGAAAAAATTAAGTTGACCTTGATTTGACCTTCAAAACACGAGTTAATATTTTAAGTATAACTTTTATCTCTTTAAATAGCTCACTTTAATAATCTATCTTATATTAAGTAGCTCGATCCAAACTACAATTACACCATAAAATTAGCAAGTAAATACATAAATTACAAATAAATATTATATATAAATACAGCCGCTGTCGCTTACATTGACATCGCAACATATTTTTTTTATATATGTATATTCTTCATAATGTATAATAACAGCATTAACACGTAATTACGTTTTTTTATTGTGTTTATAAATAAACATGTAATTAACCCCGGCACTGCCCGTACTAAATACAGCTCTTGGCGTTTCACAGAAAACCAGCGCTGCAGATTTATTACAGGAACTGCAACAAGTCCTATTATATTTTACAATACCTATATAGCTTTGCTGCGCAGCTAGCTGCTAGGCAGGCAATCAGGCGAAACAATTTGTTATTATTCAAATGTGTACAGTACGGCCGACGTATCTTGGCGCGTCTGAACATAGGCTTTGCGAGCTTTAGCGCATGTAAGACAGATATAGCGACACGGACATGCTAATGTGTGACTGAGATATAATACGCCGCGTACCGAGCATTGCTGAATTATGTTACTGCGCAGCCTTCTGCGCGAAGTTCAGACGCGTCAAGATACAGCGGCCGTACTGTATGTGTTAGAAATATATTATATATATTATGATCTGATGCATAACCTATGTATGTGCTGCATTATGTTGTAAATAAATTATTTCTTTCTTTCTAATCATGCCACACCTACCTACGTCTCTCCCGCTGGACAACTGTTTAAACCAGAATTTATCGTACTTAAAATACTTAGTGCGCGACCGTGTCAAGATAAAGAAACTGATGGGATGTGGACGACATTCGCGTGACTGTTACCAATGCTACGTTACATACATAATACATATCTACTTATTATGATTTTAGCAACTAATCCCCTGCTTACCGAACTGGTACCGTTTCTTGTCAAATACGTAAGTATTTATAGCAAAATTTATAGTATTTATTGCCACAGGAGCCCTATGTACGTTCAACAAATTTATTTTAAAGCCCGTGCTTCAATACACAAACACACAAACACTGTACGAGTAATTTTAACACTTTAAATCAATTTAAATGGTAAGGGACTCGCACTCAACTAAAACTAAGGATTCTCCGTGCCGCGACTGCCATTGATTTGCACAATGACATTACCTCAGATTAAACAAATAAAAGGCAGATATATTCATTCAACTAAAATGTGCAGCTACCAAAGCAAATACAAACTAAAAAAGCAAATACAAACAGTGTTGCCAAGTTAGCCACTTTTTGGCTAGATCTGGCAACTTTTAAGATTCCTTTAGCCAATAATGTCAAATATTCTTGGCTAAATATTTTAGCCACAATTCTAGCAACTTTTGAGGTTTGACTCGACAAGCTAATAATTACTTGACATTGACATTTAACCTAACCTAATTTAGTGACCCTTACAGTGTCACTGTATGTGAAATATTATTATTTCCTAACATATTATAAAACATAGAAATGAAATGAGTGTAGACACACTTAATTCTATATTAATAATAAAGAACTATTCAAATAAAAAAAAACATGAGAGGTGTCAAGGGACACCCGGATGGAACGAAGTTCCTTTCGATTTAAGTATTGTTGAATCACGCTACTAGCATGATTCAGAAAGTTGTACAGCGCCATCTCTGTACAACTTTATGAATCACGCTAGTAGCGCCATCTCTGTAAAACTCTCTGAATAACTTCAAAAAAGGTGTCGTCATTCGTAAGAATCAAAAAGTGTCGTATTTTTCCGGGCTAGACGGAACACCTTTCACAACGCGCGATAAGGAACTTCGTTCCAATAACCAAACATGTGCTTCCTACAAAATATCGGCGGAAGTTCTAAATCAAATCGGTAAAAAGAAAAATATTCTATCCTGGTAGCGGAACCAGAACCTTCAATATCTAAAAAACATGAGAGGTGTCAAGGGACACCCGGATGGAACGAAGTTCCTTTCGATTTAAGTATTGTTTTGTTGCACAGCGCCATCTCTGTAAAACTCTCTGAATCACTTCAAAAAAAGTGTCGTCATTCGTAAGAATCAAAAAGTGTTGTAATTTTCCGTCTAACCCCCTTTCACAACGCGCGATAAGGAACTTTGTTCCAATAACCCTTAGAAAAGAGAACCACTGTTTTTTTTACACAAATAAGTTAATGCTTGACCACAATCCCACCCGATATACAAATAATTATGTTTCCATGTTTGATTTTATTAAAAAATAATTGTTTGATAGTGTTCTTTTTATCTCCCGGTTCAAAAAGAAGGTACAAAATTTTTAGCCACTTTTAGCCACTTTAAAGGGTACGAAATTTTGACATTCTGGCCACTTTTTAAAAGTGTTTTAGCCACTTCTTGGTCCACTGACTTGGCAACACTAAATACAAACCCGATTCAGTACTAAAGAAAACGTCAAATAGCTTTCATGTCACAATTGTCAAAATTTATTAAATAATTTTCTCAGATAAAATGCCGTCTTGCAATTTTAAAACCTGCTAAAGTTGTTCCCAAAATCAAGCAAAAGAAGATTGGATATCTTTTCACAGATAACTGTTCATTATTTTATTATTTATTTATAATAATATTTTTGAGGTGCGCTCGGAACACAAAACCTCGACAATTATTCAATTTTATACCAGCTTTATATGAAAATCGATTACCCTAAATTAGGGGAAATATGCATGGGTTATTTGAACACTGATCGATTATAAATTTATATACAAAAAAAAATATTTTAAAAGTAAATAGTTGTATTTATTTTAATCTAAAAATGAGGAAATGCAGCCAATGCATAAATACCAGTCGCTGGGTTATTACAAACATAAGATAGATTGTAAAAAGGATTAGAGGGATAAAATAAGGATTTTAACATAGGTAAACCTGGTTGATTGAAAATATCACGTTTGCCTACGATAAAATGCACGATTGAAAGAAAATATTGTATTCTATTTTAGTTCCTGTTTAGCCTACTCAATAAATTATTTTATTTTGCAGATTGCCGACAAATGCTATTATACGAGATAAATGAGATTTTATTATTCCTCAAAGTAGGCAAGATAATGATTGGCCATCCAAATTTTGCTTTGTTTATTCATTGCGTTTTAATGGAGATGACGTATATTATTATATATTTCATGTATTTTAATTATAATAAATGTATTAAAATGTTTATATTTTTCAATGAAAAATAACTACCCAAAAGAGAAAAAACCATAAATTAAAACAATTCAACATATTAAGTACCTACTGTATATTAAAAGAACATTTGATATATTTAATATCTATATTTTTTGATAATTTGTAATTTGATAAATAAATTTGCCAATTTAATTTTGCATAATATTTCAAGTCGAAAATATGGCAAAAAATATTTACTAAATTGCGGGAGATTGTGACTTTTTGTTTTCAATGTGGCAACTTACACACACAAAGAAGTATGTGTCTCTACGATGCCACTGCTAGATGTCAATATGGTTGTCATGCACACATAGTGAAAAAGCGGCTTCACGTCATTCGTTGCATTTCTTTGCGAAAGTTATATCTGCCTTTTATTTCTTTAATCTGAGGACATTACAAATAAATAGGACAGGTAATTAAACACTAATTAAAACCCCAGAGGATTGTCAACACAGAACAATAGAAGAAGTCTTATCGTGATGTTGTATTTAGTTATATAACGCTACGAAATCGGACGTCGGGTTGTCACAGTGGCGTTATTGCTACGCTTTTAGAACAATTACAATCAGGGTTGGATTTTGTACTATAATTATAGTATTTGTACTATAATTTCGCCCTTTGTACTATGTACTATCCACATCTAAGTATAGTACGCTAAAATACTATAATTTTAAGTTTGCTCCCGAATGCTTAGTTTTACCTCATAATTAATTATTTCGACAGTGCGTGTATCCGAACGAATTCTGATCTTCCGTTTTCTGTGTCGATGGTCGGGGATTCCCTGATTTCCTCCGCAGTAAACTTCATTCTTTACATTAACAGTAACTAACCTAATCTCAAGTCATTCCTTCCATTACATTCGAAATTCAATCAAAGCGATAACAATCGATTGCGAATTTTTGTGTAAAATAATACGTTTATTTACGAAGTGAAGTAAAGTTAAGTTTTTAATTATGGAAAGTGGCAGTGATGGTCATGAAAATGACGAAAGAACGGGAGTATCCATCCCGAAGAAAAAACGTCTTCAAAAGTATAGGCCGGATTGGGAAAAGGACCCTAAGTTCAGTAAGTGGCTCACTCAGGACCCTAAAAACATGTATAAAGCGAGGTGCAAAGTTTGTGACATTTCCATTGTAGCAGAAAAACACATAATCAAACAACACAGTGAAAGTCAGAAACATATAAAATATTTGTCTGATATACGAGGCATCCAAAAAGTATCGAGTTATTTTACGGCAAGCACTTCTTCAACACAGGAACCTAACACAACAAAATTAGCTAGAATTGCAGAAATTAAGTTAGCTGCTTTTTTCGCTGAACACAACATTGCGTTTAATGTCTCAGACCATATGGGCAAGGTTTTAAAAGAATGCATACCGGACTCTAAAGTTATACAAGAGATGAATTTCACTCGAAAAAAAAATGCTAAAATAGTTTATAAAGCCATTAGTCCAAGCTATAAAGCGAAATTAGCTAAAGAACTTGAAACATCGAAGTTCAGTGTAATGACGGACGAATCGACGGATATTTCGACCAATAAAGCCTCATGTGTAGTTGTTCGTTATTTTGACGAAGATGTAGGAAAAATAAAAAGTAAATTTTGGAACCTTCATAATTTATTCAGCGGTGATGACCCGAATGACGCGAATGAAGGAGCAACTGCAAACAATATTTACAGTAAATTAATTGAGTCATTTACGAGATACAACATACCACTAAAAAATATTGTTGGATTCGGATCTGATGGATGTAATGTCATGATGGGTTCGGAAAACTCTGTGGCCAGTAGATTCAAAGAAGAGTTCCCCGGAATAATAATAATGAAATGTACTTGCCATTCAATTCATCTTTGCGCCAGCGCAGCGTGCCATAAATTGCCTAATAGGTGTGAGGAGCTAGCAAGAAGTATATTTCGTTTTTTAAAGATGAGCTCTAAACGATGTGCGCAACTGGTTCAATTTCAAGCATTTTTAGAATTAAAACCACAAAAAATGTTACACCCATCCTAGACAAGGTGGCTTTCACTGGTTCAAGTTGTCAAAAGGATTTTGGACCATTGGGAGGCTCTCAAGCTCTATTTCACTGATATGGCACTATCAGAGCGCTTGATATCTGGCCAAATAATACTTGATTTGCTAAGAGACCCATACATGAAGCTATATTATGAATTTATGTCCTGGGCACTGCCGAAATTCACCAACTTGAATTTATATTTCCAGTCTCAAGAAGTAGTTGTGACAGATTTAGATCAGAAAATTAAAGAGCTCTACAAAGACTTCCTGTTTTGCTTTATGCAAAGGAATTACGTCAATCATACTGAAATATATGACATTAATCCCGCAGACACTGCATGGCAATTGCGAGATGAACAGATGTACCTTGGAATAGTAGTTGCTTCCAAAATCGATACCCCAGAGATTAAAGCAAATATGGCCAAACGTAAAGAATTTTTTAGCAGATGCAAAGATTTTTTAGTTGAATCTGCTCAACAGATCAGGAAAAGATATGATTTTAATAGCAAACCACTGCTTTTACTTTCAGTGCTGAGTCCCGTTAAAGCACTGAGTCAACATGAACGAGAGATTACCCCATCGATATTTCAGATTGTTTCTGCCTTTCCCAGAGTCACTGATATAACAAACATGGATAACATACAGCGGCTTGATAACCAGTGGCGTGCCTTAGCTACAGCAATACTACCGAAAGAAATCACTTCTGAAAAAAAAGTCGATGTATTTTGGAGTAAACTATATCAATGGCATGATTTGACAAATGATAGGCCGTTTAAAGAAATATCAAAATTGGCCCTAGATTGTTTAGTACTTCCACATGCAAATGCCGACTGCGAACGAATATTCAGTAAAGTGAACCTTACCAAGACTAAGATACGAAACAAACTGGCCACACAATCTATAGACGCCATTTTATTGTCTTGTGACGCTATCAAAAGCGGTAGCAAAAGTGGGAATTGTACTGATTTTATTCCTACTGAGGATATGTTGAAGAGATTAAATGCTAAGGATGAAGATATTCAAGAACTGATAAACTTAGAAGAGGAGTAAATTTTGCTTTTTTGAACTGGTATTGATTTTAATTACTATTATGGTCAATTAAAAATAATGAAAGTGTACTCAGTGATGGTATATGTCTCCCAACTTGACCATTAAATGTGTCGATTTTTGAAGTTATACAAATAAGTAATAAAAAATTTTAGGTAACCTATATGTGTGGTAAAATGTTAAGGCTAGTAATTTAGTCCAGATGCGAGTATTATAGAAACAAAACTTCGTACTACTTGACTAGAAAGTAAAAGTATTTTTGTATTTTAACAAATGCGGGGGGGGGGGGTGCAAAAGCAGTACGTAAAATTTATTTCTGTCTGTCTACTACTTTTCCAAAAACTAGGGTTGGCAACACTGGGTGTACTATAATTTTTGTACAAATACTATAATTTTCATTGCTTTGTGCTATTATTTTCAACGTACCTAAATCCAACCCTGATTACAATCTTCACAGAACAACAAGGAAAATGGCGTGTGATTTTCCTTCCAGTCCACCGTCCACGTGCCGCGCAAACTCGATTTATCATTTGGTACAGCCTACAGGGCTTAAGGACTTAAGGCAAATAGTCGCCAGTGCATGCCAATACTACTAATGATCGCTTCAATATATTAAACATTAGAACCCACATAAACAGAAACTTACATACTAACTCCCACAAGCACACAATTTAACTTCAACTTTAAAACAAACACATCTATAAGATTATTAGCCACCCAATAAAATTAGCCAAATAAAATTAACAAAAAATGCCAAAATTAAGATGAACTTTATGAGCATTGAAGTATAATGTCATAGAACAGACATCTCGAACAAAATGTGTGTCTCGCCCGGGAGGTTTGATTTTCCAAATTGAGCCCCGGTTCTCCTTTCAAAATCGAACGAATCCAATGAAGATTGAAGCCACGTGGCGCCAATGCATTGGGACATACATGGTTTTCGCGGTGTCGCGGTCGGTTCTATACGCTAGTAATAATACTTCAATGTTTATGAGTATTATTTTACAATGACCAAACGCTTTGATAGTGCTTGATTTTTATGTCTTCCCTAAATATTAGGGAGTCCCTAATGTTACGTATGATTCCCAGATGTAATCAATGATTTATTGAAAATGATTTAATATTTCGAATAAATCCCCTTAAAGATTTCCTTTACGTACCGGCCGATAAGTACAAGGATCTAAGCTGATAACCAGAGGTCATCAAACCTCCATACATTGTACGGCCACTGTCAATATAATCGTTCGCACCTAGAGGAAACATAAAAAGAAAAGTTTTAGTGTCTACCAGACCTCACAAACACTTGTGACACCCAACAACATAATTATGTATAATTACCGTGACAAAACGTTTAGATAACAACATAATTATGAAATAGTCACATTCAAATAACAAAACATAGTTTTCACATAATACCTATTAACGTAAATTATTACTAAATTCCTAAATATTCAATAAACAATATCGTCTGCTCAAATTCAAATTCAATTGGAACAGATTGCCTGCGTCTGCGTTCCCGCCCACCTATGACGTGGATGACTTCAAAAAAAGAGTGAATAGGCTTCTATTAATTAGTGCGCTCACCACCCTGGACCACATCTGCACTTACCATCAGGTGGGATTGTGGTCAAGCATTAACTTATATTAATTTAAAAAAAAAAAATATTCATATAGGTATCACTGATACACTTACGCACGTCATTTTATGGCTTTTCGGAAAGGTGCTCTGTCGTGGAGGAGAAGAAAAGCCTAAAGAAACTCCTCGGCACATCTTTTAAAATAACGAAAAGTTACATAATATGGTCTTACCTACGCGGAACTGGATGCGGAACTAATTTCCAGGCGTCTTTGTTATAGGCAGTATCCCTTGCCTACTAGCTGAGATTTAACATATTTCTTAAACATTTGGATAGGCAAATCACGTTGACTTAAAATCTGTCGTAAAATTTGTTAAATTTGTTAAATTTGTAAAATGTCGTTAAATTAAAATATTTAATGGAGTAAAGAGCGTCAGTCAGTTTTTGAACTTTTGGTATTAATTAATTATTTTATAAGGGTTTATATCCATCATAGATTCATAGGGTCCAAATCACCCGTGATCAGCCCTGGATGAACAACATAAATACATTCACTCCCTACTTCCGTCTTACCGTCGCGTCTCTTATGACTTTAGGTGTACACTCAGTATGGCCGACGTAACTATCTTGGCGCGTCTGAACATAGGCTTTCCGAACTTTAGCGCATGTAAGACAGAGATAGCGACACGAACATGCTAACGTGTGAATGAGACATAATACGACACGTATCGAGCATTGCCGAATTATGTTACTGCGCAGCCTTCTGCGCGAAGTTCAGACGCGATACAGCGGCCGTACTGTACCTAATTAGTTTCCTACGAGACGGTGACCATTTGTAATCACGTGGATCGACTGTTCAGTGTTTAACTTACCTCATTTGTTAGATAGATATATATTTTTTTAATATAAATAGCAAACGAACTGACGATTGATTTCATGGTAAGTGGCTATCGTGGCATCACTGATGCGTTGCCGGCCAAGAAAGAGAGAAGAAAACGAAAGAAAAATATGAAATTAAAAATGTGATGTCGGACACCGGTATCGAAATAAGCTGCAAACCGATGTTGCCAGAAAACGATATTCAGAATTCGTCCGCTACCGATGTGCGTTTCTACAGGATACCGGTATCTGTATAATAAGTATACAATGTACCAATACTCACGGTTATCGTCAACAGACTCCGCGTTCACTGCCTTAGTGTCGTTCGGCTTCACCACTACCAGCGACGTCAACGGTGTTACCAATTCATACTGTGGAAACAATCAAACAATACATATTATATACAGTGTTCCGTAGGAGACATGACAAAAAAGGGAAGAAAAGTTTAGGGGTTCGTACTTCGTGATTCTGTTACGTAAAATTCAGCTTTTATACGACGAAAGCATGGTGACAATTTATTAAAATTTAAGGATGGCTAGCGAGGGACTAGTAGGTTAGCTGTCTGGCAATGGATGATATGATTTCTAATATAAACCCGAAACAATTGCTAGAAAATGGAACTTTACGCTTTGAATATTTTAGGTTCATGTTTTACGCATCTCTGCTACTAAACTTATTACCACATGCCTAAGCCACCATGCGAAAAGTTTATGGTAGCCTTTATTATTACGTTATGCACGGAGTACGCTCTAAATTTTTACCTTTTATAAATAGCAAAGCAGTCACAGGCATATAAAGTGAATTTAAAATGGGTGAAAGCATATAAAAGGATTTGAGCTAAAATGAAAAATAATTCACCTTCAAAGCAATAGCCAAGGCTTTGTTATCCAGTTCCTTCTTGCGCTCTTCACTGTTGGCTTCTTCTACGACTTCCTTCTCATCCAGCAGTTGTTTGATGCTCAGGTACGCCCACAGCCGCTCCAGAGGGAAGTAGTTGTCGCCGCTGCTAACTACTGTCACCTTCGGCGAGATCTCGTAACGCTTCTGTTGAAGATGTAAGAGAAGATTTTCAAGCCTCAATTGGTAAACGTGCCCCAACCTGGAATCTTGATTTGACTCCAATATCCAACTAACATTGTGTAAGCAGATTTAATTGGAATTGTTTTATCGGGCCAAGTGATTTAAGTAAACAGAAATTACTTTGAAAGCACAGACTTGAAAAAAGAACCAGACGGAATGGTCGGAATGTCAACAACAAATTCAGTGAGGCACCCATAGTAATACCAACTCCTCTATTCGTACAAGTATCACACGCACACATTGACACCATGCGCCATAAATCGGCCGCCATTACCGCGTCGGATTGGTCAGACCGCACTAAAAATTACGCACACGTCTTGGTAAGCATCTCGAACAAAATGTGTGTCCCGCCCAGGAGGTTCCATTTTCAAAATTGAGCCCCCGTTCTCCTTTCAAAATCGAACGAATCCATTGAAGATTGAAGCCACGTGGCGCCAATGCATTGGGACATACATAGTGTTCGCGGTCTATACGGGTCGGTTCTATACGCTAGTAATAATACTTCAATGAATGGTTCTGAGTTTCCAGAAGTAAAGTAATGTTACCCTGCCCCCGCTGTTCTGCACGCCGCAGAAGGCGAGCACCTGCGGCTCGATGGGCGCGCCGGCGTCGGCCAGCTGGCCCGCCACCACCGTCTCCGAGCCCGCGTAGTACGTGCGGAACTGGTCCTTCGTTTTCGTCACTTCCTTTATCTATAACATAAAAAATATGTGGCTAGAACTAGGGACCCTTAGTTGCGTTTGCATTGCATATTTTTTTTGTAATCCGTACATTAAAATAGATGCACTTGCATAAATCATAATGAAAATTCACTTCGGTAATTTCTTTTGTCGCCGCATGTCATGATTGCACGATGATCGAAAACATGAATGCGAGAACAGTTCACTGTAACTTATAGTTAAGTGTTGTAACCGTTAGCTAACGTTTTTATTAACGCTTCGACGTTCGGTGCAATGTTCAAGTCTAGTCGCACCATAGCAGATTAGCTCATGAATAATGCTAACACCACGGCTACCGGTATCGCTAATGGTACCACTGTTACATGGAGTATAGAGGGTGGTGTTACTGGTGTTACCTGCGCCTTGGGGTAGAGGAACTTGACGTCGGTGAGCAGCGGCGAGGAGACGGAGCGGTAGAAGTCCTCCAGCTGCAGCGCCGCGTCCGCCGCCTCGTAGATGTGCCGCATGAAGCCGTCGTTGCGCAGGGACAGCTCGCGCAGGAACTTGCGGTCTGCGTCCTCGCCTGTATAATGAACATGTATCATTAATTTACGATTTATACATATATCATGCATTATACATACATTTATAATGAGGCCAAGTCAGGCCTCGCACAATATACTAAAGTAAATATAGTCTAATAGTTCGGTAGTTGTAAGTTGATGACTATTACTCGATAGTTTGCGTTGTAAATTCATCATACCTAATAAAGACCTATTTTTTGTTTTTTTTTTGACGTGATAACGTCTATTAAATCGATGCCGGGCGCACGCATGAAAAATGATGACTCATTTGTCGCGTTCCGCGAGCGAGCGAACAATGGAGAAAGCGCCATCTATGAACAAAACTATATACATAATTAAGTCAGAAAGGAACTTGCTGAAAAAATAGTTTAGTTCAGGAGTTCTAGATGGCTTTGTAGTATAAAGATAAAAGTTTCTTATCTATAAAACTATGCAATCATTTCATCAATGTTCTGGCATAACGTTGTCACGTTAAACTACCGTCCGTAAACCGACTTTATAGACAACCATTTTTTACTTCAACTCGTAACTCCAACTATAGGGATCCCTTTACAGCTAAACGGTGCCACTTGACTCAAACCAAAATTAGCACTTTAAATTGCTACTGACACCTAATTCGATACTTTATACCAGATTCACTCTTGATGTTAAGCGGCCACAGTCGCTCATGGACATCACCGACATCAAAGACGTCACCAACGTCGTTGACGACCAAGAAAAAGAGAAAGAGTAAAAGTACAAGTATTATTGACAATGCTTACCAAAAGCTAGTGAAAATATGATGGCCTTCTTTTTGATGGAGTTCTTCTCGGTGAGACGGTTGATGATACGAGTGGGGTTAGTTTCCCCAACCGTGGGGTCGCCGTCCGTGAGGAATATGATCATCGGCTCCAGTTTGTTTTCTAGCTCGGTAGTGCTGTCTAAAACATTGAAAAATAGAGAACATGAATTATGAGTAATGAGATTATTTTAAAATCTCATTACTCATAATTCATGTTCTCTATTTAATAAAATATCGCCTACTATTGCCGCAGGGTCCCTACTCATAAACACGTTATTCATCTGTCAAGAATCTTAATTTTATTAAGTGAATCGAGGTGTCGATAGGATAATCACAATAAACAATCTAAATAAATGCTTTGTTTGGGAATAATAGTTTGACTCGTTAGTTCGATCGTCGAACTACATAGTGAGACTGAGAATTTTTTTCCAATTAGTTCGATATCATCACTCGCTCTAGAATTGATAAACAAATAATGGTCTGTCAAACTAATGTGTCGACAGTTCTACTATTGATATGTATTACATGATATTTGTAAAGAGCTTTTATTTTTAAACTAAAATTACATCAAAGTACTCACATAATTCGTCGTCATCATCTCCAGCAGAATTTGATATGACTGGATATAAAACAATGTATCACTTACTAGCGACTTCCGTAGTGTTGTTCTTGGAGGAGTCATCGGATTCTGATGCAGTTTGGTTCTCTTTCTTACTTTCGTTCGATCCCCATTCAACTCCTTTTTGAATGAGGTCAATAGCGACGTCCAGGGCGCTGCCGATATTGGTACCTGTATATTTACGAAATATATATAAGTCAATTCAAAAGTTATAAGTATCTTACTATACTAGCTTTTACCCGAGGCTTCGCTGGAGTTACGCTTTTCTTGATAAAAGCTCTTCTTAACACGTATGTTAATTTCAAGCCGATTGATCGATATATGTTATGTTAGGACACTTATCGACGAGTACCATCAAGAAATATAGCAAGCATCGAATAAAAGAAGGGAAGAACATCAGGAAAAGTTTGGTTCTGTTAGATTCGGAAATCTCCATCTGCCATTTTGATCGAGAAATTCCATTTAAAGTGCTTCAAGTTTCAACAATATGTACTTTATGCCGTTAACTTGTAATAAAATAATTTTTTGGACAAGTCATAATAATTCTGGTGAACGTTACCTCCACCGGCGTCTAGTCGGGAGATAATGATCTTGGCATTGGCGATGTTGCCGGGCGTGGCTCGCGAGGGCGCCACCAGCTTGGTTTCTGTTGGTTTGTTCTCGAAGTACTGGTACCTCCAGGTGGATGACTCGGCCACATCTGCTTTATCCAAGTCCAGCACCTGTTGACCACATTCAAATTAAAATTCATTCATTCGTGTATTTATACATGATGGGCGCCCTGAAGTGTATGAAATAGGATGACATTAAAATTATCATTTGTCTTGGTTATTGACAAAATAATAATTTCATATACTTTAATGTGATTTAACTATATTATTTTTAAAGGGAATGTGTTTGGAGCCCCTTTTTTCGAATGGATAGTTGTTGACTCTAGATGGCCTATACAGCTTCACGCGGAAAGAGCTCCTTAATAAGTACAGGTATACTTACCTTTTGTATACAGGTTTATTCTTATTCTAAGTATACAGGTATACTTACGCGGAGAAGATCGTTTTTAAATTTCTGGTTACTTTACTCCATTTTTCAACCATTGGCCGAAGACCATCGCTAGGTATGTATGTATATAGATACACTAGCAGTTGCCCGCAGCTTCGCACGCGGAAATTATGCTTATCGTATTTATTTTGTACCCCTCATAGAAGAAAATTTAATAACAGGTTAATTTATATTGAATTTAGGAATTTATAAAGTAAAACCTACGATACAATCAAAAATAATTCTCAGTGCAAGGGTTTTAATGTGATGCCCGGACAGACAAACAGACAGACAGAAAGACAATAATTTTAAAAACAAATTTTTGGTGCTCTAACACGTTATTGATGTGTTATTTATTGATTATAAATTTCGATATTAGTCCCTCTCCCTTTTTCTCTCTCTC
Organism: Thymelicus lineola; assembly: GCA_963932265.1. Lineage (NCBI taxonomy): Eukaryota > Metazoa > Arthropoda > Insecta > Lepidoptera > Hesperiidae > Thymelicus > Thymelicus lineola. The sequence goes on from OZ010685.1 coordinate 12,809,186, forward strand.
TTCCCCTTCCACTCTCAGTCCCTCTCCAGCTTCAAGTACCTCTCCCTCTGCCGCTCCCTGCTCCTCTTCCTCTCCAGTTCTCTGTCCCTCTCCCTCTCTCGCTCCCTCTCCCACCCTCTCCCGCTCCCTGTCCCTGTCCCTTCCCTCTCCCGCCCCCGGTCCCTTTCCCACTTCCTGTTCCTTTCCCTCTCGCGCTCCCTATCCCTCTCCCGCTCCCTGTCCCGCTCCCTCTCCCGCTCCCGGTCTCTTTCCTGCTTTTTGTCCCTCTCCCCTCCCTCTCCCATCCATAAAGTCCCCTATACAAAATGTTTTTCTCACTATAAGCTTACATATTAATTTTCATAATGAAAAAGTTCCTGAATTTGCAACCCCTTTATTTACCTCTTAGGGGATGAAATTCTAAAAAAACCTGTTACAATTATTTTTTGTTCTTAATTATAAGCTTACATATCAAGTTTTACATTACTTCAGAGTTCAAAAATTACAAAGTTTCTTAAATATTTACATCCCCTTAGTTTTGCCCCATAGGGGATGAATTTCGAGAAAATCATGAAACAGTTATTTTTTGTGTCAAACTATAAGCTTATATACAAATTTTCACCCTTCTTACTTCAAAACTGACGAATTTGCCATACTAACTTGCACACTTAAGAGTATCTTAAATGTTCTTAACTTCAAAAATGACGAAGTTGTGTACTTAAGTTCCATCGCCTAAATTAACCCTTAAGGAATGATTTTCCAAAAAACAGAAACGTGTGTAACTGTAAACTTACATAAAAAAAAATCATATTTATAACTTTTACAGTTATTAGGTACTGGCAAAATTTACTGGCAAAGTTGATTTGTATGTAACCAACCCCTATTTTTAGGGGATGAATTTCGAGAAAACCGTAATACAATTATTTTTTGTGTCTAACTATAAGCTTAAATACAAATTTTCACCCTTCTTACTTCAAAACTGACGAAGTTCCCATACTAACTTGCGTCGCCTTAATTAACCCTTTAGGGGATGATTTTCCAAAAAAAAACGTAATACTTAAAATTAAGTTTCTAATGTTTAACTAATATGTAAATTTTCATATTTTTAACTTCAAAAATAACGAAGTTGCATACTATGATAAAACGCCGAAACTAACCCCTTAAGGGATGATTTTTCAAAAAAATGTGTTAAAGTTAACTTTTATTTATTACTATAAACTTACATGAATAATTTCATATTTATAAGTCTAAAACTGACGAAGTCGGCTTGTATGAAAATGACTTCTAACCCCTATTTTTACACTTAGGGGATGAATTTCCAAAAATCCGTTCTTAGCTGACGTCTCTTTAGCATAAACTATCTCCCTGCCAAATTTCATCATAACCGGTTCGTTAGTTTCTGAGATTTTTTGTTTAATCAGTGTATCTCTTTTCAATTTTATATATATAGATACATAACGTGATTAACAAGCGATAGAATTGCGCAACTTGCAGAACTCACTTTGACGAAAGAGTTGAACTCGACGATGCTAAAGTAATCGTGCTGGTTGAGTTTCCCGAGGATGGTCTGCATGGCGTCACGCAGCTGCTCCACCTTGCGGCCCATCATGGAGCCCGACGTGTCCAGCACGAACACCACGTGCTTCGGCAGCGGCGGCAGAGACTTCGGGGCGAAGAAGTGCACGAAGTAGCCGTCGTTCACCTGTACCAAAGAAATTGCAATATAGACCCATTGAAGTATAATGTCATAGAACAGACATCTCGAACAAAATGTGTGTCACGGCAGGGAGGTTCGATTTTCAAAACTGAGCCCCCATTCTCCTTTCAAAATCGAACGAATGCATTAAAGATTGAAGCCACGTGGCGCCAATGCATTGGGACATACATGGTGTTCAGGGTGTCTGTTCTAAAAAATTAATCTTTACAACTCCGATTAGCATCAGGTGAAAATGTTAGACCATGTAAAGCTAATGTAGGTACAAAAACTAACCAAAACTTCTCCTCCTTCCGGGCGGTCCACGTCATACTGTACAACGAATTGTCCCAGGACTCCAGTTTTATCCTTCAAAGCTTCATCGTCGTCTGGATAGTAACGGTTGATGTGTCCAAAAGATTCTCTGGACTTTTCCTGTAAATGACGCACCATAATATTATAAAAAAATAAGAGAACAGAGATTCTACCGTTCGGGGTGCTCCAAACTAAGTAAAAAACTAAAAAAACTAAAAAAAAATCCATAAATCTACAATATGTTTTCACGTGTTTCGCTTGCAAAGTACAGGAGAGCCGTAACAAGCGACTGTGTGTTTTTACTTGACAAATGCGAGTTAAAAACTCGCTTGGAGAGAGTTCTGTACATTGATTACGTATTTACAGTTATTTTTCTATTTTATTTATTTTTTCCCTTTTATTTAAGACAATAGATTTCTGTTTTCTTGTAATATATAACTAAAGAAACATTTTCTGTATTGTTCTCAAAATTCTAGCCTCAGTTGTTTCGGAGCCGGGGGGGGGGGGGGGGATTTCAATTTTCGTCTTCAATTGTCGTTCTTTATTGATTAATTTTTTAACTATCGATTGTAGAATTATTATATAAGAAAAATATATTTGAGATCCTTACAATAAGCCTTTTTATTTGACATGCCACATGATACGGTTTGTAAAATTATTCTTTTTAATTTTGATTTCGTTAATTTTTTTTCCTTCTCTTAATCATTTTTTCTTAATACCTTCGTCTTTGGATCGCAAATTAGCACATGAGTTTCAACTTTTAACTCATTTTGTCCATTCGTTTCGGAGAAAATTGGCTGTGAAGCGCGGTCACCCAGACACACGAACACGAGTGATCCTTTAAAGGTTACGTTTTTGGTTTTTTTCGTTCGGAACATTGTTCGGAACCCTAAAAATAATTAGTTATAGACAATCCTAGAAATTTTTAATTACAATATTACTTTGAACACTTTAGTTAGGTACTGGTAGATACCAATTAATTCTATGGCTTTAAGCTGGCCTTAAAAAACTAACGTGCGCATACTTCGTTATGCTGAGGGTCTATAGTTACTGAAATTCAATGTTACTCGGATTTAGTATTGATGTGTATTGTGAAACAATCCTTATTAGTACATAATTAGAATATCGTTACATTAATTTGATCATGTATTTTAAGATTAAGTAATAAAGCAGACTTCGAATGCATTGTTTCCTATGTAACCCTAACACGCCACACACAGCGACCGTGCCAGGATTCGAACCTGAGCCATCTGATATAGCTACAAGCACTACAAGCCACGTGACTATGTTGACTCACCGCATACACTTGCATCAGCCGTCTCTGCTCCTCAATGTCCGGAGTAAAAGTAATGCTAGCTTCACGATCATCGTGAGTTTTTTTTATCACTACTTTCGTATTTTCTGAAATAACAAATAAAAATTAATAAATGTAACACAACTTTAATACTTAAGTATAAGTTTCTTATCGAATTTATATTTTCATTGGGTATGTTACAGAAGATTAAAAATAGGTAAGTACTTACTTAGCTAATAATCTACATTGTGAAAGTACCTATGTCAACTAAAATTTTCTTAACATAGGTACTTATTATAATATTATTATGTTTTCCTAATACAAACAATGACTGTTAACTCCTATTGTTTGCAAATACATTTGGTTTCATGTAGGTTAAATATAACCTACCACTTCTCCATTAAAATTCAGACAGCGAATTTGTTAGCGTAAGTACTTAGGTAAGTATCACTTCAACTATGAACTACATATTATATTTGAACAACAACTGAACAACAGCTGTTATACAGTACATACCTATCTAACCATTTAACTACGACTCGAAGGATTCGAGTGTGTGAGGAGAGGTGATTCGAGTAAAGTCAATATTTTATTCGTTGTGTAATTTTGAAACACATTCGAAAACATGAAAAAATATTTATATTTTTTTAATAAAAACTTACGTGGATCATTCTCCATCGCATCAACCTCATTGCCCGTCCTGATCTCAGGCACTCGCAGAACCGAAATCTTTGCTGTTTCTTTGATTTGCACAGTGACTTTCATCTTGGGGACCAGGGCTCCAGGGTGAAGGTTGATGTCGTGGTTGTAGACGCCATTGCGGCGGACCAGGAGCTCCTCGTACGTCAAGTTGAATATGACAGTACTCCTGGGCTCAACATTCACACTCACTGTGAAATGGTTTGAATCACGAGCCCTGCAATTTAAAGACAGTTTTGGTTTTATGAGCAGTGATAGCCTAGTGGTTAGAACGTTGGTCTCCCGAACGCGGGGGCCCGGGTTCAAATCCTGGCACGCATCTCTAATTTTCAAATATTATGTGCGTATTACAAGTTAATTATCACTTGCTTCGGTGAAGGAAAACATCGTGAGGAAACCTGCACACCTGAGAGTTCTCCATAATGTTCTCAAAGGTGTGTGAAGTCTACCAATCCGCACTTAGCCAGCGTGGTAGACTATGGCCTGTACCCCTCACATTGTGAGAGGAGACCCCAAGCCCAGCAGTGGGACAATTATGGGTTGTTGCTTTGCTTTGCTTTGCTTGCTTTTTGGTTTTATACGCTAAGAGAAAACTGTTGTCCTCTTTATATGGCAACCGTTTTTTTTGTTAATGGTAGCTTTTATGAACAGTTTCATTCATATCCAGTAGAAACTCGATTATCCGAACCTCAGATATACCTACAGATTCGCGATTATCCGGACTATAAACCTCGATCAAATAAGTTACGTCAAATGACAATTAACAATTACTTTAACCCTTTAAGGTTGCAGTTTTTATTAATGAATTTAAAGTGAAATGAGATCGAAATTTCCAAGTTTACTAAGTTATGAACCTTAAAAGTGATTATTTTCTATTAACTTTCATTCATGAGTCAAAATCCTGCAAGTTTGTTCGAACTAACAACTCTGGGATTCCACCAAAGATGCAGTGTAGCAAGATACGTGAGAAATAAACCCACTAGTAATACAATTAACGAATTTCCGTAGTTTTGCGTAGTGATGTCATCCGATTGGTGGATTTTTTCTTCTAGACAACCTCGAATCGTTAAAATCTCCCACGTCTCTTGTGGATTTTTAGTGGCAAAGGAGGCAATAAACTTACTTAGCAGCAATATGCGCCGCACCGAAGCCTTGTGACACAGCATCGCTGTAGATTTGCTTCGCTTCTTGCTTTTCTTTAACGTATGCTTTATAAGCTTTTCCGTCAATAGTCCTGAAATATGTTTCAAGTTTTATAAATCTTACACCTTCAAACTATCTACGTGTAGACACCAAGATTCCATTACACCCATTCATTTCAGTTTAAAGTCTCCTAAAAGGTAAAAGTAGATAACAATGATATCTAAGCGACCAATTTAAGTGTAGTTTGTACGGGATCACTCGCTACCTTCTAGGCCGCGTCTATGAAGTCGTCAAATGCGTCGGTGAAGTTTTTAATTTTGTGGTCATTGCTGACAATGACCAATTATTATCATTAAGTGATTCGTTTCGAGTGTTGCTTGCCAACTATTTACGTTTAAAAGTTGGATCGGATAAGCGCGGCCATTATTTTTGGTTGTTGTGATCTGAACTTCTAAATAACGAAAGGAGTGCCATACAATGAGACGGAAATCAATACGTACATGGTAAAGCCACTAATGAAAGCAGTGTCGGGCAGAATCATCCGGAAAGTGGTCTCCTGAGCGCGCTTGGCGGGGTTCCGTACGTGCGTCACGACCGCCGTGTGGGCGTATCGCAGAGAGATCTTCGACTGGACGTCCATTTCTGTCAACTTTATCGGAGAGTTCGGCTCCTCGGAGGTTACCTCGGTCGATGGTGTAAGCATCGTCGTGCCCTAAGGTCATTAAAGAAGTAATTACAAAAATTGTTTATGTGTATAAGTCACAGAATCTGAAGAGAATCAAAGAAAATTTTGGCCATTGTGGGGTAGCTGTACGACTGGATTCACTTGTCGGGCTCTTTTACCGTCACTCAGATTACCTAGTCTGGTGTGACTGGTGTTATACTTATATCAGAAGGTGACCTTTTATCATCAAGACAATTAGCCTATCCTTTCTGCCTTTCTTATTCAGTCTTAGGGCCAGCGCCCATTGACGGCAAGGCCAGGGACTTTTCATTGTGGGCATAAGTTTTTATGACGATAAAGTTACCGATGTGCTTAGGTAGGCTTGCGGCTCGGTATCCCTCGAAATGCTTTGGCAGCCTTCGAGACATCGCAGAATGTCTAGATGCCGACCGAGGCAAACATTCCCTCAATGTGCAAACAGGCAGTAATGCCGAATAATGCCAATGGAAGCAAGCCCTTATGCCCGCCTTCCACTGCGGAAGGGTAATGAGTGGGAAATAGCTAGGCGAAACGGAGTAAGAGTTTTGGGCTTCCACTGAGGAGAAAGAGTTAAACTGAAAATTATAGTTTGACTTCCATTGCAAGCGAGCTTCGTAGAGTGAGCTAGGCGGGAAATGAGATGAGTGAGATGAGCGAGGTGCGGCCTTCCATTACGAGCGAGCGTTGCGAAATGCGTCAGACTGCCTGCTGCTGTGGTATTTTCAGGCATTTGATTTGTGATGACGATGCTTTTATAAAATTAATGTTTGACATATCATTATGGTAAGAAAAAAAGACGTAGGTACATATTGGACTGATCCACGGAATAAGTAAACAATCGTGGGAAGAAGGATGTTGGCGGCGGCAGGGATGGCTGAGGGGCAGGGACGCAAGCGGACTCCTTTCAAAACTAGCGCACGACACCGTAGTCCGTAACACAGCGGAGTCCTTTTAACTCACTCCGCTTTTTTCATTCGCTCGCTGTGGAAGTAGTTCTATGAAAACCGTTGCTAGTCCTACGGAGTCCGCGCGGATTCCGCTGAAAACTCGTCTAATATGTAAACCTATTTTGTAACTCTCTCGCTTAGACTTAGTCCGTTCCGATTCACTTCCGATCACTCGTTGGCGGTGGAAGCGCTTCTATGAAATTGACTATTGCGAGTCGAACGGAGTTCGTGTGGAGTCCGTTCCGCTCGCAGTGGAAGGCGGGCATTATAGTTTGGTCACTAAATTGACAAATGCGTACAGTCAATGTATGTCGATGTATGTCAATGATATTTTAAGTTAAAGGTTATTTATTAATATGGTTCTCTAGACTCATGCTAACCTCTTCTTCAGATCTGGAGACAACAAGCGTTTCCTGGGTGGTGGGCTTGGCAGCGACGAAGGGCATGATAGCCAACGCCAGCGGCAGTATCATCTGCCAGCGGCGCATCATGGTAATCTGCAATATAATTTTATATGCAAACAATTAACAAAAAAATCGCATTAAAGGTCGCTGCATACGCAACGTATTTTTACCCCGTACGGGACGGGACGGGACGTGAAATTGTGAACCATCGGGTGGGATTGTGGTCATGCATTAACTTATTTTAAGTAAAAAAAAAAACGTAACGTGGACGGGACGGGGACGGGACGTAGACGGGGAATAAATATACGTGCGTGCCCCGTTCCCGTCCCGTCCGTGCCTCCGTGGCGTATGCGCTATCTTTTACATTTTCTATGAAACGATGTTTCCAAAATTACCCTTCCCGTCCCGTACGGGATAAAAACACGTTGCGTATGCATCGACTTAACTTTGAACTCCGAAAACCGTAGATGTAGGAAAATTGTTATTTATACTAGACCGGGCAAGTTTTACGTAAATTGCAACCTCCTTGGTAGAATATTCTAGCTAACCTTCTAGGCGTTCTATTCTTTACGTATCTAATTACAATCAATGATTCGAGATGGTTAATGGTTGTAGCGCACATATCAACTCGGAAAGGGATCGTCACCGGATCGCCTCGCCGTCAACCTAACGTAAGCGCGTTACCAACCGACCAACAGCTCCAAATCGACTCGGCTACGGCTAGGCGACGCCGCGCTTACGGCTCGAATGACAGCAGTTCGCCGACGCAGCGGTAGCCGCGGCGCCGCGGCGCGGGGCGTGCACGAGGAAACGGAAAGTCGAAGGATAGCGTACGGTGAGACGTAAGCGCGGGTACGGCAAGTCGTCCACGCACCGTACCGCGGTTCGTGAGCATGTCTCGAGGCGAGGCGATTACTTTACGAATCCGATAAGTGTGCTTTACAGTAGGGAGTTTCATACAAAGAATACTGACATGTAAGAGTTGATACGTTTACGTTCCGTTTACGAGTTGATATGTGTGCTACGACCATAAATCTTACAACAATCCGCCAGAAAGATAACTTTCTCGTGATACTGTCTCGTGTAGTGTAGATACTAAGTAATAAGTCCAGGTCATCAGTAACAACAGTTTGGTTTTATCATTGGATAGATAATACTTAATTATTTATATTAGGTATACCTATAAGTATTAAGTATCGGTTGTTATGAATACATATTATAAAATGACGAAACGTACCTATGTTAAAGGTCGAAATGATAATTATAAGCGTTTAGACTATTTATTACTTCTTATTCCTACCTTTTATAATAACTGTTTCGTTATTTGGCATTTCATTTTGTTTTTATTGATGCACCAGTCCACGAACCTAATTGGTGCTAACTGCCAGCAATAATTAAATAAAGTGGCGGATACCAATTATAATAATAATAACTTGAAAAGTGCGAGTTAAACTCGCTTGAGAGAGTTCCGTACGTTGATTATGTATTTATCATTGTTTTCCTATTTTTTTGCCTTTTTTTAAGACCATAGACTTCTTATAGGTTTTATTTATTTATTACACTTTATTGCACACCTTACACAGTCAGTAAAACCAGTAAAAGCTTTTCAATGCTAATATTATAAGTTTCCTATAATATTTAGGGGAAGTAAGCCCAAGACGGGTACCCAGCCTAAAAAGGGTAGGCAATGCGACATCGTCAGATTGAACGCTGGACTCGCTGCGAACAGTGCAACAGTCGCTACGCACCCCGCTCCATCTGAGGCAGTCACAAAAAAACGAAGCTAGTAGAAACACCTGCGCAGTGACCAAAAATATTTTTTCGTCTGTTTCGATAAAAAATTGCAAGGTAAATTCAGATTGATTTTTGCTTTGGCTTAAATGTCTGTGTAATAGTGTTGATTCAGTATCGAAATAAACTTATTCAAGTATATTTTCATACTCAACACACGGATTTAGTGTTAATATTTGAAGGTTATTTTTCGAATAATGCAAACTTCTAGCTAAAAGGCAAAATGGGTAGGGCAAAATGAGTACCTACTCGTTTTGCCCCTTTTTTACGTGGGGAAATCCACATGGATGCCATGAATACTTTTGGCTATGCCGGACTCCTACTGGCTAACCACCACGGGTGTACTCCTCTACACCCTAGGTCAGGATCACGGGCACGCTCTCGCATTCTTCCGCAAGCCTGACAGCGCTGGTCCTTTTTGAGATCCCTTTCTCAGCATGGATCTGGAGTTTAACCATCCCTTTTTCACTACAAGGCACGCGGCTCATACACCGCGAGCACCTTCTCGAGGTTTTATTTTACTGACGGCTGACACCGAGTCCACCGTCAAGACATCAATTCATGGAGGACGGAGAAGGGCCTGGTAGGCCCTCTTCCGACGTCCTACTCTCCGGCTGTGGATTTGGAGGTTAGATGATATCTCCCTCTCCCTCTCCGCAGCTTCTTTCTGCGACATAACCTCCTCGCAGAAGGAAAGTCCCACGTCCCAAGGCCTCTCGGTTCTGACCATTGCTCTTATTATGGTCGAAAGCGAGAGATAGTCCCCCATTTCTGCGACGAGTTCACGGTGCTCGTCCTCCCAGGCTGGGCACACTAACAATGTGTGTTGCGCCATCCTCGACGCAGCTGCAACGGTGGCACCTGGTGGTCGGTTCCCTTCCAGCTATACGGCACAGGTATTTTCGAAACAACCATGTCCGGTGAGCACCTGTATGAGCCGGAAGGTAAACAACCCATGTTGCCTGTCCAACCAATCCTCCAGGATAAGACGGACAGCCTCGACAGTCCAGCATCCGGCTCTTGAGTTCAGCCAGCTGCTTTTTCCAGCTTTCAGTCACCGAATGTTGAGCGTGGAACTTCCACTCTTCCATTTCTCTTAGCGAGGGTACAATACACCGGGCCTGGATCTGATCGCCAATCATAACGAAGCTAAAGCATCCCGCCAAGACGCACGCTGCCTCGAAGGAGATGGTGCGATATCCTCGAATGACTCCGATAGCCATCACCCTCTGAGGTTTTCTTAAAAGGGCGATGGTTCTATCAGTCAGCTCTTCTTCCCATCGGGAGCTCCGTATAAGGTCATAGACCGCAACACTCCTAAATAGAGGCGTCTGCTACTTTCTTTAGGACCCCCGAGGTTTGAATAGAAAAGAATAAAAATAGAAGCAAAGAAAATAAGTGGTACTGCCTCTTCTTCCAGGGCCCATATGTAGATCCTCCAAGTGAGGATTGCCAAATGTGGGCCCACGAACAATGTGCATCATACACCGGATTCGGGTCATTTTTCGTGATGCATGTCAAAAGAATTGAGTCTGATAGATGATATTAAAGTAACAACTGTGATTATTAGTTGTTATTTAAGTTAGTAATTTTTTAATTAGTAGCAATGGTGCCTGGCTACTTACTACATAAAGACTAATTACTACTACTGACTTCAGTGTTACTGGACATTGTTATATTCTATTATGTTAAGTTTTTATGCAATTTAGAAGTACATTTAAGTTGTATATTCTTAGACTGATTATGATGTAGCTAACTTAGAAATGTTCGAGAGATTTATGTACTTTTAAAACATTTTGAGTAAGTCAATTTTGTAAAAGTCCTACACAATTTGAATTGATTAAATTTTTTGCAGATATTTATTGTTCTGTTTAATAGTATAAACACATAATCTTTCAATTCTTTCAATTTCCTACCCATCTTAGGCCGGCCTTCCGTTTTGCCCGGGGCCAGTACCCATTTTAGGCCCCCCCTACGGGCAAAATGAGTTTTTTGAAGGTTTTTGTTAATTGCTCATAATAATTTTCCTGGTGTAGTTTTAAGTAATATGACCTAATTTTATCAAACTATATTAAACTCCCTTACACGCATCAACTTAAGTCTTTAGAAATTATGTTATTAACATGCTCAAATTTTAATTTTGCCTTAAGGTACCCTTCTTGGGCTTACTTCCCCTAAGTAAAGAACTATTCTCTGTATTTTTTCAAAATTCTAGCGTCAGTAGTTTCGGAGATAATGAACTTGTGTCTGAACTCTGAACTCGAGACATCTCTCGAGCGGGTCTCAGAATGGGGCAGACTGAATTTAGTCCAATTTAACCCCTCGAAAAGTTTGCGCGTTAGCCGCAAAGAAATCCCCATTAATCGTGGCACCACAGTTTCAGAATGTTGCCCTAAACATCTCCAAAAGCATTGGGAAGTACCTAATTAAGTGTTACATATTTACGAGAGGGATTAATGCTAATCTGTCACAAATACATTCGGTATCTTCACGGCAATTTCATTTATATGGTGCCCCAATTCCATTGAAAGTATTTGAAAGCGCTGTCACCGCCGCCGGTGACTGGTCTGGCATTATCCGCGTTTTGCCGCCTTCACGAGGGAATATCAAAGCGGCGGTTCATTGGAAACTAGAACCCGCTATAACGATGGCTGCTGGGATTTTACACGGAACACAGAGACAACTGTGTTCCGTGGGATTTTAGGTGCCGACATTACGAAAAAGTCCAGTTTAGGGACCACTTGGAAGTTAAGGCCAAACTAATCTCAAACAAACTGGGTGTCCTCAATAGAGCAAAGCAGTACTTCATATCCGTGCATAGTTTGCTGCTCTATAAAGCACAAGTCCGACCTCACATGGGGTACTGCTCCCATCTTTGGGCTGGAGCACCGACTACTCAATTGGATCTCCTTAACCGGATTCAGAGACGGGCTGTTCGTATTGTCGATAATCCTAAGCTCACGGACGGTTTGGAATCTCTGGGATTACGAAGACGTGAGTTCTCTGTGCGTTTTCTACCGCCTGTATAATGGGGAATGTTCTGAAGAATACCGGCGGCCAACTTCCACCATCGTTCATCGTCAGTTTGATTAAAGGTAGGTACCTACGGTACCAGTAGGTACTCTGTCTATAATAAGTACCTTTAATCACAGAAGATATAATACTCGTAGTACATAATTGTTGATGCTTGTGTGTAAATATAAAGCAGGATGTTGTTCAATGTGACCTTTCCTGATAAATTAGGTACCTAATTATTAGGTGTTACCTATAGACAAAATAAGAAACGATTAAGATGTTTACTTCTAAATAAACTACGATTTTCCTGTTGTTTTACGCCACGAAAATTTTTCGGGATCCCTAATTCTTGGGATGTTAGTTTAAGTTTAATTGAATTAATAATGTAGTGTTTATTTTCTGAGGCAATTAAAAAAATTAAAACTAATAAAGCACAGTATTGACGCCGAGGAACTGAAATACCTAGGAAGTGTGTAAACAGATACATATACATGTAGGCAAATAAGACTGGTTGGGTGGTGGTCCGGGAAATAATAACAACAGTGTACGTTTAAATCGCTTTAGTCAGAAACTCATTTTAACACAGGTTTTACACTAGTTATAATTAAATACGCGATTAGAACTGATTGTCTCGCAAAGTCGTCTGATACTCGGTAACAAAACTACTCGGTAACTACGTAACGTGTGCACTGGGCAACGGTCGATGAACGAATGACCCGAGTTGTGCGCGTGCGCTGCTTTATATAGGAATCTGTGGTGTGAATCGAGTGACACATCACTCGATCGCTCGAATTACCCGTTGAACGCTGTTTTTGACAAAACATTGATGGTGGCGCCGTCACGGCCATTCTGACATACGCTAGTCCTCGAGCGTCCTTTGAGCATCTGGGAACAAGATATAAAAACATAAAAACATAGTTCAACTATTTTAGCTATACATCACACGTTATTCTTTGATATCAAATTGTGACACACATGGATAAAATTTCACATCATCATCATCAAAGTTCACATCAATCCTTCAGAGATTCACGATCGCTAAAACGCAGTATTTTTTTCTCTTTTCTTTTCCTTTTTTTTTAACCCTTTTTTTAACCTTTTTTTTACCTCTTTTTTTAACCTTTTTTTTACCTTGTTTTTTTTTTATTGACCCCTTTAGTTTAAACTGGACCGGTTTTTTTTCTCCTTTTTTTTTAATTATCCCTTCAGTTTAAACTAGACCGGATCTACTTCTCTTTTCCTTTTTTTTTCCAGTAACATTTTTTTTTATAGTACTTCTCTTTCTCTTTTTTTTCCATTTTTTTTTCAATTAAACATCTTTCCCATTTTTTTTACTGCTTAGCTTTCATCGTGATGTACAATGGCATTACTTACAATTCTGATAGGATCTGGTGATTCTGATGATGAACTCTCTAACTATTGCTATTAGCGCTCAAGGTACGTGAACTAGCCGACAAAGTGCTACTATTAACAGATATAGTGTAGTGATGACATTACGTAATATCAGCACAAACTCAACAAGGAACAATTACTGTCAGTGAGCAGTTATCAAAATGAGCCATAATGGAATCGATACAGATCACCTGTTTTATCATGTCATCATACAATCACCGATGATGCTCATCGCAAGCCACCGTATAGAGCCGCGATACGCTCCCGTCTTTGTCAACAAATGCAGGCAGTTGACGCCGCACCAGTCTTCTTTATCTCGCATTGATGTAACTTCTCGTCAACGATTTGATATTCACAGGCTGCATGTCCACCACTGACATTGTCACTAAGTTTAACTGAAACACACAAAAAACAAAGCACAGAAACACGAAATGTCTAAATGTTACTTTCTGAACTGAGGGTAGACGATAATTAAAGAATATCAAGACGTTTGAAAATTGTAAATTCTTGATATCATTTACAGAACGCTTCTGGTGTCACAAAACAATATACTTGCACTGACTTTGAATAACTTTGTCAATCATAATTACGTTGAAAGGTACCGTACATTGACATTATAATACTTCGTCGAATCAAACACAAATATGACGAAACGATTTGTAGTTTACGCAAACCACCATTCTAACCAGTTCTCTCTAATCAATCTTATTTTAAGGAAATCCTGGAAGTTACTCGAAGTACAATAGTTTTTACTTAAACACAAATTCATGAAATTTTAACTTTGAACATTCTGTCAGGTGTTTTTGACAGTTCAAGATGACGGCACCATTTACACTGGAAGTTAAGATATTACACTAAAACACTATTGGATTATCCAATCTTGTTAAGAATAATGAAATAATATGCCATACCAAATCGCTGTCTTATAACCTCAAACCTTAATGACATTATTCCGATCCTTTGTATTCGAAATTTCGAATCCTTATTTTATTTGTTGGTTTTGGTGTCTTGGATGCTATTACTCCCTCGGCCATCTCTGACAAACTGAACACGCCCTCGTGTTCTGTGTTCAAATAGCAACGCACTCCGTTCCACTGTTCACTTCCACCATAATTGCTTCTCGACAAATATCTCGCGTGAGGTGAGTATCACACACATATTTTCTCACACACATATTTTCTTTGTAAAATTCCACGGTTCTCATTTACTCGCGTTTACTGTCGTAACGTTTCTCATTGCAACCAAGTCATTTCAAATATCATCCGGACCACCGTCATTCTTCATTTATTTTCGGACCTGTGTGGGCGAAATTTTCTCACCATATGGGTCCTCTCACTTCTGATGTAGGCAAATAAGACTGGTTGGGTGGTGGTCCGGGAAATAATAACAACAGTGTACGTTTAAATCGCTTTAGTCAGAAACTCATTTTAACACAGGTTTTACACTAGTTATAATTAAATACGCGATTAGAACTGATTGTCTCGCAAAGTCGTCTGATACTCGGTAACAAAACTACTCGGTAACTACGTAACGTGTGCACTGGGCAACGGTCGATGAACGAATGACCCGAGTTGTGCGCGTGCGCTGCTTTATATAGGAATCTGTGGTGTGAATCGAGTGACACATCACTCGATCGCTCGAATTACCCGTTGAACGCTGTTTTTGACAAAACATTGATGGTGGCGCCGTCATACATAATATTTGTAACCGGACGTGGCAAGAGATAAAATGGTCAGATGTTAGATGATGATATTGTATAGAATGATTCTTATAAAGAAATGCGTGAACTATCGAATGGCGTTAATATCTCACACCACCAAGATCAAATGTAATATACCTACACACGAGCGTGTTATCTGCAATAGTGCATTGGTGCAATGGCAAACTCCTTTATAAGAAGACGGATTTGTCAAGGGCCATGGAAAGAGGTAACAAACCTTAAACAAACGTTTGATAAAACCCAGGTATTTCAAGTTCCAATTATATTGTGCTTTGTGGTGGATTACAGAGAAGTATTTGATTGTGCAAGGTTTTCTCTATGTGGATAAAAGGTTAAAAAATATGCGATTTATAGTACCAGTGTCAACTCGTAACTCTCATACAAAATCTCTGTAGGTAATGATGGAGAGATTTTGACGCCTATAATACTGGTCCCAACCGTCCCAATCCTTCAGTGCCTTTGGTGTTACTATCGTCCACGGGAAACGCCGACCACATTATCATGACTCGTCTGCCAGTTTTTTGGTTATTTATACATAAAAACCGGGCAAGTGCGTAATTGCGCATCGGGCCACGCGCAATGTAGGGTTCCAAAGTAGTAAGTTTATCTACTATTACTCATTCATTAATTACTTAAGCTAACATAGCCGTGATAGTTCATAATATTTTTGGAAGACCTTTTCAACGATACCCCACACTATAGGGTACGCGACGAATAAAAAATTCATTCTCACGTTACCTTTAGGTACCCTGAAAAAAATGTTTTTCAATACTTTATTCTACGATTATGGAGTTTTAATAAATATGTAAATCCATGCCAAATTAGGTACAGCTTTCTAACACTAAGGATCGCGGCGTTTTGGTTTGGACAGACGGACGGACATGACGAAGCTATAAGGGTTCCGATTTTACTTCGGAACCGTAAAAAGCGACAGTAATCCCAGCCATTCAAATCGAAAATAATATAGTAATAACGGAATAACCACGGAGGTCACAAAATCAACAACTTCCGTTACGCTAATGACACCTTATTTGTATCCACAGAGGACGAAATGGGTGAACTTTGGTTTTAAATTTTAATATTAATAGTCCAAAACAAAGTTAATGATAAATCGATAGAGGCAATAAACTATGTCACCAAGCTAGTCTCCAAACTTTTTAAGTTCTTAACCATTTTGTTTACTTGGGATCAATAAGTGGCCAAAGAGGATGCAAATTGGAAATAAGGTGAGAAATCCACATGTTGAAAGGGGCAATGACTAATCTGACCAAAGGCAACTTGAGAGAGAACACTGGTCTTCTTAGTATTCCCTTATGACGTGAAAAATTACTAAAATTAGAAACTTTGGTTTGACTCTTACTCAGTCAAAAGATCGCTTCCTGGTGCCGACGGTGGATACTTCGAATTTCATAGACAAGACAACCAAGCGAACAAACAATTCACTATTGACGGAACTGAAAGTGCAAATAAGGCTATCGACCATCGTAATACAGAGACTGCGTTTATACTTTGGCTAGATTATATACTCTTCTTAGTGTACCAAGAGGAGGATTACCTCGAAAAACTAAACATTTCTGGTAAAGAAGATGGTAAAATACCGTGCGGGAGATGAACCAGATAATCTGATTAGGCAAAAATGGTGACTGAAATACCTATCACTGGATACATCTGATATACGGAAAATCGGTAATTGAAGACAGCTATGGAACAACTGCTTAATGAACTATCAACTACCAGAGCAGGCACGACTTTAGTAATGAAGATACGACTGAGAATAGAAAAAAGAGATGCGATAGGATACATTTTGTTCAGAGGTTATCACGGGATTGGGCACTCAAAACGTTTTGCATGGTTTAAATTATAATTCGGCATCGAATCTACATTCGTTCCTGTGGCAATCATTGCCAGTTTGCCACAGCAAAGCTTAGATGGATTTAACTAATGTAGCACAAATTAACTAGTAGGAATCTGTAACCTGCATGCAAACATAGCAATAATAAGAGGACAAAATTTGTGAGCACAATACGATATCTCCAGAATTACTTCACTTATTATAAGTATTAAGTGTGTATTTGCGATTCCTGAGTGTTCTATAAAACTTAAATTTCTATTTTAGTAAGAATCTCTCTTCGTCTCAATCTATTCGTTGCCAGCCTAGTCAACTATAATTTAACTTTATTAATCATTCAATTGTGAAAGGTGATCCGAGGCCACCAGTGGAATACTTATGGGTGTTTAACTTTCATTTCATTTGAATGTAGATTAGGATATATACTTTAATTAAGCGATTTTATTGAAATAACAATGAAATAATTTCATGCATTTGTTTATTAATTAAATAGCAAAATAATGTAATCAATTATGGAACTTTCTTTGAGGTTTTTCTTCTCCACCTCACAAATAACTAGTAGGGAGCTAACTAAGCTTACTACATTATGAAATCCGGTTTTTTTTTTTGTAAAGAATGTTCTTGTGGCAAAGCTTCGTGTCTAATGGCATCGACCTTTACTTTTATTATACTGTTTATTTTCTATAATAAACAGCGCGCTTCAAACTGGTATTCTGCAGCCTTTGTTTTTTAAACAGTTTTATTTAGCTTGCCCTGTTTGTTTGGGTCAAATCTTGCAAGTTGAATTAGAACTAGGTTTTGTTTGTCGAATTGAAATTTAGCATAATGGTTCTGATGACAGTAATTTTTATGGTAAGCATGACCTGTAAATACTGTTAGGGTTGACTGCAGACGAGTGAACTCCTTAAAGGTTCACAGCACGGTCACAAATTTTTTTCTTTAGTTCCTACAATGGCACTATAAAACCGTTTAGTTAGTTTTTAAGCTATTAACTTGTTACTAGTCTTTTTTATCATTACTTTCGGCCTTAGATATTGACATATTGCATACCTACCTGCGAGTATTTGTTGCTAAGAAAATATTTATTTTAATCCAAAATCTGGCTAAGAAATTGTTGGAAATTTCCGAAGTGTTTACAAAACAGTTCACAAAACGGCTCGATTGGATTGATTCTTACCGGCCGGTGTATGAGGCCACGGTTACATAAAGCAAATCATACTCACTCGTTTGTTTACGCTCAACGAGATGATTGCACAAATTGCCGGTCACTCTGGCACGTTCCGCATTCGGTGCTCGACGGCTGAAGGTAACGATTGAACCAACGATGTGACGGGCGTCTATCCCCTCTGCGGGCCACCGCGAAACTCGTTAACATGCCGGTCGCGGGGTCTTATATGTGTACACAATATACATATAAAATATGACGTGGGTACTTTAATGTGACCTGCCGCCTGGGTTTCCCGGCGCGCAACGCGCATCGCGGCGCGCTCAACTAGCTATCTATCTATACCTACATCATACTTGCGATCGGGTTTTACTTCAGCTCCTCTGACTTGCCGTAATGTAGGTTACATCGGTACATTCAATGAAAGATAAATAATAAATTCTACGTTCCAGTTAACTGTAGTTTATTTTCAAAGACAAATCCAAGACAGATTTTAGCAATACTTTAAACTTAACCCATGCCCACCACAGCAGCGTAATTTGGATACGTCTTTAAATTATGAAAACCGAGATTTTCATAATGAATGTCCCTTCCCTGCGACATACCGTATCTGCCGCCATTGCAATAGCAATAGGTGTGTCCGTAGAGGTATTATACGTAAACGAATAAATTAATTCAATATCTTTACTTCCGTTACTTACTGTCTGAAACAATATGATCTCAATTTGTACACTAGGATCCTACGAAGGAATAAGTTCCCCACTTTATCTGTAGGGGTAGTACACTAAGAAGAATTTGTTTTATTTTTATTCTACGACTTTTTTTGCAATTTTTTGATGGATCACCCTGCGGGATCACCAATTTGTAAAATACCTATAAACTATTAAGCTAACTTTCAATTGAAAGTGCCCATTTTGGGTAGAGTAAAATATGTACCCCCCACACCCAACCCCCTCTGCCAGCGAAGTGGATAATATGGAATATTATGGATTTTAAGAACAGGAACAGTAATTTAACTAAGGTTCGTATGAACAAAATAATTTGTAGAAAATTATTTTATTTCAGAGTTTTGAAGGTCAAAATTACCGAACCCACGCAACACACAATGTTATAACTATAAAAGCTAAATTTATTTATAAGTAATAAATTGTACAATAAAAAATACAACGTCTAAAGTAAAAAATATGTTATAAGGAAAAATAGGAAAATAACAACATGTAGGCAAGATTGAGAAACCATTCGTGGAATTAGAATCTATTATCAATACTCTACAAAAACACAGATGATAGCCGTAATGATCGAGCAGCTGCAATCGGGATTTTGTATGCTCGTTATAATAATGGATGAATAATAATAATGATGAATGGATATCTAATCGTACATTTACAAACATAACCTGCTCTTACCAGTCCGGCTTTAGGCCTGGACATAGCACCACCACTGCCCTTCTCAAAGTGACTGAGGATATTCGTGAGGGCATGGAGAGTAAAATGGTCACCATTTTAGTTTTAATAGATTTCTCCAATGCTTTCAATTTGGTTGACCACGACATTTTCTTTGCTCTCCTTGCGAGACTGCGGCTCTCTTCCATGACAGGATTGGTTCTCCTCTTATCTTCATGGACGCCGTTAAGGTCGATGGTAAGCAATCCGACTGGTGTAACATTACCTCTGGCATTCCACACGGTGGTATTCTATCGCCTCTGCTCTTTTCTATATTTATTAACTCTCTTACACCTCTTCTTGGTTGCTCTTATCATTTATATGCAAATGACCTGCAGATTTATACACAGGCAGACATCGCTAATGTTAATAGAGCTGTCACCGATATCAACTATGATCTTGTCAGTGTTAGTACCTGGTCTCACAATTTTGGTATGAAAATTAACCCTAACAAGTGCCAAGCTATTGTCATAGGTAGCCCACGTCAGTTAGCCAAAGTTGACATGGATTCGGTTGACTATATAAAGTTCGAAGATTGCACTATCCCATATCAAGCAAGTGTAAAAGACCTCGGGATCACTACTGATAGTACAATGAGCTGGAACATGCAGGTAAGTGAAGTCTGTCGTTCCGTCACTGCTTCACTAACTTCTTTGAACCGGCTCAGAAACTTTCTCCCAACCGAGACGAAAGCTAATTTGGTTCAAATGCTAATCTTCCCGATTATCGATTATGGTAATGTGTGTACTTTGGATATGAATGAGTCTCACCTTGACAAGCTGGATCGACTCCTCGATAATGCCGTTCGCTTCGTCTTCTCTCTCCGCAGATATGACCATGTCTCCTCTTTACGTTCCAAGCTCAATTGACTTCCCATCCGCGAACGACGGTACATTCGATTTCTTTGTCTCCTTTCTCTTCCCCATTCTCCTGATTTTATCTGAAATCTAAATTCCAGACCTGCTAGTAAAGCATCATTCAAAAACGACCTTAGGACTCTTTTTCTTGATCGTCATTGACATCATAGAAATTTTTCATCTTAGATCTTTTATTAATACTTATATAGTTATTTATGTAAGTACATTTTGTAAATGTATATATATGTATATATTTATGTATATTTGTATGTATGTATCATGTATATTTTACGTAGGTTTCGCATTTCTCTTTTGTCCAATGGTTAGCTGGTAGAGAATGCATTAAGCATTAAGCTCGCCATTTATACCATAATATTTCTATTGTGGTCAATAAAGGTTAAATAAATAAATAAATCCCATGAAGTGTATGTGTATAGTAAAACTAGCTGTCTTGGCGAACTTCGTATCGCCTAACAATCAGTGAATGTACTTTGTTATTTTAACTTTTATAGTTTTGGTAGGTTTAACAAATCAGATCATTAATTTCCCTCTCCCTCTTCCTCCCCCTCCCAACTATAGGCTTCTCCCTCTCCCTTCCCTCTCCCTTTTCACCCTCTCCCTAATCTAACCCTAACCTTATAATATTATAAATACAAATTTTCAACCTTTTTACTTCAAAACTGACGATGTTGCCATAATTGCACCCCTTAACTAACTCTTTGGGGATGATTTTCCAAAAAACGCATTACTATTAAATTTTGTTTCTAATCTTGACCTAATATATCAATTTTCATGTTTTTAGTTAATTCTTTCTATCCATTTACCTCGAGTCATTTGCCTAGTAAGTACCTAATTGTCAAAAAGTTACACCATTGACCATGTACCTACCTGTAATAGTGTTAGGTCATTACTAACATACCGAGGGATTATGGATGGACAGATTATTGAAAACGCCTGTAAATCGCTTATACATAATACTCATAATAGGTACATAGTTGAGTACTCGAAACATTTTTCTTTACACGAATCAAAAACATTGGGGCGGCTTAGAATACTAACCCGGAAAAATGTATGCCCAATAGGGGAAAAAAAATCTGATGGTTAATCTACAAAATTTGTTCCTATTAAAAATGAAAGTTTTTTCTCATAAAGTACTTATGACATTTTGAACGAAAAACCGTATGTAAAACTTTAGTTAGGTAAGTATTAGTCATTAAAACATTTCAGCTAAGTAATTTATTTTAAACTAATAAATTGCACCTAGTCGATAAAGCCGAAAATATTGCGCGCTCAGTTCAGACGGTATACAAAAATTCGAATCCGATTTCTATGCGTTTTACCTTTCAGCATTACTTTTTATATCATTATTTCTTTTCAACTAATTCATAGGGATGTTCAACTGTGAGGTGTCCAAGGTCAAGGAACATTTATCTATTTCTTCTTTTAAAGTGTGTTTACACAGGGCTGTGTGTTTGCTTTAAGTTTTAATTTTTTTTTATTCATTTAGGTACAATACAAGGTAAATACGTGTCCTCAGCACACGTATTTGTTTTGGGACTTTATTATAAAATTTTACACCTTGTCCCATAAAAGAACGTTGGACTTAGACGGTACGAAGAGGTAGCCAATTGATGCATCCTTCTTGTTTGACGATTTGAAAAATCACAATTTTAACTAAATTCCGTTACAGAAAAAGGCCCCCTCTCAGAAGCCCACTCATAGTCCATTACAAAAAAAAAATTCTTGAAATGTACTTACTTGGCATTTATTAGCCGTTTAGAACGTGTAGACTAGAGTATTAGGGACTAAAATAATATAATCATACTATCACGTAATTTGACACAGATATATTTAAGATTTAAATTTAAACAACGAAATGAATACCTCATAGGTACTAAGTTTATCTTAACATCCATCTAAAATCTAAATACTATAGCATATAACAACGACAATAATACATATAATTAAAATTGATGTCAGTTGATATAATACTGAGTTCTAGATCCTCCATCAAAACTTCCCTTGTCAAAGCTCTTTTTACCCAGAAAATCTTTTCTTTCAAATCCAAATCACACCAAAAAGTAGTTATACTACTAACAATAAGTATTAATATCAATCAAAACATTTAATTTTTTAATTGCTCACTAAAATTATTTTGTAATAAATAATTAATTTACAATAAAAAATTTAAATTAAATAAATGTCATTCTTATTCGGTGCTTTAAAAACATCACGCCCCAATTTAGAGTCACTTACGCTTACTTTAATTGCTCCTTATTAAGGAGTCACAAATTCTGTACTAAGGACCGATTTAAGTAACCGTTAGTGACTCTGAGTTCGGGCGTTAGTACATAATATCTAACGCCCCATCTCAGAGTCACTAACGGTTACTTAAATCGCTCCTTAGTACGAAATTTGTATGGTGATTCTTTACTAAGAAGCAATTAAAGTAACCGTTAGTGACTCTTGAGTTGAGGCGTAAGACACATGGACATCAGACTAGACAGCAATATTTTTTGAGTGCTAAAATTTCTTACATAGAAACATTTTCAAAATTAGTTACTATTTCAATTTATTAAATGTGAGTCCTGGTATTAACCGTTACAGTAAGATTACTACGGAAGATGAACACCGCAATGATAGGGTTCTCATAGAAAAAAAAATCGTTATTTAAAGTGACCAATGCCCAAATTAGATACTTAATTCCTCTGTCATACAGGTTACCCTAGTATAGACTCCAGACTCTCACAAAGCAATCTCTTTCCTAGAAATCATATTTATTTAGTCCTAAGACTGCTTTGTGATGAAAAATAAAGATTATTATTACTATTATTAGAGGAGCACCACTTTTATACATGTTATTATGTTTGAAGCGTCGATCGAAGGGCGCGGTAAAACCATTTCGCTTACCCGGTAGGATCGGGTTTACAAATTTTGATACAGGGCCAGTACAGAACAAGCTCATCCAATGGTATTATTATAATTGAATTTGAACCGATATCTCAGTATCTGTCCATTCTTTTTATTACTTATTTAGACCTATTGTTACAGAATAACTCCACTTCATGGTGGAATGGATCTATGCTCAAATTTTGCTTGCCACAATCATTTTGATTCGGATTTGATTTGGATCTATTCCACTTAAACATGCAATTATCAGAATCACTCATTGCCTTACACTTGGTAGGAACCAAACCAACATATTCAAAGCCTCTTTTCATTATAGTCAGTTTTTAACCAAGTCTTATTCACTAAACAATTAGTCTTTTTATTGTAATTTTTATATAAAAATAAGGCAGTCACAAAATTAAAAGAATTTACTAATAAATTAGGACTTAATGCTGTAATTAATTTCTGTACACTAAAAATTATTTTTTAAACCAATATCAATAATTAATATGTCAATAAAAAGTATTGCCAAAATTGTTTATCAAAGAAACTAATATAAAAAACTGACTATACTTACGTAGCACCCCCTGACTGACCCACATCAATAAGTTTATTAACACATATTATGAAATTGGTAACAACATCAATAACATTTAAACATTCAGTTTGACTGAACTGAAGCCTTATTCAACTACATTTCTATAGTATGATAAAATGTATATTAAAAAAATCATTTCTTAAATGTTCATTCCATAGATAGTATGAAGTCATCTGAGTCAGAGGACTGTGATGACAGGGAACTGATTGTTTTAACGAATAAGGCTTCAGATAGGCCTATCTTACACTATAATAGACATTAAACATTCATATAGAGATCCAAAGACCATAAAAACATAACCTATGTATCAAGTATTGCAAATATAAAACAGTCACAAACAATCTAATAGACACAATTAATTGCTTAAGTCTTTGTCGTGAATAACTTAAAATAATTGTCTCTTTCTATCCTAGGACACAATCTATAAGAGACTAGAAAAAGGACACAATGCCATTAAAGATAAACTCTAACACATAGAATTTTAAAAATTGTAATAACTATAACTACAGTAAAGATTCATGAATCAGTTGGAATGCTTCTTTTTGTGTCATGTGTTGATTGTACTGGATTGTGATGTCAAGACCTAAAGCCCTACACAGCCATGAAAAATAAACTGAAGCTAGTGAAAATACCTTAATAATACGTCAAATAATAACATTAATATGCTTATTCAAAACCAAATATAAAAGTTATTATTTAAATAGTAAAGATAAATAATTTAATACCAAAGTTGAACACACAATCTTTGTAACTATTTGTAATAGAAAATGGTTAAAAATAACTAAGATATATCAGCAAGGTTAGTAATAAACCCAGAGACCAATATGCACCTGAGCATTGTGGAGAATTTATGAATTAAATAATAAATGAAAGACCTCAACTAGTTTTAGTGCAGGCACCTTATAAAAATTATGAAAAATCATTACAATATACAATATATTTTCATAAAAAAAATCTTTGCCAAATCTCTTTGAACATCAGCAGATTTTAATTGAACATTATTCTAATAAAACATTTCATTAAGAAAAATCTCCGAAGGCAAGTATCAAATTAGTATCCAATATTATAAATGCCATGAACCAAATGCTGGTGGAAGCCCTAAAATTGCACAGTGTTACATCCCAAATAAAAACTAAGGTAAAATAACAATGGCATAATAAAGAAATAATAAAATAGTAGATGCTCTCTTCAAGCATCATATGGTAGAAATCCTCTGCATTTTGCACTGCCACAGAGACAGGGTTTCCTATCTTGAGTCAATCTTGTGCTTATCGATACACCCTTATCCACTCTGTCGCTACCATAATCAAAAGTGATCTCAGTATTCGGCAAGATATCTTCACAAGTGAAAACTCCCAACTTCGGGATGGGGCAGTTAACCCTGACCGGCACGATCTCACAATTAGCCTCGCAGCTGTGGTTTATGTAGCGACCGATGTTGCCAAACTGGCTAGGGTCAATAATAGTTTGTACTATCTTCTTCTTGGCATGCTCCTTCAAACAAAATATGTAATTCATTCGTCCTTGGGAAAGATTAGTCTGATGTCGCTTAGCTGCCTCCGTCATTGTTATTATCTCACCTGCATATTCACAAATGAATACCCCCTTAGGTATGAAGTTTTCGGTAAACAATCCGAGGCCTTTGCCCTCTGCCTCACATGGTTTTACATAAAGGCCTCCTATAGGGCCTTTTTGGACCACACGGTTCATGCAGTCAGTCAGGCATGAGCATAGGTCGTTGCACTCAATGACCGGGTAGGTCTTGCTATTCTTATTGTAGTTTAGCTTGAATTGCTTCTTGCCACCCTCTCGCTCAACAACGTAGTTGAGACCGCCCGAATTTTGAATGCATTTACAATCACTCTCTGTGCACCTTTCGCAAATACATTTACTAGTGATTTGCGAATTGTAATGATCAATCAGATCTTCATACTCTTTATTTTGTTCTATGGGCCCTGGAATACTCTCAGGAATATAGATTAAATGCTTATCCATATGGGAATAGTAATCATTCATCTTGATCAAATATGACGAACAATCGCGGAATAAGTTTGAGCAGTTTCAATAAACTTCCAACAGAGGAAAAACCGAAACTCAGATCTTTATCACATGACAACTGTAAATTAAACAAAGAAGTACTTGAGATATATAAGGAAATGCAACAGCAAAATAAATCAATATAATAAACATAGGTACCATTAACAAAATCAATAATGGTAACATACATATTACTTGCCTGAATTTCCAACAGTTTCAGGTCCGGTGACTGAATTCAAGAGCTCTTTAGAACATTTTACTAACGTGGTTACTAGGTTCAGTACAATTCACACTAAAAGAGAGTAAAACAACAATTTTACAATTCAGATTTCCCCCATTAAATGTACTGCACTTCACAGAACAACCAACTATTTAATGCTGAATGTCATCAATGTCAGTCAAAAACCCTCTTGCTCTTGCACATGCACATGCACGCAGAGCACAACATGCACTTGCAAGTACAGATAAAAAAGAGGTAGGGACTAGGGAGGGATATTCACTTTACATCGATATATTGAATTTATTCGATGTTTTCCATACGATATATCGGATTGATTCGATGTTTGACAAATATATCAATATAGACATCGAATATTTTGCTTTCTTATTTTTTTGTTAATTACCTAACATGGAGTATGGAAGTAAGGAGAGCCATCTATATGAGGCGAACGTTGAAAAAGTGTCCAGCTGTTAACTAAAAATAGAGGTTCCAATAATGGCCATTCCAGAATGGCGCTATCATCTGAGAAATTACGATATGAACTTGTAGACGGAGTGAAGTTTGCTGAGTTTAAATATTCAAAAATTTTCATGGTACCCTCCATAATAGAAAGTATAGAAAACCTCAGCTATTTAAATAATCAAATGTAATGTTAGATAGACTTACAATGTTTTAGTAAATATTATAACTAAAATACTGCTGTGTGAAAACGTGATTTTAGTATTGTGATTTCTTTTTTTTAATTATTATTAGTGATTTTACTGTGGTGATAGTTACAAAATAATAACAATAATAATAATAATACAATAAGTTTTTATTTACCTCCACACAAAGATAACAAATTTTAATATATTCTTATTGGACTAAATTTAATATTAATATAATAGAGGGTAATTTGTTTTGTGGGTGATCTGGTGTCCAAGCTAAGCCGAAGCCCGTATTTTGGCACACCAGGAATCCCCTTTACGGATTTGAAACTTAATACTATTATACATACTCTTAAAAATGAGGTACTACTATATACTTAATATAGACTTTAACAAAAAAATGAAATGTTGCACTCGGGGACTGCCGCGGTAAAGTTATTGCATAGCATTTTTTATCAACTTATTATTTATTTATTTTTTATTTATGCAGTATTTTTTTCTCTGATATTAATTCAAGTTTTTTCTTTAATATTAATTCAAGTTACATGATATTTATTATCGAATATAAATATCGATATATTTTTTAAGTGGATACAATGTAAATTTGAGCCTTATATTTAAGAGGCAAATGGACCAGTGTAGAAAATAAAAGTACCAACGTCCAAAGGGAACCATATCAAACATCCGACAATTTTTTAAAAGAAACAATATTTGATATTGTTAAATTGTTAATTATAGGTCCCTAATGAAATAAATAATCGAATAAAACAGTAGTCTACTTAACTTATTATGTGATTTACGAAATATTCGATCTAGAAACGCACGTTACCTTCTCAGCTCACGAAAGAAATTAGTTCAAATTGAAAAGAGTTTTTTATGCTGGTAATGAATTTTTGATAGAAACAAAAAATGTCTATGGTTAATTTATTTACTGAGGATGTTTTAGAATCCATTTTAAGCACTATTACCTAGGTATTAGATTAGAAAATCGAGAAAAAGTGCACTCGGGTGTTTTGTCACAGACATTGTCACAGATCTGTGCCTAAGCATACGGGCGTATGGGCACAGATATGCACACCAGGGGTTAATTCTTGGTTCCTACATATCTATGGTTCCTACAAAATAAAAATACATTCACACCATAACAATGATGAAATTCGGCACATCCTGCTTTTTTTCTGTTGAGTCCACAAATGAGTTGAGCAGCTCAAAAAAAATACGTTCGTCTGGCATCACCCTATGTTACGGTTTCAGTTTCGGTTTCAGCTGAAAAATCATCATAATATCTGTTTAATCTGTATTTGCAAGCTTTTGAATTGGTTTTTGATCATAGTTACGAATATATTCGTAATATGACAGATATTTGAATATAATTATAACATGCTTTTATTCTTAGATTGGAAATTGGATACACCGTTACCGTGTAATAGGTTATTTTATTGCTTATTAGTCTAGGTAATTATTATGTCCAATTTTTCAGATACCGATTACAGATGGCACTACTTACATATTTTTTCGACATCTCTACCAAGGATGTTATAGTCTAACTGGATAGCAATCTTCGTGGTACTGAAGATGTATGACGCGCGTCACATTGAATGACCATTTTTCTATTGTGCCCATGTTATTATAGTCCCAGCATATATCATTCGATTGTGTCCAAATGTGTTAATTTTGTATTATAATTTTTTACTACCAGAAAAATTATTAGAAAACATTTTGAAGAGCTATATAAAATTTTAATATCATAATTTTTCTATGTAAGTGTGAGCACCCTACAATTATGAAGGTCAACCTTAATTCGGCCTGTAATTGGTCGAATAGTCATTCCATTGTGACGTCATCCGTCTTCAAGTAGCTCTATGAATGAATGAATTAATTAATTTGCTCAAGTATGCGTACGTATTAGGTCACAAACAGTTCATTACATTCCAGCACACTGCCGGTGGATCCGGCATACAAATGTCAAAGTAAATTTCAAAACAAATCCTAATGTCATCCAATTAATTTTAACCAAAGTAATGATAAAGTATTTTAACTAAAACCTACAATATGTCATAAAAATACTAATCTATGAATTTATGGATCCAGTTATAGTACAATATCCATGGTTGTTAATATTCATTTCAATATCACATTAAGGGCCTTATTAAACTGACGGTTTCTGAGCAGATTCAAAGCGGAACGGGTGCGCAGCGAATACGCCGAGCGTCCGCGGCGAAAACATCGCTGACGTGAAGCGGATACACAACGCTTTTGACGCTTGTGCGTGGCGTGATTGCAATGTACAATACGCTCTCTGCACGAACATTAACAAAATATATCCGCGGCGTATGCGCTGCGCACCCGTTCCGCTTTGAATCCACTCGGAAACCGTCAGTCAGTGTGATAAGGCCGTAAGATCCGTCTTGATTTGAAGTACTACACTACTTATTCGAAGCTTGGGGTCCAGTTTACATTAAAAAGTTATTGTTCCTGATAAGTGTTGCCATGTCCATCAACAGTTTGAGTTAGAAAATAAAGATAGTTTACACAAGATAGTTTGTCTGTTTCCTTCTGCCGCGCAGGCGCACTGTCGTGATATGACGTAATTGTCCATTCATACTTTTTGTTCATTCAATGAGACAAAATATTTAATTGACTAGTGTGGCGTAAATCAAATTACAACTTATTAAATTGAAGCCATATGAAAGTGTGTTTATTGTGTGATATGTAATATAGTGATTTGAATATTCTTCTTGTGAGATAGAAACCTTAGAGCTGAAGTGCATTCATTGATAAAATAAAGTGCATGTCTATAGCACATGCGCATTGCCTATAAGTTCATTCGATTTTATTTGTGTCTAGAAAGAAAACTGAAATGTGGTTACAAAAACTATTAACATGTCACTGTGTCCGTGTGTTCTTTTTGGAAGTACCTAGTCATCTCTGACTCGTCGAAAACAGGCTCAAGTAAAACATTACGACAGTCCGGAAGTGGCGGGACGAGCCGGCCGAGGGGCTCGTTCCGAAAGAGATAACAGCGGATGAAAGAGATAAACAGTTATGGATTTAACATGGCGGACGAAACGCGTAAAGTGCGAGTTGAAGAAAGATTGAAAATAAAGATCGGTAAGTAGAGTTTTAAGTTATTCACATTTGTTTCGTTGGGTGAAAAAATAATTTCTGTTGTTGTATGAATTTGTTATCGGTTTGGCTCCGACACGAATCCATGAGAGTGTTGTTGTCACTATGGTGAACAGGTGGTGCCAGAGAACTATAGGGTTTCCAAGTCATATGTAAATGGAAATGTTTGTATGAGTGAATAAAATTGTATAAGAAGGAATAGGGTGAAGTATTTGCTGAAAGTCAAGATGTGTGGTTTTGCACCAGCTGCCAAGTAATCCTTTGTTTTTGTCGTAAGCTGATTTGACAGTTCGCGCACAGTTTATGAATGAACCGTCGTGAACACAATGAACTCGTGCTTAGATCATATTAGATTAGATATCTACTGAACAATATTGTATAACTGGTTACGACGATATTCACAATTCACATGCTTGAAACATTCACTGAATGAGTAATACTAGTAATTCTCCACTCATAGTAAAATGTAATAAAATCAATACAAAAGAAAATGCTCTCTATGTTACACAAAACTAAGCATTAAATTGTTTGACATTATACAGCATCTATAAAATACTGCTCACAAATCTTTCTTATTGAAGTAAATTGTCCACTAATGCCTCAAATGATATAGCAAAAATGTTTTATTACAAAAAAGCTTTCAGAATGCTGTCCAGTCCACTTACTTTTATTGAAATGTTTTTGTGACTTTTTTTATAACTAGTGTTTTCAGTATGCATGTTTTTAGTAGTGTATCTAATTTAGTCTAAATTTGATATATGCGTCTAATGGGTAGTAACATAAAAATTTGTAGTATTAAAATTTGCTAATTAGTCTGGCTGTTTCTGCAATATTGAAATCTGAAGAATTTAAGGTAATTCTTCAGTTCTTAAATATGGAATTTTGTAATAAAAGGAGATTGCCACAATTGGTCCAGCTTCATTGGGCTTTGCCCGCAGTGGAGTTTTTTTGAAACAAAATTTTTTGTTAATTAATTTAGATTTATACTAGAATCACATAAAAATAAAGTGCACCTATAAGTAGGATGATGGATTAGGATACATAATATTAGATATTAGATGATGTCTGTGGTTTATTGCGCGTGGATATTGATTTTTTACAAATCCCGTGGGTACTCTGAAGCCTAAACTTATTCTGGATAAAAAGTAACCTATGTTTTAATCCAGGGTATAGACTATCTCCATTTTAAACAGCCAAATCGGTTAAGTACTTGTGGCGTGACTGAGGAAGAAACATTAAAACATCTTCACAAACTTTCACATTTATAATATTAATAGGATTTAATTAAAACTGACTATACATTTTAGTAGTACACAAACTTTATTATTAATCAAAAACAAAAATAGTATAGAAACACCCGGTTCATAATAATATGTTCCACTGTTTCATAAAAATGATTGAGAAAACCTATGAGAAGTAAAGAGACCTATAATGTTGTAACCAGTTGTAACTCTGTCTAGGAATGAGATATAATACCCACACATCCACGATAGAAAGATAGAATGCATTATGAGCAATCACACTGTTTTATTAAGGGTCACTGTTTTATTAAGGGAGCAAAATGTTTCTATCTCGAATTTACAATAACTTTATACTTTTTGAAGATTTTGTAATGTCATCACACTTGCTGATCATTTGACAGGAAATTTGAAATTTCTTGAAAGCTGCAAATAATCATTATTTTAAATATTCATTAGATCATTAATTTAACAGAACGTATTTTTAAGCAAAAATCAGTAAAAAATTCAGCCCATGATAAGTAAACAATAAAATTACTTTTGATTGAAATTCAAATTCACCTTGATACTAAAATTTA
Organism: Thymelicus lineola; assembly: GCA_963932265.1. NCBI lineage: Eukaryota > Metazoa > Arthropoda > Insecta > Lepidoptera > Hesperiidae > Thymelicus > Thymelicus lineola. The sequence continues at coordinate 12,840,927 of OZ010685.1, forward strand.
AGCTTTAACTTGAAAAATACAGGGTGTATTATACCTTTTTAAAATGTGCATATAACAGAAAATTTTATAAAGTTCTGTTCCATACTTGCCCAGTACATGTTTTTCAACCACCTCACGTCAAAGTTTTGTTGAAGAAAATTGAAAACAAAAATATTCCAAAGTAGACACTATTTTGTCAGGTTTCCCTAATAATTTCAGTTTAATTACAAAATGATCTGAGAGTTGTTAGAAAAAAAGTTATCAAAATATCTGCTCATTTTTGTACTTAACAAGAAAAAGAAGGCAAAGAAGCCGGTTTTTCAAAAATTTTAAAAAAGGTCGAAATCTCGAAAACGGTGACACTTTTACTGAGGTAATTTTTGACATATTATATGATAGGTCCATCCTCAAGCTATCTGCCTCTACGGTCGATCCACTATTTACGGGACACCCTGTATAAACATAAAGGTTTTTGTCTCTTTTTGATCTTTTTTACTGTATGACTGGTTGGTTAATTAGGGACGGTAAGTGTTTGATAGAAGTAGTTGGCGATGTCGGTATATGGATGATTGATTTGTGTGCAGAGTGGCGCGGGCGCATAAATCCACGATAAGGCAAAGTGTGTCTGTGGAGATAAGGGTGCAGTGTGCCTTCCGGGGCGCGACCTGCGACCCGCTTGGCTCCATAACCGATGTAGTGGTTATAACAAATACAATGAACCTTGCAAAATAGTTTGGGGCTTTGCAGTGTTACTATCTAATTAATCCGGGAAATGTTCTCCTTTGTACAATTATTTATACAGGAACATACATGTAACATTATTACTCACTATTTAAATTTCTTACTTGAAGAAATGCATTGATGAATGCGTAAACATGTTTGGCCCTATCAGAGGCTGGCTCTGGCAGCTGATTCTATTAAGATCAAATTGTGTTACACTTAAAACATGCTTAAAAGTAATTTGTATTTATGCATGTGTGTGAATGTGTATAAGTGTGTAAATGTGTGTGTGGGCGTGTCATATGCTACATATACATATATTATTTATTTATTTGGAGGTGCAATTTTTTATTTCTTTTTAAGTGGACTGGATTTTAAATTAAAAATGTCTAAGCTTAAGTAGTGGTTATTATAATTGTGAGCTGAACGACAAATAACCAATGAACTAATATACTAACCACTAACCAGATAACCGAATTTTCATCATACTTGGAATTTACTTTTAGATTAATAATTGAAAAACAATAAATCAATTGCAATACATTTTACAAGGTTTGTTGTCTTGTGGGAGTAAATGAAAAGAAAATTTTCTGTACTACACCTAAAAACTCAAAACAATAGATTTATATGTTAGCTACTGATACATAATATATCTGTGGTACACTAAATATAACAAGTAACGATTTCTCATTCATGGCGGATGAGTGAAGCATTTCCTTACCTGTAACTTTAGGGTTGGTATGTTTTTAACTGCTTGTGTACTTAGTCCACGGCAAAGGTAACCATATACCATCAGATGATTTGTATGCTGGTTCGTGAACCACAAAAATTACATCAGGCTATAAAATCTTCCTATTATCATGTCCTTTAATTTTGAAAACTATGTAAATGTTAAATTTTATTAGTATGTGATCTCCCGGTGTTACACTTTTTTATTTAAGTATGTACCTACTTATTATTCAAAGCACTTTAGTGCTTCTATCATTATAATGATAAGCATAAATAAAAACAATACAAATGTTTATGTAAATAGTAACCAAGCAAAAAAATAAAGAAAATCGACAGAGGAAAAAGCAATGTTAAGTTACTTTATTTTACCTTATTCTTATACAGATAGATGTATTACTACGTCATATTATTATATATATGAATTATTTAATATTATATTTAAGGACCTATGTAGGTCCAACTTATGAAACAGGTCATGTTTCTAACATATTCCAAGAACCTATGTTGTGTGAAATTTAGTTTTAAGACATAAAACATGTGGAAAATTCAGTCGAAAACTTTTAAATTCTTACGCGAATTCAAATATAATTGAAGTACATATTAGCTATGTTTAGTAAGTACTAACGTCCCAACTCAGAGTCACTAATGGTTACTTAAATGGCTCCTTAGTAAAAAAATCGCCATACAAATTCTGTACTAAGAAGCGATTTAAATACCCGTTAGTGACTGTGAGTTGGGGCGTAAGTAAACTAAGGATTCATTAACACTTGATTGGATTTTATATTTCGAAGCGTGTTTTGCTGATGTAGCAGTGCAGAGTTTAACTATCGTTTAAGGGACTAGGGATCGCGAATATGCTATATAATGCAAGTCATGTAGTTGGTCGCGTGTTATGGTAACATCCGGTGAGTCGCCTTATCTACACCGTACCTTTGTTCTTACAAGTAACTTAGTCAACGAGTCCTGCCGGCCCGCTAATTGTATCCATTGCTTCTTAAGCGTCGCGTGACTCAAAGGTTTTTAGGTGGAAACGGTTGGTACCAATGATATTATAAGTAAAAAAGAGGTAGATATGTCACTAGCACGCCGAAGATGAAGATCGTAAGAGCAGTCAATTGACCTCGTCTGCTCGTAGTTGCTCTGTCAATACAAGACGATAGGCAGTTTTGTTGTTGTCAGAAGTGCTTGAGATTTGACATACCTACAACGTTGAAATACGTTCGTGTGTTATTGTAGTGTTATTGGTGTAGTGAAACAAAAGATAAACGTCTGTGTGTTGTAGCTCTTTCCGGAACAGATTTTTTGGTTGATTTGTAAGGGCATGACGTATCTATAGTTTTTAAATATCATTGGTTGGTACGATGTTTTTATTTATTATTGAGGGACTAAGAGAATAGAATTCCAATTGGATAAAATTTGGTTGTTACTGCAAAATAGCTCTAAATCCTATTTGCTTCCAACATGATCAACCAGTGTAATTATAATAGACCTGTTTCAATTACGCAATAAAATGATAAGGCTATATACCTACTACACTTCAAAGTTCAGAAGATGTAAAAACTTTCGACACTGCTAGGCCAACTAACAACTCCAGTGGAGGACCAGACTTTCTTTCTTAAATCTAGATTTTAATTACAAGAGTCCACAGATGAAATCAGAAAAGATAAATTCTTAATTTATTGGACTAAATTCTTTGCGACGTTTACGTTGTGCTTTGAGCCTGTGCTATCGTATCGCATAAAGTGACTAGATTTTCATAATAGGTAGTATAAATCATGTTAATTAAACGTTACAATATTAACAGCTAGATAACATGGCCAATATCTTCGCTCCTGTCGAACAAGTTCTCGGATGTTTACAAACGATATCATGTTAAACATAGACATTAAGTAATTTGTTTATAAATACGATAAGTCGAGCGATATTCTCCCGATATCAGGCATCGAGCTCGCTGACCTGTACCTATTAATATTTTACAATCTTCGTCCTTTTTAGGGTTGCGAAGTAAAATCGGACCCTTGTAGTTTCGTCATGTCCGTCCGTTCGTCCGTCCATCTGTCTGAAGCATAGCGCCGAGATCCTTAGTGCTAGAAAGCTATTTGGCATGAATACATATTTATTAAAACTCCAAAATCGTAGAATAAAAAAATATTGAATATCATTTTTTTCATGGTAAGTACCTCCTCTACAGGTAACGTGAGGATGAATTTTTTATTCGTCGTGTACCAGAGTGTGGGGTATCGTTGAAAGGTCTTCCAAGAATATTATGGGTCTTCTTAGACCATTTTTGGAATTAGGGGTCCGTTTGCGAAATGTAGTGTAGTAGTTTGTAAAATAGAGTGCTAATTTTCCTTAGAGTCAAGTGTCCCCCCCGCTGGCTAAACGGCCATGGATTTTTAAAAATGATTTACAAATAGGAAGAAAGAAAGTTTTTTGAACGGATACAGGAATAACAGGTTTAATACAAACACACCAGGATATTCGTTAGGATACGCAACGCGGATATACCTACTACTGGACTACCAAACTTTGTAACAATGATTGTTCCGGATATCTAAATAATGAAAAGCTGACTAAAATTACCAACAAAATTTATAATGGTAGAACGATTGAACAGCTTTTCGGCAAAACTAGAATATTCGGTACAGTTTAACTGTTCGACTGGTTTCGAAGTCATAAGTTTATCGACTATTACTCATTAACTACTTATGCTAACATAGCCGTGATAGTTTTCCTTGTACATTCATCATATAACCTATTTTTGAGAATTTTTTCACTTGTCACAAATTTTTATGCTAACAATAAGTTTGCTTAAACTTTCTACTTATTCATGTACTTAAAGTATTGTTTAATACGCTATCATTTGAAATATTGTAAGACACAGCCAAGCCCGATATATACAATACAATATGTTAAGAACAAAATATTGTGACTGTCAATTTCTGTGGACTAATATTTTGTCGGCTTTCTTCCAACCTCAAAGGTGTGTCATTTCTATATATTATATTATCTATTCTTTTCTACGCGTGTGATTGCGTTTTCGGTGCGTTTTCCATCGATACAGACGCAACAATCTGCTTTTTCGTCATCTACAGCGTCGTAAACGCGCGTACATATTTGATACGCGCGTCGTTGGCGCCATAAAAATACGTCGTGTGTAGGAGCTCTAAGATCTAAGGCTTGGCACCTTAAGAGTAATAATAAGCTTGGCACCGACTTACATTATTTCAATAGATAGCATATAAAACAATCTTTAAGTACATGAATAAGTAGGAAGTTCAAACAAACTTAATGTTATGCATAAAAATTTCTGCTAAGTTTGTTTACCAAATATGTCTCGTCTAAAAAAATGGAGTACATATTATTATGTATCATAGATGACAGCAGTCGTAAGTACCTAAATAAAACAAAATGTTTAGTTTCCGTTTCAATTCCATTTTCGGATTGCAGTCGCCCGTGAAGATGAATCTTTGAAATATTTATGGCGAAATTAGCGACGAGGTTGAAGTCTTTATTGGTTTTTCTATTAATATTTTCGTTTCCAGTTCACCGCGGTGTTATACTCGTACATGTAGTAAAAATAGGGTTTTCATGCCTTTGATGTTTTTTTATTTATTTATTTTGGTTTTTGACAAAGTGGTTTAATACACACTTTCAAAATATTTTTTATAGGGACCACTCTTGCATACATACATCTTAACAAGAGATGTTTTCTTTCCTTTACCATCCTCACAACACAATGTGAGATATCGTTGGATATTTCTTTAATAAATAAATAATAATGTTGTGAGTATAGGCGCAAAATCTTATAAGTGCAAATTTTGGTAAGAGTCAAGTGTCCTACCTCCTGCCTACGAAATGGTTTATAGCCAGCTCAGCCACTTATGGCTTAAATAAATAAACTATTACATTTAAAAGTAGGCTTAAATAAGTAATGAACTGTTTTGTCTTTGATTATGTTTGTATTATACGTACGCACATAGTAAAAACTCATGTGGTATTTTTGCTATTGGAAGATGCTTCCTACCTATAGGAAAATGTGTAGCCTCGCCTCTAATTAGTATTTATTTGTGACAGTTATTAAACGTTTACGCATGCTGAATGTACTTTGTATCCTCACATTCCTCACGTCTAAGGCCGAATAATTATGATGCAATGTAAATCTTAAATACCTTTTGTATTTGTTATTAAGCAGTAAGTGCGAAAAAACATTTTATTAATATTACAGTTTCTTAACATAATAGGATTAGGCATGCGTAGAATTTTTTGACCATATTTACATAAATCTATTTTACCTAATAAAATTAGCAGCAAAAGTACAACGCCTTGGGAGTTGGGATAAAGTGAGAATGTTTGAAAGTAAGTAAGAAGTGCACTAATCTTTACTGTAGAGTGGTACACTTGTGCCGACCTATTGCCGGCTTAGCGTTCCGTAATTTTCTTTTTTTTTTGGCACGAGTTTCACGGATCGATACGAAACGGAGCGTATGGCGGCGGCGGCGGCGGCTGACCGTGGCCGCCGCGCTGTGGCAGTTTATCTACGATGCGCCACGGTCTGAATGGGGCGAACGCGCGTTTTCCATTCAGCGCACCCATTCATGGAAACTCGTCGGTCCATTAATGAAAAACGCGCTTGTTTATCGTCAACGTAATCGCTCTCGGTCGACTCTACGAAGTCATCACGTGGTGCTCGTTTACATTTCCATTCAGAATTAGCGTCACAGTCATCGCCCCTGACGCCCCAGTCTAACTCCACGCTGATAAGATTAAGACTGCAATTTCACCTTTGTAGGTAGACAGGTGTAAAGTTGGAATTTATACATTTTCTTTATCTGCGCTCAGTTTGTTTATTTATCATTATCTTATGGTACCTACCTACCTAGTCATTAGATCATAATTATCGTAACGTAACATATTTTATTTGTAATTAGTAGTACCTATCCTACCCATATTTGTTAATGAAACATGTTAGTATAGTGTAGTGTAAAAATAAACCGGTCAAGTGCGAGTTAAACTTACGTGCAGAGGATTCCGTACATCCCATCCCATAAGTGGTTTTAAATCTGATTCACATTTGTTATTGGTAATTAAAAATAATAATAAATCTGGTAATTAAAAATAATAACCTGGTTAATCCATCGAATTTGAGCTCAATGTCTTAACATAACAAGAAAAACGCTTCGTAATAGTAAAATTTTACTAAAAGTACAGAGCACGCATGCTGAGTGCTGAGTCGCTGGCATACTTGTTTTGGCATAATTTGTAGAAAAAAAAACCTGTAACACTGTAAATGTAAAAATAAAGTAAAGCTTAAAATAAAAGGCGACGAGACTGCGGCTTGCAGTCTTCGTGCATAAATGTGCAAGTCTACTGGTTTCGCGGATTTCACAACCCACCTGCTTCGTTCGACTTGTTCTATGTGGGTGAGGACCTACTCAGATTCAGACCAACGCGGTAACGCCATCGCTGTACGTACTATATGTATACTATAGTATGTAATATCCTACGTAGGCCGTCTGTAAGGCACACTCGTTGTGTATTCATTGCGAAGGAATTGGCATCCTGATTGATTTGTAGCCTTAAAAATAATGGAGATAAAAGCGATGGTTCTATATGTTATTGATGTTTTAGTCTTTCGTTATGTCTCTCCATCCGTCCATCCAATCCACAACATAGCTGTGCTAAAAAGTTGTAATGTCGGTACATATTTATCACGCCTACAACGTGATAATAAAATAAATAAAAATTTTGGGGTAGATACCTCCCCTAAACTTAAAATGCATCCCTATTTTATTCTGTCTTCTACCCCGACATTGAAAAGGTTTTTGAAAATATTATGATTTATGGGTCTACCCAGACCATTGTTCGGTTTAGGGATCAGTAAGATACTTAACAGTACCTATTTTAATTAGGTACTTACTATTAATTTAATTGACATATTTTATTGTCAGCTAAACTATTTTCTTGACACACACAAACAAATAAATAAGTTGCAGGCACGTGCTAAACGATTGTTTGATAAGAAATTTAACAAAAACTAAACGACATTTTACTGCTGCTAGAAAATAAAGGAAAAATAACGTCGTTCACTGGATCTTACAAAGTTATGAAACTGTTTAAATTAACTACTAAACTTAATCATGACCTTGATTTTCTCTTTAGAAATGTCGATTAATTGCAATATTACCTACAATGGCACAAATCACGCCACTTAATTTCCTTGTGGTTAATTTTAACCGATGTTAATTTTAACCGATGTTAATTTTGTCGTGTTAATATTTAACAACTTAATTTGGTCGTGTTAAATTTGATCTTATTGTCGTGACTGTAAGCATAGTAGATAGATACTGACTGAGTACATAGTATTGCAATTTGCAATTGAATGAGACCACTTCGAAAGGGAAACCCAAGGTCAGTTATATTATATGTATGTATGTGGTATTAACTACTATAAATTGATTACTTACTTCGGCAGGTGGTCCGTTCATGGTAATAGAATATTATAATATGTTGCAGAAATATGTTATTTGTAGTACGAGTCAAAGAGTTGATTTTTAAGTTCCCTCTACACCGATTGAAGGCGTAGAGAAGATCTATGGTCCGTTTCACACATGAGCTTCCCGGAGCGCTATGATATGACATGGGGTTTTTCAAAAAAGGTGTAAAAAGGGTTCCTTTCCAAGGGCCGGCATAGCATTTGCGATCCCGCTTACCATTAGTTAGCCCGACTGTATTTTCTGCAGCCCTTCAAGCTATAAAAAAAGAGTAAAATGTGATGTAAAATAACTCGAAAATGTGTTTTAAACGGCCGACATCATTTCAATATCAAACATATTATAAATCCGTGACTAGGCACTTGTCTTTCGATGAAGACGACGCGACGATCGCCTTCCGTCGGAGGATGTTTGTCTTCGTATTATAATGTCAACAGGAAAAACAAACCCAGATTGATGATAGATAGAGTGTCTGTAGATATACATATAACTGGCTAAACGCTAATACCGAGTGTTATTAAAATTTAAATCGGTTTATTATACCACTTTCATTTTATAGTTACGTATGAGGTCTATGAGAGATGATTGCTTGTTGCCTGTCAGTACCACCTTAAAGATATTAATTATTTTGTTTATTAAAGAAGTAACAGACGTCTGGTGTTACATGGCTACTATACGTATAACCATGGGGCATTTGTAACAATTATTTTAACCAACAATTAAACTATAATCAACTAAATGAGGAATTTAGGATACATAGTTTTTGACCATTTGATGAAAATGCGTATAAGACTAATTAATGTCTGGGGTCTGAGTTTGTGTAAACGAAACTGAAAAAATTGAATTTAAATATTGCTTCTAGGCTCTTCTTTGTTTTTTGTAATTAAAGTTTTAACAAGTAATTAAACTTGCAAGTTGACATACGAGAAGTTTCTAGAGAATCATTGTATACAACTCTATGTAACATCTCTTGCCGTATAATAAACGTTTGAAAATAAAGCGGCTTAAATTGTTATCGCGTAAGAAGCTGCTATCTCTATTTGTAGAAATGATTGCGTTTGGTGTTTCCAAGGTACGTACTCTCGATTTCGAAACAATCGCGACACGTACGGCTGTGGAAATATCTTAACGAGTGTAAACTCCATTGTGGTTTCCTCGGTACCTGATGGTGCTATTCAAAGGGTCCCGTTTCACTCCCACGATCCAGTTTGATGGCGTGTGGTACTGTCGTGCTGATGATGATGACGGCTCGGGTTGCCATCAGGGCGGCGGAAAAGAAGACTAGTCTATTTGAATGAATAAAATAAAATAAATAAAAGACGCGTGTTTGTAAAATAATAATAAAATACATCAAAGTAAAATAAACGGGTTATTCCCATTTGTCCCCACCTCGTTTGTCACCACTGGTGACAAATGGGAATTTTTTTCCCATTTGTCCCCACTGGTGACAAATGGGAATAAAATCCTTCCCATTTGTCCCACTATATAGACCAGCAATAAATTGATACGCCCACAGTAGTGGCGGTGCTAGAGCTTAATATATAGCGATGCGAATGTTTTTTTCGCGAATTATGATATAGTGATTATTTAATGCAAATTTAACTCGGAAAACATAATATATTTTTAACCGACTACAAAAAAGGAGGAGGTTATCAATTCGTCGCGTATGTTTTTTTTTCTTTGTATGTTCATCGATTACTCTAAGACGGTTCTACCGATTTGGATGTTTTAAACAGTATTGAATAGAAAATTGCTTCAAAGAATGGGACCAACTACACGTTACTTAAAACTATATTTTTATTTATTATATTATTATTTTTATCAAATATTAGCGCCTCAAAGTATATAAGCAATGACACAATGTCATATTTCTGAACACTTTTTTACACATTACTCAACGATTAATTAACAATAATTTACTTATTCTCTATGAAAAATCAACAATTAACTTACAACAAACTTACTGATACACAATATTTCTTATAACTATAATAAAATTCTCGTGTCACAATGGTACTTACCATAGTCCTCCGAAATGGCTTGACCGATTTTTATGAAATTTTGTATGCATATTCATTAGGTCTGAGAATCAGCTACTATCTATTTTTCTTACCCAATTTATTTAATTTTTAATTAATCGTTGAGTAAAGTGTTAAATGTTTGAAAATATGACAGTAGGTTATTGCCTGTACACTTTAAGGCACTAATCATTGATAAAAATAATATAATAAATAACAATAGTTTATATAATATACCAGCTGACCGGGCGAACTTCGTATCGCCTAACATTTGAACAGTTATCGAGCGGGATGAAAAATGATTAAATTACTAAAATGACTATTAAAAACTAGGGGTTGGTGATAGAGGGGTGAAAATTTTGAGTTGTTTGTATTTTTAATGCCACATTAAAAAAAAAAAAATTTGTCCAAAAACTAAAAAAAATGTTAGGGGTGGACAACCCTTATCACTTAGGGGTATGAAAAATAGATAGTAGCCGATTCTCAGACCTACTGAATATGCATATAAAATTTCATAAAAGTCGGTGAAGCCGTTTCAGAGGAGTATGGTAACTAACATTGTGACATGAGAATTTTATATAAAAGATATTGTGTATTTGTAAGTTTGTTGTAACTTGATTGTTGATTTTTCATAGAGAATAAGTAAATTATTGTTAATTAATCGTTGAGTACATAATGTGTAAAAAAGTGTTCGGAAATATGACTTTGTTTCATTGCTTATAGACTTTAAGGCACTAATATTTGATAAAAATAATAATATAATAAATAAAAATATAGTTTTAAGTAACGTGTAATTGGTCCCATTCCTTGAAGCAATTTTCTATTCAATACCGTATAAAACATCCAAATCGGTAGAACCGTCTTAGAGTAATCGGTGAACATACAAACAAAAAAAACATACGCGACGAATTAAAAATATATGTTTTCCAAGTTAAATTTGCATTAAATAATCACTATATCATAATTCGCGAAAAAAACATTCGCATCGCTATATATTAAGCTCTAGCACCACCACTACTGTGGGCGTATCAATTTATTGGTGGTCTATATAGTGGGACAAATGGGAAGGATTTTATTCCCATTTGTCACCAGTGGGGACAAATGGGAAGGATTTTATTCCCATTTGTCACCAGTGGGGACAAATGGGAAGGATTTTGTTCCCATTTGTCACCAGTGGGGACAAATGGGAAAAAAATTCCCATTTGTCACCAGTGGTGACAAACGAGGTGGGGACAAATGGGAATAACCCAAATAAACTTGACAAGTGTGAGTTAAACTCGCTTGGAGAGGGTTCCGTACGTTGACTATGTATTTGCCGTTATTTTTCTATTTATTTTTGCCTTTTTTATTAAGACCACAGTGTTCTTATAGACTTTCCTGTAATATTGAAGTTAAGAACTATCTCTGTATTTTTTTCAAAATTCTAGCGTCAGTAGTACTTCCGGAAATAAGGGTGGGGGAATGTTCAATTTTTTGCTTTAATTTTTGTTCTTTCTTGAATAATTTTAAAACTATCCATTGTACAGCTATAACAAAAAAAACATGAGAGGTGTCAAGGGACACCCGGATGGAACGAAGTTCCTTTCGATTTAAGTATTGTTTTTTGAAGTGATTCAGAAAGTTGTACAGCGCCATCTCTGTAAAACTCTCTGAATCACTTCAAAAAAAGTGTCGTCATTCGTAAGAATCAAAAAGTGTCGTAATTTTCCGTCTAGCCCCCTTTCACAACGCGCGATAAGGAACTTCGTTCCAATATATTTGAGATCCTTACGATCCATAAAAATACGGCTCATAATGATTGGTCCGTCAAGAGTCGTATTAGAGTCAAGAGTCGTATGTCCTAACGCAGCGAGAACGCATGGGAACACTAACGTTGGGCTGGTTTGTTTTTGCATCAACAATTATGTACAGTTTGTTGAGTTTCTCTCGCAAGTCCAATTACGACGAATTTGTGGGAGTCACGACGATCAATGCTGCGTTTCTTTGTTTAGTCGCCCTAACAATCGCCAGTAATCTTGCCTCACCGTTGTATAATTATGTGCGTGATGATGAGTGCGTATTAAGTCAAAGCGTTTAAGTGAAAGGCAACTCGGGGTTTATCACACAGTTTCGTGTGCGTTTTCTAAGTGGCTCCTTTGTTCGCCTGAGGACTCATAGCCTGTTGTTAATGCTTGGTTCTTCCCTACTTACATTGTATGTATAACATTAAATAAATAAATGAGCTTTTTTTCTTAGGCGTGCAAAATCTTGCCACCCACTTTATAGTTTACGAGTAACCGCCCTCGCTTTGCTTCGGTCTTCTTATTTTTTACACCTTGGGTTACATTATTGGAGTTTTATTAAGGATCCCTATTTTTTTGAAAATGTAATATAGCCTATGTTACTCGGGGATAGTGTAGCTTTCCAACAGTGCAAGAATTTTTCAAATCGGTTCAGTAGTTTCGGAGCCTATTCAATGCAAACAATCAAATCTTTCCTCTTCATTATTAGTATAGATAATTCGCTCACCTAGTAATTACAATGGCACATCTGCAAAAAATGCGAAATTGAGTTTATATGGTATACGTGTTTAAAAGTGCCTAATCTACATAGTAGTAAATATGTATTAATGTCTATACTAGTATAGTAACCAAACCCATACAATCTGTAAAAACATGAACAGAACCCATAAATTAATTTTAAACATTTTTATAAAATTTTTGAAATTCTTTTCTGTAAAACATGACAAACGTAGATGTGCCGTTGTATTACTGAGTGAGCGATATGCATTTTAATCTGAATAAAAAATATAGCTTCTTTGGCGACCTATTTCCCAGATTGCAATCTTACCAAGTGATGAGTTTTTGGTTGTATGTATGAAGGGCCGAAGTAGAATTTTGCGTAACTACCTAATTCCTTATAATGTTGACTTGCACAATCTTTTATATTTTTATATAGATGTGCATAATTACTAACTTATGTTAGGTGCCTTTGTTGTATGATTACAAATTTGGAACTGAGAAAATTACTCAATAATATATTTTTTTCTTAGCAATTAAAATTCATGTGATAATCTAAATTTGTTCTTGATCCACTTAATGCAATTCTATTGTTATTTTTTACGATTTGAATATTTTATTGTGCGTTTCAAAAACAATTTAGACTGGAGCAAGATTGATGACATTACATCATTTATAATACGCATTGTATTTAAGCCCTTCTGAATGGTATTGTGTTCTTTGATATAAAAACGTGGGTGTATTTTCCTCACAAGAATAAACTGTAACAATCGTTCACGCAGTATACCCACTGCCTCTGTGAGAGCACCTGTTACCGTAACACAATACCATAAAACCGTTTTTGTTGGCCAAGTTTCGTCTATCCATCATGTCAAATTGATGAGGTTCTTGTCTATAAAACCAGGGATTTCATATTAGATATGGGTAATCACGATATGTACGCTGATATTTTGCCACTTCATGGATCATGGTCACATGGGAGAGGGAAGGATGGAAAGCTATTTTCTTCTCTTTTGTGCAATTGAATTTAATTCGTGTCTAAACGTTTGCTTTGGCTAGTGATTTCCTAATTTTAAACAACTATTTTAACGTAGATCTCTCAGCATATTTATTAAAGGTCAGTGCAACTTAATTTTATTAATAGAAATAACATTTTTTATTAAATCGTTAAAATTTAGATAATAAAACATGTAAATTATAGATAATTAGGTAATAATGTTAATTTACGAAACTCTATGACGCTATTTAAAATTATTATTCGAAACTCAAAACATTCCAAAATGTAGGATATTATTATGTCCTGGGAAAGGGGGCTAGGCCAACTCTACGAAACGTCAACTTTAAAACAAGGTCGCTTAGGTCCATGCCGCGGCCGGGTGCCACGGTGCCGTGCCACAGAGATCGTTTATGGTCAGCGCAGTCCACACGGTCGCCTCACTCGCCTCGCCTCTCCGTATAAAGTGATATCTGACGAGGTCGCCGCTCGTTGCGCAACCCATGGACCTCCTTAATGTCACTGTTCCTTAAAACATAATTGTACGAGTATTTCTCGTTTTTCGTCGGTAATTGGTTTAGCAAAGTAAGCGAACCCACGAGATTGTTCAATTAACTTCGTCATTCACTGCAGGCGGTCGTGAGGCAAGTAACAACCTCACAACTGACAGGCCGCTGTTGATGTTAACGTACGTGAAAGCTTAACCCATTGAGATTCATACTCAGGGTCGCGATTCGCGACCGTACTTTATGATATAAATGAAACTTGCTATTATGTTATTTGTGAAAGATTTATGTGCGTTTTCAAAGTCAATACCCATTATTTGGCAAAGGACTTCTTCTTCTGGCGTCGTATTATTCATTACTGAAGGTCGTGTCCAGAATGAAAGTCCTTCAAAGTTTTTATAATTTGGCTCCATTCTCCTCGTTCTTCGGCTTTCTTCAGAGCAGATGTTATCGAGAGACCAGTGAGTGCGGTTACTTGGTCACTCCAACGGCTAGGTGATCGGCCGCGGGGTCGTTTCCCTTCGACCTTGCCTACCACCATCAATTTGTCGAGATCGTCTGGCTGGCGGCGGGCAATGTGACCAAAATACCCCAGTATCCGTTGGTAGCACACAGTTGAGAGTCTAGTTTTGATTCGGAGCTGATTGAGTATAGACTTATTCGTCCTCTTGGCGGTCCATGGTATTCGAAGCATCCTTCTCCAACACCACATCTCGAAAGCGTCTATTTTCTTTCGGTCCTTAGCCCTAATCGTCCACGATTCCGATGCATAGAGAAAGATGGAAAATACCAGAGTACGGACTAGTCTGGTCTTCGTAACATTGGAGATCTTTCGATCTTGCCATATGCGGGTAAGTTTGCTCATAGCGCTTTTGACCATTTATGTCCTTCTCTGGATTTCCCTCTCGCATCCTCCTTGATCAGAGAGCAACGATCCGAGGTATACAAATTCCCTGACAAATTCGAGATCTGAGAGTTCCCCGGTCCGGGAAAGCTGACCAGTTCTGTTAATGACCATTAGGTACTTTAGTCTTGGACTTGTTAATGGTTAGTCCGACTAGTTCGCTCTCGTACTCTACCCTGCGGAAAAGGTCAGCAAGTTCTGTCTCGTTTGACGCTAAAAGGTAAAGGACTTAAATACATAAAAATGTCAATGTTATTTATGTATGTTTTTATTTATTTTATTTTTTAATTTATTTTATTACAAGCTTTTGTTCAACTGCCTTGTTCGTTTGTTTGTTAGTCTGTATGGGACAAATCTAAAGCAAACTAAATTGGAACTACTACATAATTGTATCGGGTGGAATTCTAATGATTTTTAATTGATTAGTTTTGGTTCAGTTGATCGCTTTTTGAAAAACATAAGCTGCAATTTGCTAAAACAAAAACAAAATATGAATTTCCCCAAATGTCGACAGAATCAATTAAGTTGAAGCCGAACCAAATAAAAAAAATGGATTGTTTGTTACTGTAAACACAATTCTTCAAAAACGATACGTTTAGTTACTGATGATGATGGCATTGAGCAAGACGTCGCGCGTCGCCGCGGAAGAGCGCTAGTTGCGAAAATTAATACAATTACAGCTAAGTCGTGCCATTGAAGTCCCTATTAATGGAACCATTGTGTACTTACGCAAACGACTCGGTGACGACATGCACCGAAAAGGCGAGGCAATCCAATGACGCCTGTAATTGGAGACAGCTCCTTAAGTTACTTTAATTAAGCAGGTTACACAAGATCAGGTGACCCGATTGACTTGTGTTTTGATTCTTTACATCCCAGCTTCCTTTTTGTTATTTGACTTTGGGTGTTGACGAGCACTTAACACCAGGTATAAACGATCTCCTTAAAAAACTCCTAAATTAATTCTTTTTGCCATCTCTTGAGCTTCTCTTTTGCATTTATTTGCACGAACCCAAATAAAAATAAGATTGCTAGAGTTATTACTAATGAAGTAATGAAGTATTGTGCGATTAATAATAAAACGTAAGTCTGGGATTAGTGAGATTAAAAATTTTACGTTTTATCCATTCTATAATACAATTCTAAGAACTAGGTTTTTTAACACTAATAATAAAATGTTAGCTATCTCGCTAACGCATTTAAAATTTAAGGCAAATTATATTATAGTACTTAAAATAACAGTGCTTAGGAACGGCTATATTTAGTAATATATATTATATTACTAAATATAGCCGATATGATACCACACACAAATATATAAATAAATAAATGTGTACATGCCAGAAAGACGTATAATCCATGTCAGTACAACCATGTTGCCACCAGCGCGGCACAAGTTCTTGTGCGGGGGTGTAAGTCGTTATCACAACACATTTGTGTCTCGCGAGTGTTAAGTACGTGGTTATCAATGTACATAAGTACGAGTTTTCATTTTGTGTTTAAATCCAGTATAATAAAAAAACGGAATGCCTACGTATGTTAAGTACACTGTAGAATGGATAGGTAATACAATTTGCAAGCCTTTACTCTTTAGGGCGCGTACATGCATATTCTATTATGTCGTCGTTTAATTAACAAGTAAATAATTATGATGTAGGTATGAATGTAAATGTAAAAGTAAATAGTTACATTCCGATAGGTTTGCCATCACCCTTACGCAATTTGTTTGATAGCCATCTGCAGCTAATGTTCGTGGCTCGCTAATATTATGTTAATTAACCGTCAAAAGCGTAAAGTTGTGCCAACGAATGAGAGCCGATGAATGAACATGCTAAAGGCAAAACATATTATCGGTGTCAATGACATGGAACGATCATTTGGTAACATCGTATGTATACGCATGTATTTTTATGGATACTAATCCTCATCATCGCAATCCATAATTTTCCCTGTATTGAAATTGGAACCTGAAGATACTCGGAGGTCACTCCGCTATTTTAGAGGATCATGATGAATTTTGGCACAAACGCGTCTTTTTATGTCGAACTTGGCTTCTCTTCTCCTTTCTTGGGAATATGAATAAGTTTGATTTTTTTTCTTTCAAGCTCCATGTAACAGCAAAGCAAAAAAGCAAAGCAACAACCCATAATTGTCCCACTGCTGGGCTCGGGGTCTCTTCTCACAATGTGAGGGGTACAGGCCATAGTCTACCACGCTGGCCAAGTGCGGATTGGTAGACTTCACACACCTTTGAGAACATTATGGAGAACTCTCAGGTGTGCAGGTTTCCTCACGATGTTTTCCTTCACCGAAGCAAGTGATAATTAACTTGTAATACGCACATAATATTTGAAAATTAGAGGTGCTTACCAGGATTTGAACCCGGGCCCCCGTGTTCGGGGGACCAACGTTCTAACCACTAGGCTATTACTGCTATTAACCATGTAACAGACTATTTCTAAACGTTGTTCTCCCAAAGATTTACGTTGTGTATTGTTTCAGGTGAAGCAAAGAATTTACCAGCTCGCAACAATGGCGCCGCGTGCTACCGCGACATATACTGCGTGCTGTCGCTCGACCAGGAGGAGATATTTCGCACGTCCACGATGGAGAAAACACTCAAGTGCGTATAAATGTATTCTTCTTTAGCATTATTATGTAGTATGTATTGAAATCGCACCCAAAGTGAAAAAAGCATAAGTCGTGTTACTTTGAATTTTAGTTAATATGACTGAAAAGAGGGACAAAAGCTGCAATGCTCAATTTTTTAAAATTTTTATCATTAATCTTCACGGTTTTGTGCAAGAAATCGTAATCTTAATTCCTTTGACGGCTTGCTGATATTTAACAGTTTTCTTGCTCTTCTGTAAAATTGCAATTTTCATCTTATGCCTTTTTCCACTGAGGGTGCGAAATATCATCACAACCCATTACTGACCCTTTGATGGGCACGGGCCTTCTCTCACAATATGACGTGTTCACTATCATCGCAGCATCGCAGCAGTCGCATCATGCTGACCAAGAGCGGTTTTGCATAATATTATTTAGAGAGCGATCCTCCGTGTGCATGGAGGCGTACCTACAATGTGTACGCGCTTACTGAAAATATTGAGTCGGTTAAGAGTAAAGATAATAATATTATGGCTGTTGAATGTTGGGTGGATTGGATAGAAATGGTTCGCTTAAAAAATACTAGCAGAAAATACTAAAATTGTTACAATATTTTTACTTAAAACGTTATTCTAATAAATCTGGTTTATTTGGCCTGACGCTGTGTGTCCCTATTTTACGTCTTTCTCAATAGTATACGTACGTGGATGATAGTTTATATTGCAAAGAAGAGGACATCCCGTCTAAAGCATAATGAAATGCATAGGTAGGTGTGTGTAAAACGATTAAGAGCTAATAGACCATAGCCATTGAACGCGAACGGATGTCATCCATGGCTAGCTGTGAGCGGTGAGCACGCACGTGTTACTTGCACGAGTAACTTGTCAGTCTTGTCACCCTCCGAATAAGAATAACGCTCGTATTTGACCAGTGCACATAACGGACGCTTTGTTCAGTTTCCGGACCGGCTTCCGGTTGCTATCGGGTGGGAAACGATTACTGGCACGTTAAATTCGGGGAGCAAACAAATTTACTGGGTCAAGGCCCGTCGGTTGTGAATGGTTGTAAAATTATACGGTAGATGCGTCGCGGCGAATTGAGAATAATTAGTGACGTACGTACTACTACTAGTTTATTTGTACAGTTTTCGCGCTAACGGAGTGGAATGTGGTACTAATTGTATAGTATTGCGTAGTGCCTGTTTATAATAATATGATGTAAATTTTTCTTTTAGGTTTTTAAATAATGACTGTGAATTGCAGAGGGCAATGAACCTGCGCTCCTAATTTAGAAATTGTAGAATTTTCATGTGCTTTTATACACAATTTTTGACATACCTTTAAGTACTTCTGAGGACGGTACGACCACATGTACTCCCAGAGATTTACAGTTCATTAAATAATGTTAATAAGCCAAAATTGGAAATTAATCAACTTGAGTAATGTAACAAATGACATCCCCTAACCATACAAAAATAAATCTTAAAATAGAATGGCAATAATGGAATTAAGTTCCGCTCGCACCTCAGCGATATGCAACCCCACGGCAGTTCACAGCTATTCTCACACTAATAATGGAATCCCGGTAAAACAATAGCTATTTCGGTGTGGGAAGCCGAACGTATCGCGGGCAAGGGGAGGTTTGGAGCGTTGAAGCCAGAGGGCGGTGTTGCGGCGTGCCGCGTCCCGGACGCGCTTCCGGCGAGCATGCGCCGGCGCGGAACGTCCCTTCCGCTCCACGCCTCCACCCCTCGGCCGGCGTTTGGTTTTCGGAATGAATGAGACACCGCACCGCACCGCATACCGCACCGCCAACTGCCGCCAACGCAACCACCGGGTGGGTGGCGCTGGGCCCGATTATGCAACGTTTATTGCTCTCGGTTCATTCGATTTATCAGAATCTTTGTAGCGATTTAATATCGAGGAAGACAAAGGATAAACCTGTCCACTCCACACTATAGGAACCTAGTGAAGTGTAGGCTGTAGGCCTGGCTGGTAGAGAGGAGAGATTTTGTTAGGTACTTATTTATAGTCAGAGTATGTCAGAAATGTACCTATGGGCTATGGCAGAACAAGTCATACCAAATCTGACTACGTTAAGATAGGCCTGCCATCACTTAAATCGCCGTCGCCGGACTTAAATTTCAAATCTCCCGGAAGTCCGGGACATATGGACGATATAAGGATTTCAGCAGCTCAACGATGCCCTTCTAGCGGCCAGCTAGCAATTGTAATTCTAGCTCTAATTATAATACTAGCTAATTCAGCAAAACTAACGCACTTCATTACATTACAAACATGTCACCCTCAAAAAATGCTCGCCTGCTGCCCTTTTGTCGAAGCGCCTACAGGTGAAATGACCTAGGTCTTCTTACGGCCCAATGCGATATTAAGATTCAGCTTGTGAATGTACCTACGTTAGGTATCTCTGTGTTTCCGTTTAGATGAGGTTGAGGCCAACGGCATTTGCAAATGAGTTGAGGGGGATTTTATTAATCCTTAGAAGTTGCAGTTAGATCCTTCTGAACCTACCTAATGCTTGATGCTTATAATTCAGCTAAAGATGCAGTTTTCACTACAATACTATTTCGAAATATCTATTTCAATTAATATTATCTATGCTTAATGATGGCATTGTAAGTGCTTTTCCTATTTATTACAGTTTCGTCACAATTCAAAGCAAATGGAAAATGTGCAGTTTCACTTATTGCATTATACGTTCAGTGATTGCGCGGATTTCTTAGTGAAGCAAATTGGACATCGGACGTCCAACAAGACAATCATGGTCTTGAATCGTGATTCGTGATTCAATCATCTAAACTAAACGGACGAAGAAGCAAATTGTCCCCTGAAATTGCTTTACTAAAATAGCTACGTTGTTACCTACGTAACTACTTGATCCGTTGGATGACGAAACGACCATGTTTATTAAATGACGAAGCCAATAATGACGAATGACTCTAATGCAATTGTGGTAATCAACTATGTCAGCAATTAAAAAGTTTAAAAGTATAAGTTGAGTGGACAAAAATCTGTTTTCTTACTGTTTACCGTACCGTAGCAAAAACGGGGTCTTTTTACACGCTTTATATTAGCTTCACCTGTATGTTTGTTTGTTTGTCTGTTTGTTTGTAACTTCTCTTTTTATACATAGTTTCGTCATGTCGTGCCAGCAAGCTGTAAATTGGCACCTATTCATTTTTTTTTTAAACGCTTTTATTTAGCTTCACTTCGGAGGATCAAATCTTGTAACGTTAATTTGAATGACTTCCCTTTAATGAAAATTGATGAAATTTGGCAGACATGTGTATTTCCGATGACAATACACGAAAATCATATTTTAAACTAATTTTCATTGTTTATTTGTTGTTAAATTAAAAAAAACGATTTTCAGACTTTAGACGCATAATTCTCTATGTTCTATTTTACGTAGAGACTTGAAATTTTCACAACTTGTAGCTAATTTTATAAACTAAACATTATTGAAATAAAAGCGTTTAAAAAAAAAATTTTTTTAGGATTCAATTATTACAAATCAGGAGTTATCAGGGTTTATTTGTACCCCATGATGTGGGGTATCGTTGAAACTGTCTTTCAAAGAGATCATCGTCATCACAGACTATTTTTGGATTAGAATAGAATAGAATAGAATAGAATAACTTTAATTCGCCAGTTTACACAACAAATCAAACCAAAATAACAAAAAATGCATGCTATTAAAAAACAAAATATGATGAGCTAAAGTTTGTTGCGAAACACGACGAAAAAGGAACACACTCAGCATTAGTTGAGGCAGAGTGCCCCAACCGCTGGTTTTCAGTGTGCCCTGTTTCTGTCGTGTAGTTCGGTCAATTGGCATCAACATGCGGTGATTTACAATGCCGTACTTAACATTAACATGTTCATACACACGTACTAGATGAAACTATGTACTTAACGGATTAAAACAAAATAGAATATACAAATTAAGAAATTAAACTAATAAAATTAAGGTGCTAAGTAGGCCAGGTAAGTAACATAAGAAATATAATGTATAGTTTGTTTTATGTTTACTACTTCTTCCCAACGCGTGCAACGCTATTACAGCTTTATGTTCTGAGCGAGAGTGTGTGAACGAAAGGGTCCAGATGTAGGTATGTACGTAAGTGTTTACAGCCATGGCTTACAGTATGAAAGTGCTTACGTTAGTGCGTGTTTGTGTGTGTATGTGTGGTCATGTATGTATATGTGTGCGTGCTTGTGTGTGTATGTGTGTGTGTGTGTGTGTGTGTGCGTGTGTATGTGTGTGAGTGTGTGCGTCTATGTGTGCGTGTATGTTTAGTGCAGTTTTTGTAATTCCAGTAGATGCTTTTTATATTTAATTTTGAATCCCCATAAAGTTTTAAGACTACGAAGTGGCGGAGGCAAATTATTCCAGCACTTCGTAGCACTGTATTTAAAACTGCCGCGGAAAGCTGCCGTACAATGCCTGGGATACGCTAACCGCAAACTACACAACCTAACATTTGGAATCGACCATTCCAATTTCTCATACAGATAAGGCGGGCACCTGTCTTGTATGACACCAAACAGTAACGATGCTAGGTGCAGCTGCCTGCGGAATTTCATTTTTAGCATACCCGCGCTGTTTAAGTAACTTAGAGTAATAATATATACTATAGAGCGCGAGTATTACACAAACGGCATCGTACGCATCGTAGGCAGATGATCTATAGATACGTATATCGATGCGTGTATGACATATAGGGATGTATCAATTACGTGCCGATCGGCAACGAGGTATCGATAAGTTATTTCGATAAGTTATCTTATTTCCTACTATTAAACGAGATTTTTTTGTATAAATATGTATGTTTATTTGTATATTTGTTTCTAATCACTTTCTCGATAACAGTACTAACGATTTCGATTTTGCAATGTAATGGTTTACGAGGGCAACTAACCGATCTAGCTAGGTCTCATATCTGGGAAAATTCGTTTTCTCTATTTTCACATAAGCAAGCTCATTTGCCCAGGTACTTATTACACCATTTGTTGTACTACAGTACATTAGTTATACCAATGGCACCCACAATACCAGATTCTCCTAGTGGTGGGGCTATGAGTGTGATCTATATTGTTGGTTATTTAAAATACGAAAGTCACTCAGTTTTTTAGTTTTGCACGAGTATTCTTGTTATTTAGATAGTAAATTTTTATGGTACAAACAACCGAAGAAAATATAGACATAGACTCAATTAAATAAATGAATAAGCAGTTTAGACGTGATATTATTATATAACATTCCATAATTTACGTTTACGCTAGAGATAACGATACCGATATTAATGCTGATACATCGGCCGTTATATATCAACCGATACCGTTATCGAAAAAAGTCTTAGAAAAACGTCTTTTTCAATGCTGCCTCATACTAAATGATTTACAGTTCGTCTGCAAATAATTCAAATAATCTTTGCTTTTAAAAAATAATGACGTTATGTAGCAAATTGATACTTCCTTTGATAAATATTAATATTTTTTTAATAAATAAAATATAATTCATTTTATTTTTACACTCTTATTTGCTGTTTAGAGCTCTAGCAGTTAGGATCATTTGATATCGGTATAGCCAATAATTTATGGCAATAATCGCATCGGCAAAATCCGTTCCATACAAAGTATATTAAATATCGACTACAGCGTTAGTCACGTACATCACTAGAGTCTCGCGTGGGGAGCGCTACGGGAGCGTGGGTGAGCGCGGTGCGCGGGCGGTCTTGTGCTTGCCCGCCCCTCACCCCGCGATGCGAGATATGTTTTCATAAAAATAAATACAAAAATCAACTTACCGATGATATGTGATACTGGATTTCAATTTTGTGTGTTTCCTACTATCGTTTTTGCAAGATGGGACTGCACATTTGACCATTTTGATAGGTAAATATTTAAAAATCTCTCTAGAACCGCACACCGCTAGCATTCAATTACGACTACAAGCGCTCGCGGCGGGAACGTCGTGTTGTTCTCACCCGTGCCTACTGTTCCCACTTCGTTGCTCGCGCTCTATAGTATATATTATTACTCTAAGTTAAGTAAGGAGTAACATGAGTCCGAGGTGGGATACTGAAACAGTATCTTGCACAAGCGTTTTGAACCTTTTGTATTAGGCTTTGCGAGCGAGCTAAAAGCCTCGGACCTATAACAGTGTCAGCATAATTAAGCTTGGAAAGCACTAAGGACTCGCAAAGCTTCATACGCAGGTTAGTACCTATGTAATCTCTAATTCTGTATAAAACTTTGAGTCTGTAAAAGCAATTACGAACCACGCTGATAACATGTTTTTCAAACCGTAGGGTCTCATCCATGAGCACACCCAGGTTACGTGCTTCGGATACCCTCTCGATCGGGTCACCATTTATTGCAATAGCGGGATCTGAGCTTGAAATTTTATCAACTTGATTCTTTGTACCGATGATCAGGTATTTTGACTTCGATGGATTCAGAACTAGCGCATTATAATCTGACCATTCATAGACACGCTGCAATTTGAATGATATATAAAGCTGTAAGTCGTCGGCATACATATGGAACTTACAATGTTTTATGTGTTTGACCACATCTGCACTATATAAAATAAATAGCAAGGGTCCAAGTATCGAGCCCTGTGCTATTCCTCTTGTTATTATTTTACTCGAGGAAGACTGTTTAGAACCTCTAGAACTCTGCTCCAAGTGCACGGCCTGAGAGCGGCTGCTAAAATAGCTACTGAACCAATTCACCGCTTCGAGGCTAAGTCCATAATATGATAGCTTGGAGAGAAGAAGGGGTATATTCAGGCAGTCAAATGCTCGAGTAAAATCAAGAAGAACAAGAAAAGTTCCGTTACCTGAATCCTGTGCAGTGAGGAGGTCATCTACCACATTTATCAGCGCTGTAGTTGTGCTTCTCTTACGCCTGAACCCAGATTGGGTGACAGGTAAGATGTCGTTAACTTCAAGGTAATGCAGAAGTTGTTCACACGCTAGTTTTTCGAGTATTTTAGAAGTATTGGGCAGAATGCTAATGGGCCTTAGATCTTGTAATGATCTAATGTAATGATCTGATGTGATCTTGATCTTGTAATTTCTTTTTGTAATTCAGGGGTCTTTGCGAAATATTGGGCTTTAAAGTGCTAATTTTCATCAGAGATAGAGACGTTGAGTCAAGTGTCTCCGATTCGAGTTTAAAAAACGTTTTCCACCCCTCCCTCCCTCGGCTAGAAGCTGAGCACGCCCATTATGCCCATCTGATGTTTAAAATTAAATTTCTAACATTTTCTATGCATGCATCAAGTAATTATTTTAAAGATAATTATAATAAATGATACAATGCAAGCGAACATTAATCACTCATTTGATTGCAAGCTGTCCAGAACCCCAAAACTTGATCTGTTTCATCTTATCGATAGTGATACCACCTACGTTTTTACGTATCTTCCGGACGGAGTACTTACTGTATCTTGGAGCGGCGAGCTCCGAGCGTTCGTTGTTTATCACTGGAAGGGACATTTTGTTTGTTACACGATTGAACGGAAGCGAGATAATGATTTAGTGACCCCAGAGGTGAGCAGGACGCGATGGCGGATATCGAAGGAAATGTCACGTCACTCTCCCAGCCACTCACTTAATGGGTTCTTTGTCTTACGATACCTTATCTCATTCTATGTTTGTGACCGAACGCCTCCAGCTCTACAACGTGTACATTATATACCTACGCTCATTGTGAATATTGTGACTTACTCTATTCATATCTGACTTCATTCTCAGAGTGGTGGAAGTGTGACTGCGGTATTTTTAATGCGGCGTGACGTCGCGTCGGTGGAACAATGAATCACTTTTATCAATGCTACTACGGACGGGACGGTTGTTGATATGTGTATATTTTTGTGTATAAATAAAAATATAAAAATGAAGTCGACTAGGCTAGTGGCGATGTCGCGTCATGCGTTTGATGCGTTGACACGAGTTCATTGCCGGTAGCCGTCTCTAGTCGAGTCCGTCACTCCGTCGTGATCATGAAGTAATCCACTTAATGCAGCGCCGTGGCGAAGCGGAAGCTTTTAAGTGATAAATTGGCGCCGGAACCTGGTGGCGCGTAAAACGATGATCGTACGAATACATAGAGCAGAGTTCAGTGCATTGCTCTGTTTCACGCATCTACCACAGTTTTCAGAACTCTCGGAAAACGGAGACGTAGGTGTAGGAGGCACTGAGGCAGTTTTATAAGCGGAGAGTGCGGGGTGAGACGCGTCCCAGAATACTAAAAGCATTTGGGTAACAGTGTTCAAAGCAAACGCATTGTAAAGTCTTACACCGTGTCCTACGTGGGCGACTCAACGCGAACGCGATCGCGAAGCGATCCGGTGCGATTTCAGTGCGATGCGGTGCGATGCGGCGGCTCTGTCCTACGTGCACGCGAATCGTCCCTTCACCGCCACTGACATCCGCCGCGCCGCTGAAGTTCGCGCGAAAATATCAAACCAACTGATCGCGTTCGCGTCAAATCGCGCCGCGTCGCATCGCACTCTATGTGCGTTTTGTAACGTAGGACACTTCAACACATTTCAACTGTTTGTTGTTTTCGCATCGCGCCGCGTCGCTTCGCATTCGCGTTGAGTCGCCCACGTAGGACACCGCGTTACACATCATACTTTGAATTTACATTTTATTTATACTTTATACATTATCATGATCACTTAGCGAAAGTGATGGCTTTAGAATCGTCCGACTTCAGAATTAAGGAGAGGTTAAGTAGTAACACACCGACGCGACGTATAATGTTCTTATTCTTACACTGTGCACCTAGCGTCCGTGTTCTACGATTATTATTACGGCCACATGAAGATGAAGAGTGTAGGTGTGGCCTGCTCCAATTATTGAGTTAGCTATTTAAAAACGAGCGTGAGTCATACTCATGGATATGGTGTTTAGCAGCAGTGGAGTACTATCGATTAGATACATAAAATTAGTTTATCATTGTTGTGTAATTTGTTATTAGGTAATAAGGATAAAGATGTACTGTCAAACTTGTTATTGTAACGTATTATAACATAATGCTTAGTAATGGAATGAAGGCATTAGCCGTCATTATTATTACTTGTATTGGTCATTGATCACTTGAATGCAGGTATTAGCAAGAATGCTAATTGAAGTGGTGTAAAGACAAGTTTACTTGAATATGTATTAGACCTTAGAATATTGAATATTGAGTACAGGCTTCAAGTTAATAATATCCAATGCCCAGATATGGATTTTTTAACTGAAAAATTCTTAAACTCCCAACGCTGAATGGTGATTAGTGATTACGGTCGGTATTGGATCAGGAACAATTGCTATTTTTACAATTAATACCAAGGACTAGACCATTTAATGTGCTTTCAGAAGTATGGAGGCGAAGTCAAGAAACTTCCTACTAGTGGGTTGTTCGTTGATCAACCTAAGTCGCTTAACTCGGTCGATGACTGAGCCACGAGCCGATGAGGTATAAGCGCATCAGTATGGACGGTTTAGGATTAAAATATTGTATTATTCTTGTGTATAATGCGATGTCGCCGGTCGTCCCCGCCCTCTCCGAACCGGCGGTTCCGCCTCCGGTTTATAAATACCGGCGCCGGATATGCCCGTAAGCCTGGCTCGCTGCAAATCTTACCACTTCTCCGATCTCATTAATCTCAAAATAGTACTGGGATTATGTTTAGTTCTACCGGTGTATCGGTATATTTATTACGCTTTCAGGAGTAAAGAACAAATATTAGTATCAGAAGATAATAATGTTGTTTAATCGATGACTCCAAAGTCCTGTTGATTAACCCTGTCTGGAAAGCAAAGAGTCGCGACTTTGATTCCCGGCTGGGGCAGACATTCATGTGACACAATAAAAATGTTTGTTTTTGGCCTTTGGGTCATGTCGTGGGTGGTACCTAGTGAAGTCTTATTTATATTGTCCATCATCATCATCATCATCATCATTATCATCCTGCCCATTTCCCAATTTTATTTGGGGTCGGCGCAATATGTTTTCACACTTCCCTATCAGCTGTCATCTTAACACTAACTCTCTTATCTTTCATATCATCTGTAACACAATCCATCCATCTTTTCTTAGGTCTTCCTCGTCTTATTTATAATGTCCATATGGAATCCATATTAAGTTTTTTTTGTCTATGGTCTAAATCCACCTGATTCTCCTATACATATAATAAATTCAATATAAATAAAAATTACAGTCTTTGAATTAATTTAATAAGGATTAATCTTAGTATCTTGATGCGAAACCTAAACTAGTCGTAATCCAGTACATCATCTCTGCAGCTATCTAAAAAGAAACCCGCGCAAAGCGCAGTCGTAGGCGAAAGTTAATTGTGAATAAAACACGTCTCATTGTACGTTTATTTATCCACGTTTATCTATACAGGGTGAATTTTTCAAATGTGCACGGACTGCCAAATCCGAAAATATGAGGAATATCGAAAAATGCTCAAAGATTTTGATTAAAATTAAAACTGCATCATTACATTTTTGAAAAATCAATATTCCTAACCAGGAATCGAACCCGTTGATTTTGAAAAAAACACAGCCTGTATTAATACACCATTCGATAGTGTCACTGAAAAGGATAAAATTCTGGGAAGTAATGACATACGGTAAACTTAAGGTAAATGTTTAATTTCAATAAACTGAATAATTTATATAATAAATATAAGCTTTATAATTCCGGTTTGTATTACATAATACAGGGATCTCACTGCTAACTTGTTATTTGTGGGAAATTGGAAGAAATATTTTTATATATGTCGGAGATCATAAAATGGAACGTCAAGCCGGGCCAGGCTTAGGTGTATTCGGATTGTGAAGATGGCAACACTATGTGAATTGACTACTGTCATTTGGTCACGCGGTGACGTGGCGGGAGAACCGAGGAAAGCTATTAACTTGCAAGCGACGAACGGACACTTCGGAATCAGCCTTCGAGCTGCACGGACACAGCCCCGGATCTACGATTTTTTCGAACCGGGGCAAATCCTTGATAGTGGCGCCCCCTCCCTTTTGTGTTTGAGAAAAATTGTTGAAACTGCCAATGAATAGCATTTTTGTGACCATTTGTTAAAATAATAATCCTTTAATAAATTTAAACTTTTTATTATCTAATAACTATCGGAAACCGTATTGACGGTCACTAAACAGCGCTCCGGCATCTAGAAGATCGCCAGCTGATTAGTGACCGGCAATACGGTTTCCGCCGCGGCAGATCAGCTGGCGATCTTTTAGTATACCTTACTCATTGCTGGGCAGAAGCAATCGAGAGCAAGAGAGAAGCATTGGCTGTAAGTTTAAATGTTGCAAAGGCCTTCGATAGGGTGTGGCATAAGGCATTACTGTCTAAGTTGCCTTCCTACGGAGTACCCGAGAAATTGTGCAAATGGATTGCCAGTTTTTTATCGGAGCGGAGCATCAATGTCGTCGTTGACGGAACATGCTCGGGTACGAAGCCCATAAATGCTGGCGTCCCACAAGGCTCTGTACTTTCACCCACACTGTTCATCATGCATATTAAGCATATGCTGGACATCGGGGATATTCATTGCTATGCTGATGACAGTAACGGTGACGCCCGTTATACGGGCCGACCAAATCTTTCTCGGGTGCAGATTGAGGAGAAGAGGATAAAACTCGTGTCTGAAGTCGAGACATCTCTGGAGCGGGTCTCGGAATGGGGCAGACTAAATTTAATCCAGTTCAACCCCAAGAAGACACAATACTGCGCGTTAACCGCTAAAAAAACCCCATTTGACATAGCACCATAGTTCCAGAACATTCCTCTTAACATTTCTAAAAGCATTGGGATCCTTGGTGTCGACATTTCAAATAAAGTTCAGTTTCTGTTAGTAAGGCCAAACTAGCCGCAAAGAAATTGGGAGTGCTCAATAGAGCTAAGCAGTACTTCACGCCTAAGCACAGTTTGATGCTCTATAAGGAGCAAATTCGACCACACATGGAGTACTGCTCCCACCTTTGGGCCGGAGCTCCAGCTGGCCAAGTAGATCCGTTCATCTGAACTCAACGGCGAGCTATTT
Organism: Thymelicus lineola; assembly: GCA_963932265.1. Taxonomy (NCBI): domain Eukaryota; kingdom Metazoa; phylum Arthropoda; class Insecta; order Lepidoptera; family Hesperiidae; genus Thymelicus; species Thymelicus lineola. Next base: position 12,870,472 of record OZ010685.1, read on the forward strand.
GTCTTGTCGACGATCCCAAGCTTACAGACAGATTAAAATCGCTTGAGTTGAGGAGAGATGTAGGCTCTCTTAACATATTCTACCGTCTGTATAATGCGGAATGTTTTGAAGAACTGTTTGGCTTAATACCTGCAGTTAATTTTCGTCACCGCACATCACGTACCAGTTTCCACCAACACTACCTGGATACATGGCATTCGTCCACAGTTCGGTTCTCACGTCATTTTCTACCTCGCACGTGTAAACTGTGGAACAAACTACCTACATCGGTGTTCCCTCTAAGCTATGACATGGGGTCCTTCAAGAAGCGGGTCTATCGTCATCTTCTTGACCGGCAACGCGTTGGTGACGCCCCTCGTGTTGCTAATGTCCATGGGCGGTGGTGATCACTTACCATCAGGTGACCCGTCTGCTCGTTTGCCTGCTCTAAGCATAAAAAAAACTAATAACTTTCATTTGTGACATAAAACAGAAACACAGAAAAAATAATATAACCAGGAAAGACTACAACTTTACATGGTGCGCTTTCTTTTCTGCGAAATAATCTATTAGCTCCTCAAAGTCCATCGCATAGGCAATTTTGTTTTCATTGGCTAGGATCGCGAGGCCAGATAGACGATCCTGACTCATTGTTGAACGTAGATAATTTTTAATTCTTAGAATAAGAATAAATTTTAATTATTTTCAGTTTGCTGAAGCTTCGCTCACAGCTTGCAGATGTTCTTGGTATAAATGTGAAAAAATTCGTAAATTCGGCAAGTTCCTGGCAAAAACCAACTGTTTGTGTTGTCACTTGACGTTCGATTCGAATGTTTGAATTTGTTCGGCTCGGCTCGTAGACATAGATGTGACATGTGACGGGGATTCCCCTGGCAGAAAAATCACGGACACTATGCACTACGCACTACGCACGCGTTCAAAAATTTATTGATGCGTTCATAAATCACTTAGTATGTGTTCAAAAACTAACTGGGCGTATGGAAATAGAAATGTTTGTTTTTCAAACATAATATTATATGTATTAAGATTCGATTACTTGATAAAAACCTATGAGATTGTAGGAAAAGAGGCTTCATTTCTTCGATATTTCGAATTCTTGTCTCAAGGATTTGGCGCCCCCATGAAACTGCCGCCCGGGGCAAGTGCCCCGGTTTGCCCCCCCTTAGATCCGGGGCTGCACGGACACCTAGAGAAGAGTATCGTTACATTCTGGATACAGCCTTCGAGCTGAGCAGACGCCTAGACAAGAACGTAGTTACTTTTAAGACGGAACGCGACGTGTGAATTGTATTGTGAGATCAGATTGACGAGTAACAGGATCAGACGATTATGCGAGGCATTGGGGTGGCTGTAAGGGGTGATGGGAGGCCACTGGGCCGTCGTGCCCTATTATTTGTTGGTTGTTACTCGGATAATTGAAGACAATCAGTCCTAATCGCGTATTTAATTATAACCAGTGTAAAACCTGTGTTAAAATGAGTTTCTGACTAAAGTGATGTAAACGCCCACTGTTTTTATTATTTCCCGAACCACCACCCAACAAGGCATTATTAATCCCGTTATCGGAAGTGGAATGGACCCACATGATGAGAAAATTTCGCCCACACACGTCGGAAAATAAATGAAGAATGACGGTGGTTCGGATGATATTTGAAATGAATTGGTTGCAATGAGAAACGTAACGACAGTAAACGCGAGTAAATGAAAACCGTGGAATTTTACAAAGAAAATATGTGAACCTACCCCCAGATACTCGCCTCACGCAAGATGTCGATATTCAGTCGAGAAGCAATTATGATGGAAGTGAATAGTGGAACAGAGTATGTTACTACGAGTATTTGAAAACAGAACACGAGGACGTGTTCATTTTGTCAAAGATGGCCGAGGGAGTAATAGCATCCAAGACATCAAACCAAACCAACAAACAAAAAAAAAACCAAAAAAAATTTCATAAGACGTGTCTTTGAGGGAAAAGTACTATCTTTTCATTCGGATTGCAAGAATCCGCATTTCAGGTTTTTCAGATATGATGTTACAAACGGTGGACGGCAAGCATGTAAAATAAGGATTTTTAATTTCGAATAGAAAGTATCGAAATAATCATGAAGGTTTGAGGTTATACACGAAAGGAAAGTAAGACAGCGATTTGGTATGGTATATTTCTATTGATTTTGTAAATTTTATTTTGTGTAAGAATGTTGTGCTTCGAAATCCTGGAACATGCAAGGTTTTCCTTAAAATAAGATTGATTGTAAAGAACTGGTTAGAATGGTGGTTTGCGTAAACTACAAATCGTTTCGTCGTATTTGTGCTTGATTCAACGAAGTATTATAAAGTCATTGTACAGTATCTTTCAACGTAATTATGATTAACAAAGTTATTCAAAGTCAGTGCAAGTTTTGTGACACCAGAAGCGTTCTGTAAATGATATCAAGAATATTCAATTTTCAAACATCTTGATATTCTTTAATTATCGTCTGCCCTCAGTTCAGAAAAATAACAATTAGACATTTCGTGTTTTTGTCTTTTGTTTTTTGTGTGTGTTTCAGATAAACTAAGTGACGATGACAGTTGTATGGACATGTAACCTGTGAATATCTAAACGGTGACGAGAAATTACATCAATGCGAGATAACGAAGTCTGATGTCAACTACCTGCATTTAATTTTGTTGATAGTGACGGGAGCGCATCGCGGCTTCTCTTACCGTGGCTTACGATGAGCATCGTCGGTGATTGTATGGCGACATGATATAACAGGTGATCTGTATTGATACTTTTGTAGCTAATTTTGATTACTGCTCACTGACAGTAATTGTTCCTTGTTGAGTTTGTGCTGATATTACGTAATGTCAACATATGACATTTGATGGTTACTTGAGTTTGTGTACTTGTCGATTTTTGGTAATGAAGGCCACAGAGAGAATTTGGTGAGCGAAGTGAGCGAAAAATAACCTTTTTGTTATTTAAAAGTGACATGCAAAGATAATAATTCCTTTACTGATTTGTTGAACTGTTTTTGAGAATCTTTAAGACAGACGGGATAACACACTAAGAATTTCGTAAAATGTTCAGAGCAAGTGAATCGATTGTTGATTGCTTTTGATGAGTAGTAAGTGGTATGCAAATTGCTCAGATAGCATGCAACTCCAGTCATTCGTGGCGTGCGTTTGACTTGGAGCTGTAAGCAGTCGCTGTTGGAGCTTCCGATGGGAAGCGGTGAGTTGTTGTTGTTGTTGTGATGTGGAACTGGGTACAGGAGGTAGCCCGGTTGGCTCATGATGATGATGGTGTTGTTGATGATGATGATGATGATGATGATGATCAGAGTATTGCATACAAACTGCTGACTTATCTTTGAGTGCTATGAAGCCTTTTAGTTGTAAAGTTAGATCGTGTTATCAGATTGTAGTTCTTGGTATTATCCCGTTCTGGCTGCTATGTGTTTTCATTATGAAGCCTTGGGGCTTGAGGTCAGGGAGGCCGAGTGGGAAACTTTTACTTTGCGAAGGTTATGTCTTTTCCAGATGGTCTTCTGCTGCCTCACCGAGGACGGTGAGATTGTCACGATGGCCGTGTCGGAGATCATAAAATGGAACGTCAAGCCGGGCCAGGCTTAGGTGTATTCGGATTGTGAAGATGGCAACACTATGTGAATTGACTACTGTCATTTGGTCACGCGGTGACGTGGCGGGAGAACCGAGGAAAGCTATTAACTTGCAAGCGACGAACGGACACTTCGGAATCAGCCTTCGAGCTGCACGGACACCTAGAGAAGAGTATCGTTACATTCTGGATACAGCCTTCGAGCTGAGCAGACGCCTAGACAAGAACGTAGTTACTTTTAAGACGGAACGCGACGTGTGAATTGTATTGTGAGATCAGATTGACGAGTAACAGGATCAGACGATTATGCGAGGCATTGGGGTGGCTGTAAGGGGTGATGGGAGGCCACTGGGCCGTCGTGCCCTATTATTTGTTGGTTGTTACTCGGATAATTGAAGACAATCAGTCCTAATCGCGTATTTAATTATAACCAGTGTAAAACCTGTGTTAAAATGAGTTTCTGACTAAAGTGATGTAAACGCCCACTGTTTTTATTATTTCCCGAACCACCACCCAACAAGGCATTATTAATCCCGTTATATATATATTCACAATAAGAATCAGTGAACCCATTATAAATATTAAATTTACACATACGGTTCCGTTACCATTTTGTATTACACTGTATACGTTATTTTATTATACTTCAATGGTTGTCTAACATAATGTCGAGAGAACGTGAGAGATCATCATGGTCTTTGTACGTCAAAAATTCCCGTGGCCTGTGTACCCATTATAATATGAGCAAGCGTTAAAACTTTCACCTCGTGTCGTGGACGGACGGGCCCACGCACATCCGTGCCATGATATGGGAACCACAGCTTGTAAGATAGACATTATTAGTGCTTACACATTATGGCTACAGTACATAGCCATCAGTACTGTTTGTAGGAGTTACTTAAGATATTTATTACCTCGAGTAATTATTATCTAATGAATACATTGCACTTAATGTGACTTACTCGCCTTTCATTTGGAATGACTGCATTTTAAAAAGACAAATTAAATGCGAGCAAGGAGGCTCAACCTGGCAATAAACTTATTTTTAGCCCGTATGCCTCGTAAGCGTAACCTGGCTGACGCCTCTATTAAACCTCTTGGCTTACTTACTAGTTTTAATTTAATAGTCGCAATTGAGTCAAGAATCCGACGACAACCTCAAATAAAACGTGTAATTTAATAAGTACTTTTGATATGATAAGTCAAGTGACGTTATTGTTTACGATAATAAACGAATGCTTACTGTGGAACCAGTTAAACCTGCCGAATAGTTTAGGTTATCTACTGGTATGCAGTTACATGCAGTTTGAATTGAACCTTTAAACTAAACAATTTTTTGTTTTCATTTATTGCAGCCCATTTTTTGGCGAGGAGTTCCAGTTTGAAGTACCGCGTCGGTTCCGCTACCTATCAATATACGTGTTCGACCGCGACAAGCACCTCAAACAGGATAAAGTTCTCGGGAAGGTCGCAATCAAGCGGGAGGATCTGCAGCGGTACAACAACAAGGATCACTGGTTTGCGCTGCGACCGGTCGACGCCGACTCAGAGGTGCAGGGCAAGGCGTACATCGAGCTCTCACTCGAAGATTCGAGGAAGCGCCTGCGGATGGACCCGAAGCCGCCCGACCCGGAGCCGCCCGGCGACAACAGCTCGGCGAAAGCGAAGGCCAACAACCTAGTGCGACTGTCGGAGTACTGCAAGGAGATCAGGTTCGGCTCCTGCTCTAGTTCGACGAGCAAGAAGCTTCTAGGCACCGTGGCGACGGAGCCCACGTTGGGCTTGTCGCGGTCGGAGAGTCTGAAGGACCGTGCGCAGTGGGCGGCGCGGACGAAGCCGCCCATGCACACGACGATGTCCGAGTCGGACACGTCGTGCACCCCCACCGCCGCCGACTACTGGTCGGACCCCGAGCGGCACTGCGCGGCGCGCGTGGGCCCAGACACCCTGCGGCTGCGGGTGCTCGAGTGCTCCGAGCTCACCACCAAGAACGGCCAGTGCGACCCCTTCGCTCTCGTCACGTTGTTGTACTCGAACGGGCGGAGAGTAGAGAGACGCACCAAGCCAAGAAAGAAAACAGTCAATCCGCAGTTTGATGAAATTTTCTGCTTTGATCTCGTAATGGAGGCTGATCCCAAGGATAAGGATGGTTCTCAATCGGTAAGAAATATATTTTTTAAAGAAATCAATTTTATTGTAATGTCAAAATACATAAAAGTCAGTGTGTGAGGTTTTTGTATGTCGTCTGCAGGCGGGCGTGGCGTGCGAGGCGCGGGTGTCGGTGTGGCACGACGCGACATCGCCCGTGTTCCTCGGAGAGGTGAGGATACAGCTGCGCCAGTCTGCGCCCGCGCCGCTGTTAGCGTGGTGAGTCTACTAAAGCCATTGTAAATGTTTGTTCTCTACGGCTTTACGTGCCCTACGAAGCACGGAAACGCTCAAGAAATTTTTACCACTGGCGATAACCCATCCAACTACGGACTCGCCCTTTGTTGCTTAACTCGGTCTTTCACTTAGGATCGATACAAGCCGCGGAGCTATCAGCTCTTCACGCTTCATGAGCGACTTACCTTTTAACCCCTGACGCAAAAAGAGGCGTGTTTTGTTGTGTCTGTGTGTCCGTCTGTGGAATCGTAGCTCGTAAACGAATGGACCGATTATGATAGGTTTTTTTTGTTTGAAAGCTGACGTGATCGAGATGGTTCTTAGCAATGTTTAATGTATTTAACATTAGTGATATTTATTTTGTTGTCGTTGTCAGGTTCTTCCTGACGTCGCGCGCGGGCGGCGCGCTGTCCCGCGGTGCGACGCCGCCGGGCACGCGGCTGTCGGCGGCGGGCGGCGCGGCGCTGGGCTCGCTGCGGCTGCTGCTGCAGTACACCGTCGACCACGTGTTCCCGCTCGACCACTACAAACACCTCGAGGAGCTGTTCCTCAGGAGCGTGCACCAGAAGGTACACACACTACAGACACCGTAGTCAGCTCGCGTGAAGCTGGAAAGCGGTTAGAGAACTGTCCATTTGAAAAGGTATCTGTACTTCTGTAGTTGCAGTAACATCCTCTGCCGCCCGTGGACATCTGGAACAGACAAATAGCCTAGATTGAAGTCCGTTAGTAGTTCCTCATTAATAAGAGGATTGTGGAGGTTAGGACTGCTAGTGTAGCCTAGGTTAGTCTTGTTAGTAAATATCACCCTGTGGACAGATGGCTTTTTGTATAAGTGTAATCGCCAACCAGATATCTTAAATCAAGGAACAATTAATTGCATGTGAATTGGCTAGTAGCTAGATAGCACCTTCTTGTTTGAGTCAGCCGCCAAACGATTCGGCGTGTTCCGGCTGGCGACAGCCAATTTTTTCATTCCTCCTTTTTTTTGATCAATGCATCTAAGAACAGTGCGGCGACCTGAACTTCTGATAGATGAATATTCGTCTTCTTCTACCATTGAAGTACGTCCTAATACAGGATGTATTCATCCTCCATACACCCGTTGACATGTGAGTTGTGTTGTGTGCGCAGCCGATAACGGCGTCGGCGGTGTACATCCTCGGCGAGATAGTGTCGAGCAAGACGGACGCGGCGCAGCCCCTGGTGCGGCTGTTCACGCACCACGATCTCATCGTGCCCATCGTGCGGGAGCTCGCCGACGCTGAGATATCGGTGCTCACGTGAGTACACCTGCACGCCTTTACACTCTTTACACACACATGCATACAGTGCTGGCGTCAGAGCCACTGACGCCCCAGGCGAGAATATTGTGGCGAACAGATAAGAAAATGAAAATCGAGCTTTTTTTGCTGAACCAATGGGAACGTTTATTAAGAATTTTATTTTGCCTTTTTTTTTGCTCCTCACCCCAAATGTAGCGCACCTCCAGATTTGGCGCCCTAAGCGATCTCCCAACCTTGCCCCACCCCCCTCCCCCTCCGTAACGCCGGCTCTGAATACATAAATAGACAGTAGGAGTGATCTGCTCAATACTGCTCTTATTCGCAAATATTTTGCACTAACGAACCGTGAATTTTTACTTACTTTTTTCTCTCTCTTTACATAGCAGTTACTGCATCGATTTTAACTAAAAAATACGAAAAAAAAACTTCTTTTTCATTAATAATTTATGATTTAATTCATTAATAATGATACAGATTAAAAATAACAATAGATATAATTTTAATGGACTAAAGTATTACTCAATAAAAGAGTAAAAGCGGATTATGATGACAATAATCGGAATGATTTCAAAAAGTATATTAATCTAATGTCAGTGATATAGTTGATATTGAACGGTCGATAGCGATATTGGTGCGCGTGTTTGCAATTTTATCTCTCATTAAAAAGTTTTATCGTAGTTTGCACAGACGCGGTTATCTCGCGGCCCGGCCCCTTATCTTACCTTCGGGCGCAGGAAGCGCCTCCGATACTACCGATTAATATTATAAACAAACGATAAGTGTTGGGGGTCAGTGAGGCTAGCAAAAATGTATTTGTATTAGCCTTACGCTTGTAAGCAAAACTGCTTGTGCTTGCCAGTTGCCTACTTTGTATGTAATGCTTACGGCTGCAGGCAAGGGAATCATGTGTCACTTGAAACATGATGAATTGATAAAATCGGGTGTTATCAGGCAAACGAATAGTATTCTTGTGCCTGTCGAATTGTGTGTTTTATTTAGTATCCTGGTAATCCTGACATATAACTATGCCTACAGAGAGAGATCTATGTTCACAGTACTCAAGTGTTCTTGATACATGGTTTGTAGAGATGATCTGAACATACGAATGAGTACCTCCACAGAGCGCTGTGCTATATTTGATCTTATTAATTCATTAAGGTTTTTAATACTATAAGAACATTATAATTTTTTGCCGGCGGATTTGTTATCCGATCATGAAAAATAAGAGCTTAAATGATCTGCTCAATACTGATCCTATTCGCGCTTGTTTTTCGTGTCCGTGGACGGTGTCTATGTGTGCGATGCTCAAGCGCGGTGTGTGAAGTCTAAAGTTATAGTTCTGCTATTTCTATTCGTGGCAAGTGTTTTTAACCCCAGACTGACGTGTCTGTGTATTTGTATGTCTGTCTGTGGCATCGTAGCTGCCGAACAAATGAACCGATTTTGATCTAGTTTTTTTGTATGAAAAATGACTTAATCGAGAGTGTTCTTAGCTATGTGTAGTGTAAATCAAACCGTCGTCGGGGGTTTTTTAAATTTTAATTTAAGATTATAACTTTTTATATACTTGCAGCAATGATATTAAACTATAGATACGCGTTATGCCCTTACAAATCAACCAAAAAATCTGTTCCGACCGAGCTACAACACACACACGTTTATCTTTTGTTTCACTACACCAATCCTTATTACATTGGTAAATTATGTAAAAGGGATGGCACTACAAAAACCATAATAGTGAAAAAGACAACTAGACGGCCTCACTCAGAGGCAGCTATCAACTGTCTGAATTGAAATCGCTATACTTGTCTAAATTCGACTGACATAATTTCAGCGCCGTCTTGGCATATCTTGTATATAATATCATTGTACTTGCAGTGACGCGACGACAATATTCCGCGGCAACACGCTAGTGTCTAAGATGATGGACGAGGCGATGCGGCTGAGCGGCGCGGCGTACCTGCGCTCGGTGCTGCGGCCGACGCTGGCCGCCGTGCTGGCCGAGCGCCGCCCCTGCGAGATCGACCCCGCGAGGGTGAAGCCCTCCGCCGCCATCGCCACCAACCTCGCCAACTTGAAGGACTATGTTGAGAGGGTGGGTGTTGGCTTGTCTAGTATTAAACGATTTTCTTTCTTTCTTTCTTTCTAATAGTATCGGAGATAGGGAACGTGTTCTCTTCTGTGAACGCGCTATACGTGATCATATTTACAGTGTGGTTGATTGTTAAGTCCCAAATGCCTGTGACGTAGCTTGATCAGTTGCAGTCGATACTCAAAAGTTATGTGACAATAATTTCTCCAGTATTAAACTCGAATATTAATAATAAGCAGGTTTCGTCACGAACTAATGGATTTATTTCTAAAACGTAATCGCTGGGTACATAGACCGGAAACATTAGTTTTGGCTAAGAATGTGTAGTTTCCAATATGTGCAACAGTTTCTAAATATCCAATTCCCGAATGTCCAATTCTTGATCTGTGAGCTGCTTTATTAACAGTTCATAGCTCATTACTCAACAGCAGCACAATGTCTTTATAACATTACCTGACCGCGTGTGTATGTGTGTGTACCAGGTGTTCGCGGCTATAACCTCGTCGTACGCGATGTGTCCGGCGGCAATGTGCCGGCTGTTCGACGCGCTGCGGCAATGCGCCGCGCGGCATTTCCCCGTCAACGCCGAGGTGCGCTACTCGGTCGTCTCGGGATTCATCTTCCTGAGGTTTTTCGCGCCCGCCATACTCGGCCCGAGGCTGTTCGATCTCACCACTGAGCAGATTGTGAGTACCGACACTTTGGACATTTTTTACGAGCTTTGTGTGAATAGTCACAAGCAGGCAAACCAACATAAAAACATTTTCCGTACTTCGTACTTCTCTGTCACACTGCGTTAGCTGTTAGATCTAACTTAGAATGTCACTGAGTAGTGCTCATTCGTTCTGTTCGACGTTTATATTGAAAGGGGATTCCAAAGTGGTCCCATAGGTATTTATCAAAATTATTTTGTGATGGTAGGACCTGTGAGGAATTGAAGAAACCACTCAAATATTATAGGAACAATACATTTACATACGGGCATTTTGATATGTTATACATTTTTCGAAGACTGTTTCTTTGAAGTCGGTAAAATTTATACGTTACTAGCTTATTGCCTGCAGATTTCTACTGACTTTCAACCAACCTTTTGTTTTTACTTTTAGGGGATGAATTTTCAAAAATCCATTATTAGCCGACTTTTTTTTAGCATAAACAACAATGATGTTTAAATAAATATAGATACGTTATGCCCTTACAAATCGACCGAAAAATCTGTTCCGAAAACAGCTACAACACACACACGTTTATCTTTTGTTTCCCTACACCAATCACTAGTACATTGGCAAATTATGTAAAAAGGATGGCATTACTAAAACCATAATAGTGAAAAAGACAGCTAGTGTTTGTCGCTCGCGTCAATTTATATACATAATCTATATAGACTTATCACAAGAGTTCCCAATTGGGAACTTTTTGAGTCACACAACGCGCGCGCTTATGACATATCTGCCTCTTTTTAATATATAGTATCATTGATAAACAATCTTCTTGCCAAATTTAATCTTTATCGGTTAAGTAGTTTTTGAGATGTTTTCTTCAGTTTAGTTTTTTCTTCATATCTTATGTTACTAACGGGTGTACATTATTGTGTCAGGACGCGCAAACGAACCGCACGCTGACCCTCATCTCGAAGACGATCCAGTCGCTGGGCAACCTGGTGAGCAGCCGCTCGGCGCAGCAGGTCTGCAAGGAGGAGTACATGGCTGACCTCTACCACAGCTTCTGCACGCCACGACATGTATGTACACTTGTACAATGTACACACATAGGGAACTGGACACGAGGTCTACAGTCGAAATTTGACCTTAATTTAATATATTAAAGGGTTACGGCGAGTTAAAAGTTTATGTCATTATGCCTGTATACTGTTATTATATACACAATTAAAACTGCTGTTACAATCTTTCATTGACGTGTTACAATTTAAAAATTCTACTGTGACTGTGTACAAGTCAGTAAAAATACAATTGTTAGGCAAGGGATATTATAGTGTAGACGAGTATTTAAATGACAAAGATGCATAGAAATGACAGCGCAACCAGTTTCGCTCAGATTAGTAATACTTTTGTAATATTATAATATTTTTTTTGTAATAGATGTGCTGAGGAGTTTCTTTACGGCTTTTCTTCTCCTCCATGACAAAGAACCTTTCCGAAAAGCTGGTAGATTTAAAAAATGATGACGTGCATAAGTGTATCAGTGATACCTATATGAATATAATACTTTGACTTTTGAAACGAATTAGATGTAATAAGGCATTATATCATTGCAGGTGCAGGCAATAAAGCAGTTCCTCGAAATAATCTCCACTAGCTCGGACACGCAGAACAATAATGTACAAGAAACGCCCGTGTTACTCAAGGAGGGGTAAGTTGTAATATTCGCCGTTGTATTCAGTATTACTAACACGTACTGTTGTATTTAATATCACATTATATAATTGAATATTTTCTTTCGTTGTTGCATTACTTGGACCAGATATGGGTATGTATAATTTATTGTCCAATCAATGAAACATAAACATTAAATAAAAATAATAGTTTTAATTATATATTTTAGTAACTCAAGTTAAAATAATACGTTTTAAATTCTCATTGAAAATTCGTGGTAACTTCTGTTTTATCTGAGTAATTTTCGGCTCATTTGTCACCACTGCCACTAACAACTAACATTTGTATATTGTTCTAATAAAATTATAAGTAACATGTGTTTTATGGTGAAATATGTACATGATTCTTTCTTAGATTAATTATTTCTAATTCAATATTATTATTGTTCAGAACGATGATCAAACGGTCGGACGCGATCCGCGCGGGGGGCGGGTCGCCGCGCCGCCGCTGGACGCGCGGTGCGCACACGCACTCCAAAAGGCGACACTTCAGGTTGACCAGGTACTAAAATAACCTTATAAACAATGTACACACATGTCAATCGTCATTAGATTGGATGTCTGTGAAAATGTTTGGCACGTCATTCGGGCTTTGATATGGTCAGATTTTTGTTTTAATTAGACTTGTTTATTTTTTGTTTATTGCTAGCGTTTAGTAGTAATATTTGCTAGTTAGAAGTGATCTGTTTGCTGGCAGCATGTTGTACTGAAATGACTCATAATTAATTCAAACATTAAATAGTAAGGATGTTTTTATAACAGTTAGGGTGCTTTTCCACTAGAGATGTGCTATGCAGCTATGCTGCGAATATGTGAAATCCAATAAATATGATTGGTACAGTAAATTGATTTCCACCAATGAATATGATTGGTGGATATCAAACGCATCCATAGAAACGTAACATAGCACATCTCTGGTGGAAAAGCAGCCTTAATGACCGCTAATGTAGCCGCAAGCATTAACATTGTTCATTTGTCCGCAGCGGCGAGTTGACGTGGTCTCGGTGCGGCGCCAAGACGCCGGCGCATCGTCTGTCCCTGTCTGGCGTGCTCGCCGTCGCACCCGTCGACTGTCCCACCGCCGGCGCGCCGCTCGGTGCCAACAATATCTTTCAGATTGGTAAGTCAACTGCCTTTGTTTTGTACGTCCATGGATATGAATTAATTATTTGCACTCGTTCTAAATAACGCAATCGTGAATAGGGCTCCTTAGACCAACTATAAGTATTCAGCAACATGGCGTCAAGGGCGTATGGTGATTTCGTCAAATTATTGCGGATTTTTAAAATGTAAATTTTTTAATCTGTTTTAAGGCTCTTAAGTCCGATGTACACGTATTAAGTAGTTAAGTAGATAACTAAATTTTAACAAAATTTTATGTAAATTAATACGTGTAAACAGACATTTAAGTAACTTTTTAGTTAAAATTTACCTATCTACGTAACTACTTAATACGTGTAAATCGTACTTTATAGACAAAATTTTTTAACTATTTTAGGGGTAGTTTTGAGATACTTCAAAAATGAGTGACAAAATATCCTATTTTTTATCCCAAGCTATGGCAGAGATGAGATTGAATCGTAAATATGTTGTGAACAGTGCACCAGGAGCGTGTGGTGTTCATGCAGGCGAACAACTGCGTGGAGCGCGCGGAGTGGGTGCGGCTGCTGAGCGCGCTGTGCCGCCGCCCGCCCGCGCACCACCGCGGCTACTACTGCGACGCCAAGTGGACGTGGTACGTTACAACGCACACCACCAACCACCTAATTATACCATTTATATTACCAATAAAACGTCGATATCCAACAGCTACTTTATTATACTTTTCCACAATCTTATTACTAAAATTAGGTTCTAATACTACTAACTTCCAGAGACTAGACTAGTCACTTTTGCATCCGACCGTTCAGGCCAAATGTCGAAAGACGAATGAATCGCGTTCGGTACTCTTTGCTCTAATGTCATCAATATCAATATCATCAATAGGTACTAACTGACGGGGACCGATGACAGTTACAGTAGGCTGCATAAGTCAATTACCATACTGATATACACAATAGATAAACAAGGTAGTAAATAGTACGTTAACACTTATCGCCCATTTTTAACACCACCATCTCACCAATTTACCAACTTAGCACCTCACCAACTCATCTCCTAACCAACTCGCCACTGCATTGTGAATCCTATACGTATCCTGTCAACCTTATTACTTATGAGTATACTAGGCAGGTTAGCCTTGTTGCATGTGTGCTTAATTTGAATAATTGTACCCATTTTTAACAGAAAAAAAATCGCACAGTGTACAAGTTCATATAGCTCTGTTTACATCCCGCTAGACGGCGTTAAAAGGATTACACCACCTAAAAATATACGTATAGCAATTTTTAACATGATGTTTATTACTAGTAATGTTGTGATACCAGCTGCGGGCGCTCGGAGGCGGAGGCGGCTGGGTGCGCGGGGGCCGCTGGGGGCGAGTGGGGCGCGTGCGGGGTGGCGGCCGCGGGCGGGGGCGGGGGCCGCGCGGCGCTGGCGCTGCGGCTCGACCCCGCGCGCGACCTGCAACGCTTGCACGCGCTGCTCGTATCACACGCGCCGCGGCTCGACGAACGATTGCATCGACCGCCCGGTGAGTTATGCACTTATATGTCAATTTTATATATATAGAAGGTGTTGGACTACCGTGAAAAGAAACGCGTTATAGTCAGGTTGACGAACAAAGATTTCTGACGTAGATTTACGCAAGAATAATAATGCCTGTCAATGGAAATTTCATACCATGGCACCCACGACAAGGGTGTAGGGCTATGAATAAGTAGCGTCATTTATTATTATTACTTGTTTCAGATGATACTAGCCCCGAAGAACGTGATGCAGAAGCGGCCACTTTGCGGGAATTACAGAAAATTATGTTTGATCTCGAACATCGCCATCGAATACACAGACGGTCTCTAGCCAGGGAGACCAAATATGGCAGCAAGTATGTTAAATGATATTAAATAATACATATTAAAATATTGAAGGCAATTTATAGCACAGATACTAATTTTATTGTATTATTTTGACAGACAAGCACCAATCGGCGACGATAATTACTTGCACCTCGCCGGGGCTGCGGGCAACGTTGACTCGGGTTCGTTCCTCTGGCGGCCGTGGCGGGGCGACGTCTCCCCCGGCGTCGACCTCGACGGCAAGGCGCTGCCCCTACAGGCTTCGCTCGACATCTGCTCCAGCAGCGAGTCGCTCAAGCTAGCGCGGCACGCCGACGAGCGCTCCTCCGGGAAATCCACCAAGTCCACCGGCAGCGGCTATCTCACCATGTCCTGCATAAAGCACGAGCCCTCCGAGGACAGCGACGCCTCCGCCGACCGCCCCGCGCGCCCCCCGAAACCCGCGCGGCTCTCCCCGGCCTCGCCCGCCTCCCCGCTCTGCGAGTACGTCGACTTCGACCTCAAGCCGCCCCTTCGCAGGCCCAAGCCGGAGGCGCCGCCCCGCCGACCCGACTTCGATCTCTCCAACCGCTGCAAGGAGTACGAGCTCATGGCCAACTTCATGAGCCACTCGCGATCCTCCGACGACGACGTCCCCCCCGCGGTGCCCCCGCGCGGCAACACCGCCTCTCGCGTCCGCGTCCATGCCAAGAAGCCGACGGACCTGAGCATCAGGAAGTCCGACGATCACTCGACGTATCGCCAGGACACGACGAGCGGCTCCAACAACAGCCTGACGGAGAGCTCGCCCGCGGACGACATCGAGAGCCCCCTGGAGAGCGGCGAGGCGCGCCCCTCTAGTAAAATCGATACGCTCTCCAACGACGACAGCCTGCTGGACGAACTTCAGCGAGACACGTATTGCGTCCTGAAGGTGTGCGAGGACGAGAGTCCAGAAGGCGAGCAGGCCACCGTTAAATCCGACGAGCTGCCCGATCGAAAGGACAAGGAGGAGTATGGCATGTTTTCTAGAATAAGCATCCAGAGGAAATCGAATCCCATCAAAACTCAATCCACCTCCATAAAACCTCTAAAAACCTCGAGCTCGACATCCAACGTTCACGATGCGGGATCGAACTCGTCGAGACCTTTCACGGAGAGGCTATTCTTCCTGAAGAAGAAGCCGAAGCCGGCGGAGGACACGCCGTCGTCGGCGACGAAGAGTGCGCGCAAGGAAGAAAATCTCATCGGGCGGCTGACCCCCCGATTCAGTCAGTCGCGGCTCTACGGTCGAGGGCAATCGCTGGATCTGGCGCCGTCGGAGAGTCGAACGAAGCGTATCGAGCGCTCGGCGACGACGGTCAACATCCCGACGAGGCCGATCAATTCCTCGATAGTGGCCAACTTGAAGTTCCTCAGCTTGCATCGATACGGTGCACAGGACGACGTGCAGTGCCACGCGTTCGTCCGCAACACGGAGGAGGAGACGGAGCGGGGGCCGGGGAGCGCGGGCGCGGAGGGGGCTCCGGCGGACAAGGCGCCGCTGGAGAGCCCCGCGTGGCGGCCGCAGCATGGGCCCTCGCTGCTGGCCGCCGCCACCAATGATATTAGACTGTGAGCGACTGTGACTTGATCTTCCGAGTGATGAGTGTGCGACCGACGTGCGTGATGTTCCACGCTAGGGTTGTATTTATTTCTATATTTTTCGAACTCCTTTTCGTCGACCTGATGTATGTGCCTCCTCTAGTTGTAGTAGTATTTTCTGAAAGAATACTGGTACTGTTAATTATATGATAGCGTTAATACTCAAAAGGTGCCAAGCGTTGTGTGACCTCGCCCGAGCGGCGAATCGACTCTCATTCCTGTAGCACAATAAAATCGTGGAGCTAAATGTTATACTAAAGATAGTTTATATTTTTTTGTGATCGGTGTTGTTGTCCAATATGAATCTATGAGAATGGAATAGAATAATATACATCGTATATTTGTATATTTAATTAACTATGTATTACTAGTAAAGAACAATGCCATACATTATAACGAAGTCTTATTCTAAATGCTGTGGAGTCGCTGTTATCGGCATTGTGATTAGTGTCTTCTGTATAAAATCCTATTCAAGCTTTATTCTTGATATTAGACAGATTTTATATATCCATAAGAACTTAGTAGTTGAAGAGATTTTCTGATATTTGTGAATATGTAAATTAATCCTCGTGGAATTTATTGACTGTAGTAATAAAGTATTTGTCGTGTATTCCTCCAACTAGCACTATTAATAAATTATTGGCGGTTATTTTGACTTGTATCACCTTTTTAAACTTCAGATTGTTAATAAAATTATAACACATCACTAATCTATTTGATGCACAAACCAAATGTACTTAAAATTTGATATTATTAATGTAATGTTTATCAGTTTGCATACTTTAAAAACTGTTTTTGTAACGAAAACATTAGAATTGTGACGAGAAACGGCCTCAGCGATGTTATTACGCCTAAAGACATGGCCTTTGGGAACACCATTACTTAACTGTGATTCTTTACAAACTCAGCTTATAATATGTAATGTAGTATGTTACGTCAGGAATTATCAACGGCGTGGAGGTATATGTAATTACTTGATTGTAAAAAATATTTGTAAAATTAGCAACATCAATTACTAGCGTAAATAATTTTATCTTAATAACTCAAATTGTTGTCCTATCGATATGGAAGATGAATATGATTAACTATAAGAGAAGTAAAGTAATGTACAAATTAATATTTCTTTAAAGTATATAAATATGTTATTTATTTCACCTATTTTCATTTTGTTAATAAAATTACACGAACTATAAATTTGATAAAATGTAATTTTATTTCTGCCTTATCAAAAATGAAATTGATACGCGTGAGACTAGACATTGTCAGCTGGAACGGTGTCATCACTGTGGAAGCATTATAGGATGCTCCACCACCACGCTGCTCCAGAGTGGATTGGTGTAGGCTTTGAAGGGATTTTATGTAGTGGCACTGGAAAAGTTTGTGTCTGTAAGCCTCCGATATGTATATAACTATAGATATATCTAACTTAAAAATGAATGCCCCTTCACTACAATGCATTATATTCACATAGTCAAAAAATATTTTTTTTCTCTGTCATTTACGCAGATTTTTTAACTGGCGATCCCACTCTGTCAAACGTATGGGAGAATATACTGGTTCTAAATCTATGATAGCTGCACTCGTTGACAATTGAATGATATTATTATATACTTTTTTTCCGGGGGGGAAAATGCATTACGCATACGACCCGGACGCAGGGGGTACCCCAGTGGTTATGTGGGACTCCCGTATAGGCTAATGAGACCCACAGTATACCCACTAAAAACCCCCCCATCTTCCTGCTCGCCGTCTAGTGACGGGGTTACGGGAACACTTTCGCACACATCCGCGACCCCGCCAGCGGCAGCCGCCCACAAGCGGCTCCATCGCGAAAGCCCGAAGGCCCTCCACGATGGGCGCACCAGATAGTATAAGGTGCGCCTCCCTCCTCGGCCTCCACCAGTATTGTAGTAGACTCCCCGAGTCTGCTACTAGGAGGCCATGGATACCAGATAACTGGTACCCGGTGGAAGGTTAGGTCTGTGGTTCTTCCACCGACCACACCTCAGCCGCAGAGGATAGGGCAAGCGGCGCACCGTAATACCGACATACCTCTTCCTCTGCAGCCTCACCAGTGCCGTTTCGGCGGAACGACCCCGCCAGCTCGCAGGGGGTAAAGAGAGTGGCGCACCGTAATACCAACACGCCTCTCCCCCTGCGATCCCTCCACGGTCGCAGAAGATAGGGAGAACGGCGCACCGTATTACCGGCACTCCTCTTCTTCTGCGGTTCCATCTCCACGCGCGTCCGCAGCGGACTTGTTCAGCCCGCTGGGAGCGCCCTCCTCGGGCCAGCCAGCGGCCCAAACTGACCGGCCCCGGTTGCCTCTTAGCTTCACCGTAGATGACCAGTCCACGGTTACTAAGCCCCCCCGCCACGACAAGGCGGGCAACCCCCGGGGGGGATATTATTATATCCTGAGGCTAAAAGATAACATGGACAAAATAGAAAATGGTCATTCCGTTGTGACTTGTGACATCATCCATCTTCAAGTACCTCTATGAAGTTATGCATCCAGTTAGAGTAATATCTCCATGGTATAATCCATGATCATAATGATGCTGTAGTCTATGGACTGTGTTGTTTTGATTTTATTATCTGTCATCCGGTCTCCATGTCTTTTTGAGAGCGAACGCGAGACTAAAACTTTATTTACTTGCTATAAATCTTAAATTGATAAATGTAGTTTTGTTTTGGAATGTAAAAGCACTGAAAAAAGTGATTCAGTATTCGTATTTATAAAATTTTGCAGGGTGTGTAAATAAATTGCAACCATGACTGACGCGGTTAATATGTCTTTGGGTATGTGAAAATTAGCTGATTTGAGAAAATTTTGCAGTTATTTTGCAATAACATATTATAATTACAAGAAAATGGTACCATTAGAATTACTACCAATGTTTAAGTCTTAGATTTATAGGTTAGAGTAGTAATTCTGTGTAAATAAAATTTTACAACATGAAATATGTCATTGAGAGTTGAGCGTGACGCGTGGGTTCTAAAATAGATTTCCGTAATAAATACAAGGAACTTGTGTTTTCAGATGAAATAATACAGCAGAATCGTACAAGCAGATCTCGTGGTCGTGGAAGAGGGAACGGAAATGCTCGCGGCCGAGGCGGTCGCGGTCGCGGTGGAGGGAGAGGTGGTCGGGGCGGAAGGACTGGGAGGGACCAGTCGACGGGTTCAATGAATGGCAGCCAGAGCGGTAGTCGATCACGAAGCCGGTCGCGGTCTCGCGGACGCTCTCAATCTCGAGGCCGGCAGTCCCGAGGCCGCGGCCAAGGTCGTGGTCAAGCTCGTGGTCGTCTCCAAACAAGAGGACGCACGCAGTCCCGAGCTCGCTCCATGAACAGACAATCTCAGGACAGATCTCGATCACAGTCCCGTGCGCGTTCCAGGTCTCGCCAGAGAACTCGTTCCAACTCTCGCGCGAGATCAATATCCCGATCCAGACAGTTCAGAGGCTTAACTCCCAAGGGCCGCGCTGGATTGGAAGATCAGATATTTGATATGCCACCCTTGACTAGAAGTAAACGAGGTATATTTTAATAGTTTATAAGTATTGATGTTTTCATGAAAATATCATTTTTATTTGGATAAATAAAAATTATTTTTCCCTTTTTAGGTGGTGGACAAAATACACTCAGACAAGTCAATTCTAATGGCAATAATCAAGGTAGCGTGCACAGCAGACTTGGAATCAACACAAGAAGAGGTGCTGCAAACAATAGACCATTAGCATTTAACAAAAGAGGAATATCAAAACGTGGACGAGGGTTATCTACTAGAAATAAATTTAGTAGCGTAGGTCTAAGATCTGATCAAATTCTTCAACAGCAAAGGCAAAATTTTATGAGAAACAATAATATTATACCTTCACAGACATTCACTAGATCTAGAAATAACTCCTTTAGCTCTGGAGGTAGAAACTCATTTAATCCTGGAAGTCAACTTAGCGTGACAGTAAATAATGATTTTCTTAGGAAGCGTCGTAATAGTATTGGAGGTACTAACTATTTAAGCCAACAGAGTTTGAATCAGTTCAATAACCAATATGGTGGATTCAGAGGCAGAAGGGGACCTGGGAGTGTGAAATCAGTTGGGTCAAATCAGTCAAATTCTAGTCGGCGATCGACACGGTCACGAGGACGGGGGCGAGGCCGTGGAGCCAATCGAGCCGTCGGTAGGAATTTTGTAAATAAACAAATTTTGAATCCGATACTTCAAAAAGAAATAGCAGCTATTCAAGGTAAAACTGATGATGGACTAAGATCTGAAAAACCTGCTGGAATCGAACTGAATTTCACCCCAACTCCGGCTGCCACGGTTCAGACATTGCACCAAAGATTTGCTCATGCCTAGTGAATTAGTCCAGTATTCATATTCTATTAGGCAGGCATGAGTTGTCAACAATTCATCGATAAGTATTCCATAACATTATTCTTAAGGAAAGTGAGATATTTTAAATGTTATTGTTATAAGATTTTGAGAATTGATCAAGTAAACAGCTTTGTGACATTAACTATCATTTTGCTTTTACTTACACTTAGAACTAATAATTTAGTGTAACTTTAAAAGTACAAATGAGCTATACTATAGCGGACTTTTGTATTTGAATTTCTTAGATTTAAGTGACTTGAAATAAATTTTGTTTTTTTCTCTATTGTATTGTTTTGTTTCTAGTGTTTCAAATAAAACAATTTTTGTATAAATAATATATATATATTTCATTTCATACATTACGTAACAGTAAAAAATAACATTTAGACTTATTCTGGGCAGTTGTGTTGTATAGATGTTTTTTCATGTTTGTTTTTGATAGTAACGTGGAGCCTATTATGCAAATTCTTTTACATCCTATATGTTTTCGGCATTGTGATGAGGGAATCTGTAACTGAAATCAGGGTTTAAATAAATAAATTATAGTTTTTAAATAACTACATGTATTGCCTAAAGCTGTATTTCCATAATAAGACATGAAACTAACGAATTGGCTAATTCAATTTTTATGCAAGCCTGTACCCTATTTGTCAGTCTGCATAGTTGAGAATGTTGAGGTCATGTTTCTTCAGGGATAAATTATTTTATTGCTATGCTGGTGGTAAAAAAAGATGCTACCACCTAAATAATAATAATAATACATAATCTTGTTTATCATAAAACGTGGCAGAGATATGGACTTTGCAAACACAAAACATCTTTAAAACAAAGTCAAGTAAACAGGTCACAATTATGTACTTACAATTTTCACCCAAAACATTGTTTAAAATCAATCCATAGAATAAATTTACATTTTCTTTGTCATGTTCAAGAGAATTTTGTGCATCTGAAGACTTTTCAAATGTCCAGCCTAGATGCTGGTTGCAGTTGGGGCATGTGCAAATACGCCATGTGTAGCCAGGAAACCATGAATCAGCACCCTGTTTCTAAAATAATATATAAAGATTACTTCAAATGATAAATTTATGCATTCTTCTTATAGTTTAGAATAATACTAAAAATTATTTACACAACGCCTGGAACATAACTGGATCCTAAAATCCTAGTAGAGATAACTTAATTGAAGAAAATGTATTCATCAAGCCCTGCCCAGTCGTATGTAAGTGGGGTAGCAGGGTCCATTCCAGCCTACACAAGATTTCTGTAGACGGTGTAAAACAGTAAGTGTGCTTACCACTCCCGGACTCATTACCATCAAGTGAGATTGCAGTTGAGCATTTTAATCTTAAGTTATTACATGTAAAAAAATTAAAGGTAAAACTTATTTTTATTTTTTGAAACATTAGTGCTATATTAACTTACTAGGGATAGAACACCTGTTTGTAAGTTAAGAGTTATACTCACAGATCCTATATTTTTACATCCTGCCTTTTCTGTGGTAACAATTTGGAATTTCACACCAAAAGGATTCACTAAAGTTTGAACTGTTACATTCTGTCTCCCAAATAAATTTTGTTTTTCAGTCTTTTGAGACCCAGGACTCTGTTTACTGAATATGTAATATGAATCTGCGACGTCCGCTCCACATTTGCGACATAACAACAGCTCTGATAACATAAAAATATCTCTTAGATAATGATTAACATCATCATAAATAATATATGTAGTAATAATAACATTAGGACTTTAATTTACCTTGTCCATTAGTTTCCGATATCCAATCCTTGTTCGTAATAGTCTGTGCACTATATGTTGTAAATAGGAACAATAATATAAAGAAAATATAAATCATTCCTCAATTAGATATTTTAGGGTAAAATCCAATGTTGGTAAAATCACTCAATATCGTTTATTTATCCTATCGTCAGTATGTAGGCTTAAGAGTTTATGTATTAATGAATTAATATTTGGACGGTATAGTTTTGTTTTTCTTTTTTCCTCAACAAATGAAATGTTGGTATAATCGTTCACAATTTTTTCTATTTAATTTTTAAATATTTACAGTTTTGGCAATTCAACAATCTAGAATTCTAGATCCTGTCTGTCATATTAGTGTCATTGTCAACTCTCTTTGTTGTCAACTGTCAGTTCGTGAAAATTTTTGTGGCCAGTAACAAAAAAGAAATCAATGATCACAGTGTGCAACATTCACAAGAGAAAAAGACGGCAAGCTTTGAGTTCGAGGAAGGATTGGTGGTTTCCTTTACGTCAAGCCGAAAATCTTGTCTCGCTTCTATTACCCCTACGTCGAGTTTTAGATTTTGTCCCGTTTCTATTCTCTTTTTTTGTGTAGACAGACAAATGTTTTATATGTTAATGTACTCACTACTCGAATCTACTTTCGCATACTGTGGCAGCCGGCAGGTATTTTTGCATTTGCAATGTAGTCTGTAATGAGTCTGTAGTTGTCACTTGTCACTTTTCAGAAATTTCAGAATGACAGTTAGGACAATGATGTTTGTTTGTATTTTCTTTCTTGGTTCTTTCCTCCTACCACTTTTTGTTGAATAAAATCTCGACGAAGTTGTATTTACTTATGTCTCGTGCGTAATAACATAATAATACATACAAATGATGTGATAACGAGAATTGAAACGTGCAATTAATCTCGGTGTGCTGTAATCAGTAAATACATCATGTCATTTTTTAAGAACGTTGCCTCTGGATTTACTGCTCGCAGTCGCGACGCCATTCTCAAACAGTCGCTGATAAATAATTTGTCAGAATGCGTTAAAGATATTCAGTACAATAGTCAGTTTGAAGAAAATTTCCATAGCGTCCTAGCTTCAACCGATTCCACAAACTCCCTTTGTATGGCACTGGAAGCAGTTTTCCTACATGGGCTAAAGGATACATTTTTGAGGAAAGCTAAAAATGTTATCGCCGGAGACCCAGACTATCGCCCGCAATCAAGTTTCTGGCCTCTCGTGCTTGTGTTATCTCATAGACAAAATGTTGACCAGATCTCATCATTACCTCAGATCAACACTGAGATAGGGCAGTGTCGGGCCTGGCTCCGCATCGCACTCAACGAATGCCTACTATCATCATACATGTCTACCCTTCTGAGAAACATATCGGCGATTAAGCCATTTTATAACAGAAGTGCCTTTGTATGCGATTCTGAGATACTAGAGGTAGCTCAAAAACTGATTGAGGGCCTAGAGACATGTGTTCAGTTTAATTTACCAATAAATTCCAGTCTGCTGAATCAATGGCCTGAACAGGTGCTGATGCAAGCAGGCATTTGGATGCCCACTATGAAAGCAACACCCATCGCCGCTGGTTTTGATGTAGCAAGCACAATGACTGATGAAATCAAACCAAAAGTGACTACACCCACACATATCTCAAATATCACAGGCTTGGGAAGAATGCTGGCCCTGAATGAGGATGAGGCTTTAGATTATATACTTTCAAAGGATACAAGTGGTATCACAAATGAATCTAGTGAACAAGAAACTGGAGAGGAGAAGAAATATGAATCTAAAGAGGTGGAGGCACATACGCCTTCAACACCTCCAGCTAATACCGGATCTCTTCCTGTGGATGTGGACAAACCAACAACAAGTCAGGAGCCACAGGATGCTCCAGCATTCTCCTCATCAGTAGACTCTGAGGAGTTCATTGCCCCTAGTGATGTCGTTGTTACTGGCAATTCCTTGTGTGGGAAAGCTTGGTCAGCCGATAATAATGATGAACTAAACACCTCACTCAATTCCAATTCCTCTCATGGGAGTAGCCTGATCAAAACGCCAGAAATCAAGAGTTTGTCCTCCCTGATAGACAACAGTAATAACTATGGGGAGGTATACTCTAATAGCCGGAACTTGAGAGATATAATGAAAGACATACATAAGGAGTTAAAGATGACATCTGACGACACAGAGACGTGTGAAGTAAAGGTAGAATCCGTAGCACCGGATGATCCATCACTGCAGGGGTTAGATTTTGAGGTAATACCACACTCCACGACTGGGTCGTTCACAGCACAAGAATTGCAAAAGTTAATACAACAGCTGGGTTGCCTGTCAAGAGAAAAAGGACTCGATTATCAGAACTATCAATGTAAAGGCTGCCAAGATTTACTTGGCAGTACAGTTTCAAAGGCTAAGGTTTGTGGCTACACTGGAGAGTACTATTGCTCCAACTGCATGGATCCTAATGTATTTATAATCCCCGCAAGGGTGATACATAATTGGGACTTCAAAAGATATCCGGTTTCAAAAAAAGCAGCAACATTCTTATTGGAATTCCAGCATCATCCTTGGATAGATATGAAAAAGCTCAATCCTAAAATATATTGTGGTGTGTCTGATATGGCACAGTTGCAAGAGCTGAGAATACAATTAAATTTCCTTAGAGCTTATATATTTACATGCAGAGAGCCAGTTATAGAAGAGTTGCAAAAGCGGGTGTGGCCTAGGGAATATTTGTACGACCATGTAAACTTGTACACAATATCTGATCTGGCCCAAATCCCAAATGGGTCCTTGGCTTTGCAGTTGGAGAAGGTGGTAAACTTTGCAAAGACCCATGTAATTGACTGTTGGTTATGTAGTCAGAAAGGTTTCATTTGTGAAATATGCAGGGACCCAAAGATTTTGTATCCGTTTGAAACGAGTACCACATACAGATGTGATGATTGCTCGAGTGTATTCCATTCCAAATGTCTCAATCCGAGTATGCCTTGTCCAAAGTGCAGGAGGAAGCAAGATAGAACCAACGATTCATCATTAGTGGAAGCTGTGCATTCTCATTTTACCAAAAAATAACTAACCTTCTTAGTACAAAGAAGCATTTTTTCATATTAAAAATGAAACATTTATGTAATCAAAACATTTTTACTGTTATGAGCATTATATCTCATTAATATATCAGTATGTCAATAATAGAAAAATTAGATTGGTGTTCATTACTTTTATTTGTGAACGAATTTCCACAGTTCTAGTTATTGTCCATTAGTAAATTTATTGAATGTTTAGAGTAATCAATTAATCAAATGGAATTATAATAATCAGTTCATTAAATAAGTTCTCTGTAAAACTTGTTCTCTGTATTACTTGTACATTGTGTATATGATTAAGTTATGCTTATGAATTGATATGACTTATATGATAAGTTGCTGGAGATAGTGTATATAATAATATATTTTTATGTATTTCAACAAAATGGATATCAAAAGTAAAATTACATAATATATTTTTGTTTAGCAATGTTTTTTTAGTTTTATAGTTATGTTGTAATTTTACTGGATAATTAATAAAAAGTTTATTCTGTAGAATGTATTATGTTATTCTACTCTTATATCTACTCCTTACTCTACTTTCAAAAAGTGATTTCATTGATATTTTAAGGTTTACATAATAATTATAATCATATTAATCATCAATATAGGTAGATTACTACTCGGAGTGATTATTTCGGGATTGTAACTGTTCTTCAATACGCTATACTTCGTAAAGAAAATTTCTATTCTAAAGGTCACAATACTCAAAATCAAAATCAAAGAAAACAAAGACGATAAAGGTCAATAAAGACGTATAGTTTCAGGACAAATGAAAAAGTATAGTTTTTGACATCAATTTGCATTATTCTTTCGCAATTAAATTCTTTCACTTGTATGGTAAACAAAGCTTTGAGAGATAGAGAAAAAATAAATTTCACATTATGAAATAAAAAACAATTTATTAATTTGTGATACAAATAATAAAAACATTGGTAAAAATACATTTTTAACTTACATGCAAAATATACACAATATATTTCATGCTCACCTAGTTCTATTTGAATTTAAAATATCACTGAGAAAACTATCTGCCTCTTTGCTCCTGTTATTTTTTTGGCTCTTGGCATTCGAATAGCGGGTATTTTGTCCGTTGTTATAATCTCGGTCGCCAACATTAAAGTCTCCTATACATTGGTCCAATAACTGTTCACTGTCGTCTTTGTTTTTGTTTTTCTTCTTGGGTTGATAGCTTAGTGAGTCCTTATCAAAGTCGAGAGGTACAACGCCGAGGTCGCCACTGTAGCGGTTTTTAGCAACTTGAAGGTACTTTTTTCCGCGAACCGCTGTCAATCGTTTATCCTGAATAATAGGACGAAAAGGTTACATATTACAGTTGATTAAAGGTTTATTATTAGCGAGGCTATGGGCAGACGATCTCTTCAGTATTCAAATTTAAAATCATTAATTCGAGGAACCAGATTATACATTATAATTAGATATCAAACTATTTATGATATGAGCGAAATGGAATAAAATACGATGTTCAAAAAACGGAGATTTTAAAAGCACGTCACTGCCGTGTATTTCACAGTGTATTGCAGTTTTATTTTATACCTGTATAATAAGAACGTTATCTGCTTCCTGCGATGCCTTAGCGCTGCCGAAAATTGAACTAGTGGATAGATCCTCTGTTTCGCGTTCCTGTAATGTCAAGAATAATTTTATTGGTCAATGTGCTAAGGTACCGTTCCTATAACAATATCTACATTCACGAACAAGTAGGTATCATAAAAAACCTACTGTAAATTGACCTATAAAATGTTGTAAGAAGTGTAGTGTTAACTCAAGGAAAGGTTATTTGAACTCATCTTTATGACATAAAGATATACCGATTTGTAGGATTTAAGAAGAGTTTCTTTAAAATCGGTTATTTTTGATAAAATTCATAGCGGCAAGCATCCATCCATAGGACATCCCACCGCTGCGAACGAGGCGACACGCCTCATCTTTCATAGTGCGTGCCGCGAAGGACTGGAATAGGTTGCCTGCGTGGGTGTTCCCGCCCACCTACAATGTAGGTGTCTTCAAGAGAAGAGTGAATAGGCATTTATTAAGTTAGTGCGTTCACCATCTTAGACTTCATCGCCACTTAAGATCAGGTGGGATCGTTGTCAAACATTAACTTATTTCATGTAAAAAAAAGCACCGTGCCCTCCAGAGCACGCAGCACGTACCTTCCTGGGATGCATGACGAGCGTGACGTGCGTGTGCCTGGCGGTGGCGAAGGTGCGGAAGGCGGCGACGACGGCGTCCTGGCGTGCGAACCGGTCCTCGCGCTCCGACAGCCCCAGCATGAACTGCACGTTGTCCACCACCACGTGCGCGATGTCGTGCATGTAGCGCGCGTGCTCCACTGCCTGACGCATGGAATAAAAATAACCAATTTAATCTACAACTAGGAAATTGCCCTAGCTTCGCTTCGGGAAAAATAGTAAAAAAAATATAATATAGCCTATGTCACCCGGAGATAGTGTAGCTTCGCAACAGTGAAAGAATTTTTCAAATCGGTTCGGTAGTTTCGGAGCCTATTCAATGTAAACAATCAAATCTTTCCTCTATAAAATATTAGTATAAATAAAAACCGCCGACAGTTTTCTTTCCAATAAACATAACTAAGAATACTGTCGATTATGTCACCTTTAAAAAAATGTGAGCCGTCATGCGACGGCTGGCTTAGGTGAAACATTGAAATTATTTTAAACAACTAATAGGCATAAAAGTAGAGATTATGACAGGAACTAAATATTGCATGATGAAAAAAAAACTAAATTAGAAGAATAAAATTATCACTTCGCCTTCGTTCCGACCATCTCCCAATACGCCACCGTTCCTTATTTCGAGTTTTCGAATTTGTCCTACTGTATGGTACAGCCTATCAAACCAAGTTTATTATTACCCACATTGTGATAATATATTTTTTTTCATGCGTCGCCACGGCCTTGATCATCACGCCAAAAATGAGGTTTACCCCTCGCCTATAGATGTTTCACATCAAAAACTAAATCAAAATAGGTTTATCCATTTGGAAGCTCATGAAATATGATATAACAACCCTAGTTAGTCAGTACCTATCTACAGTCCATCAACATTACCTCCATAACAACCTTGATGGGCTGTTGCCCGTGGAAGGCGAGGTAGTATATGGGCAGCTTCTGGAAGCTGTCTGCGTACTGCGGGAAGCTGTCCAGGTGCTGCTGCAGCGGCACCCCGGCGTGCTGCTGCAGCATGGTGCCAGCTAGACGCGCGTTGCGGATCTCGAAGCTACCCCATAGGGTTGTCACCTGTGTTACATCGTAGGGAGTGTAGGGACTGTGTAAGAGTGGATGTCAGCAACTCAGTTTGTATGCAAGTGAGACGTATGCGAGGAGTCGAATTAGTTACTGTGCGTGTGTAGAATTTTTGTCTGAGGATCTCTACGTTTGTAATCTCAGGAACGGCTTTACCGTTTTGGATGCAGTTTTCACCGATATTTTAGTAAAGTAATATTCTGCTCTCTGCTTTTTGGCAATCTATGAAAAACATAATGCTTGTTGGTAAAAATGTGTCGACGGTTAAGAATATTAAGAATCAATAATGTCTATCTCCAAAAAGTGAACATTACGGGAGATGAAAAAAAAATACTTTTACTGTTCAATGATAAGGTTAATGAAAAAGTTTATAATGTAAGTGAAACATATGAATGTAAAATTTTTATGATGCGCGCGCACACTGACAGCCAAAAGGAAACATGATGAAGTTAGCCGATAACTGATTCCTTTTACAGACAAAGAGTTATGGCATATGAGATGAAATCTTTAGCTACAGATATTTTTGTTCTGTTAAACCAAAGAAGTTAAAGTGTGGCATACGGGATGAAATCTTTAAACTATTTTTGTTCTGTTACGCCAAAGAAGTATAACTTTTAACGTGCGTAAAAGTACAAACACATTTTTTATGTATGTTGTTGTCACTGACCCCCTGTTGCGCGAGGTCGAGCGACATCTCAGCGCACAGCGTGGTCTTCCCGCAGCCGGTGGGGCCGGTCAGCACGGTCAGCTCCCCGCGCCGGTGCCCGCCCAGCAGCCGCGTCAGCCCCGGGAACCGACGCCACTTCACACCGCGGACCTGCCACGTGCCCCACGTAAATACAACAATCAACCGATTACATACCTACTCCGTTTATGTAGGTATAGGTACTCCGTTTCTCTCGACGACTCTTTATTTGATGAATAATCCTGGCACGACTTTTTATTGAAATATATAATACTAGGAAATCGCCCTCGCTTCGCTTCGGAAAAAATAGTAAAAAAAATATAATATAGCCTATGTCACCCGGGGATAGTGTAGCTTCCCAACAGTGAAAGAATTTTTCTAATCGGTTCGGTAGTTTCGGAGCCTATTCAATGCAAACAAACAATCAAATCTTTCCTCTTTATAATATTAGTATAGATTATGATAATTAAAAAAAACAATATTATAAAATGATTTTAAAATTAGGTATATCATCGCGGACACTGAACATTTTAATGCAACGGTACTCACGATTCGTATTTTATTTATAAAAATGCCCGTTGCATTTAATAATAAAATAATTATTTTGAGCATAAAAACATTTCACGTTGGCTTTTGTGAGGATAGTAGCTAGCCTGGTAAAACTACGCATTAATATTTTAACCAATATTTAGCCAAACATGAATGATTGGATTGGATTGAGGATTTCTAAGACTAATAGAGCATCCATCGGAGTAATTTATATCGAGACTACTTTGTATGAAGATGCATCATACCCAGATTTTAAGTTTAGGTACCTACTTCATGATAAAGTACTAAAAGATACGTGCGTATTAAACATAATTAATTAAACATGGTTAATATAAACGATGAAAAGTCATCAGGGTCACCTACTGTGATGGGTGTTCCGCAAGGCTCGATCTTGGGCCCTTTTCTTTTCCTGGTGTATATAAATGACTTATCACATTATGTTAAAAACCATGCGAACATTGTGCTGTTTGCAGATGATACATCATTAATATATAAGACTGATAGGAATAAAAATAATTTTGACGATGTTAATAGTGCTCTGTCGCATGTCTCACATTGGTTCACTATAAATAATTTACTTTTAAATGCAAAGAAAACCAAATGCTTAGAATTCGTGTTGCCAAATGTAAAAAAAGTAAATAAATCTCTTAAATTAAATAATGAAACATTAAATATAGAGGAATCCACGGTTTTTTTAGGGGTGACCTTGGACAGTAAACTGCAATGGGGCCCGCACATATCATCTCTCACAACTAAACTTGCTAGGGCTGCTTATGCTGTTAGAAAAATAAGGCAGCTCACTGACGTCGACACTGCTCGGCTTGTTTATTTTGCATATTTCCATAGTGTTATGTCTTATGGCATTTTACTGTGGGGCAAAGCAGCCGGTATAGAACAAATTTTTGTATTACAAAAAAGAGCCATTAGAGCTATTTATAAACTAAAATCAAGGGAGTCCTTGCGTGTCAAATTTAAACAAATAGGTATACTTACAGTAGCTTCCCAATATATTTATAATAATTTAGTGTTTATACGGAATAACATAACTGCATATAAACAAAATTGTGATTTTTCAAATCGTCAAACTAGAAGGATGCATCAATTGGCTACCTCTTCGTACCGTCTTTCTAAAGTGCAACGTTCTTTTATGGGACTAGGTATAAAATTTTATAATAAAGTCCCAAAACAAATACATGACTTACCGGTGCAATCTTTTAAGAAACCAATGATATTATAACTAAAGATACGTTATGCCCTTATAAATCAACCAAAAAATCTGTTCCGGTCGAGCTTCAACACACACACGTTTATCTTTTGTTTCATTAAACCGATCACACATTGATAAATTATGTAAAAGGGATGGCACTACTAAAACCATAATAATAGTGAAAAAGACAGCTAGTGTTTGTCGCTCGAGGTCGCTCGCGTCACAGCGCGTCACGAGATCTATGACCAAATGGCACACATTTGCACACTTAGCACACCAACAAATTCAGTACGGAACAGTCAGTAAAAGTTAAAAGAAATATTCGAAATTAGTACCAATATTTAACATAACGTTTTATGTACTTACCTATGGTATGTAATCCATCATTTTTATGCAATTTGGAGATATGATTTTTTCGAAATCTCAAAACAACTCGGCATTTTGGTGAAACTATAGACGGCCCAAAGACGGCCTCACTCACGGCAGCTATCAACTGTATGAATTGAAATCGCTATACTTATGCACATTCGACTGGCGTACTTCTAGCGCCGTGTTGGCATGTCTTGTATATAATGTCATTGTAAGAAACGTGTAAAGGCTCAGCTCTTAGGCAAGGGCTACTATAGCATAAATGAATATTTAAATGACAAGGATGCTTGGAAATGACTAGCTAGGCAACCAGTTCTGCACAGGTTAAAGAATACCTATTTTTTGTAATAGATATAAGTTTTATTTTTAAAAGATGTGCTGAGGAGTTTCTTTACGGCTTTTCTTCTCCTCCATGACAAAGCACCTTTCCGAAAAGCTGGTAGATTAAAAAAATGACGTGCATAAGAGTATCAGTGATACCTAAATGAATAAAGATTATTTCATTTCATTTCATTTCATACAATATACAAAAGTCGCAGATGTTTTGTTTTCACTTTCTTTAATTAAACTACTGATAATTAGGTACCTAATTATGTATATTATGATCAGTAAAATAAAACATAAAACGTAATAAATTGACCTACGAATGAGGCAATCACGTTTTGTTTTGGAGGTCATTAGACTCCGTATCAACCACAGACATAGATAGTAAACCAAAGAACAATAAATAACCTCGTCAGCTGGTTAGATATCAACTTCTTTATAACCTGATTAGGGAACATACCAAAACCACGTAACCCATTTTTTCCAACTTTTTACCCCCCTCCCCCCCCTTCGTGACCATCCGTAGTATATGAGAAGACCCCCCCCTCCCCCCTAGTTTTCACGTGGTAATTGATAAATACGGTTTTCAATACTTTTTTGCAAAAACAAAGTTAAAAAATAATAATTTTGCTTATATTTGACGACTTTGTGGCGCAATGGTTGCTAAAATATTGACTACGTGACAAAAACCTAAACCCCCCCCTCCCCTCTGTGACCAATCGTGGTGTTTTGTAGACCCCCCTCCCCCCCTAAATGAGGCACGTGGTTTTGGTATGTTCCCTTAACAGAATAGATAGTTTGAATGTAAAAAGGCTTTACCTTGTCAATGTTAGTGAGTTCGGCGTACACGTCGTCTCTCAAGGCGGCGAAGGTGGTGATGGATCGATGCGCGGCCGGCTTCGCTTCCTGCACCAGCGCCTTGAGGGACAGGCTCGCTTCGGCCGCTTCGGTAGCCGTCACTAGCCCGTCCGTCGGCCTGTTCATAAAACATGTGTTTCGTTTCAATCAGTTTTAGGACATTTTCTTGTGGAGTATAATCAGCATTCAGAATTTACAAGTCGATTTTTGGACAACAGTAAATCTACTTTCGTCAGATGCGCCACAGGGCCATAGCTCAAATAGAGCTATTTAATGGGGCATACATTTATACAGGAGTTAAATTATTGAAACTTCAGCGTTGTAGAGAAGGGGT
Source organism: Thymelicus lineola (assembly GCA_963932265.1). Classification (NCBI taxonomy): domain Eukaryota; kingdom Metazoa; phylum Arthropoda; class Insecta; order Lepidoptera; family Hesperiidae; genus Thymelicus; species Thymelicus lineola. The sequence goes on from OZ010685.1 coordinate 12,903,653, forward strand.
TACAATAAATGTAACATTTTCTTGTAACGTTTTATCGTCACGTCAATTTGACATTTTTTTATAAAAAAAATAATATAAATAACTTTAACTTAATATGAAAAAAATCTTCAAAGACTTCGTGTCATGTTTATACCAAATAGTCCAAATACCAATACACACACACATTTTTTAATCATGTTATTTTATATACATAGGCAATTAAAATGTAATAGAGATAGACGACTAATTTGGTTCCTTTGTACCGGATCCAATAATGAATGCTAGTCACTACTTAATTGATTTATAAGATTCTAACAAGACACGTCTTGTTCTATATACCTAAAATGTACCAAACATTACCTCACAAATCGACATCTATCTTCACCTAGTTTCTCAGCAACAGATCGCATATTGTCCCAGTCTCCCCACAAACATAGTTTTGGATAGGCTTCTAAGGTCGGGAGAACTATCGGTGGTAAGCTGCAATTGCTTAGCCATATTATGGTACCTAAAAGAATAATCCATCTATATAAAAGGCAAAAGTGATTGACTGATGTATCAATGCACAGGCCAAACCCTTAAGTCCGATTTACAGTAGATAAGTAAATTTTAACTAAAAAGTTACTAAATTGTCTGTTTACACGTATTAATTTACTTAAAATTTAGTTATCTACTTAACTACTTAATACGTGTAAATCGGACTTTAGAGCTAGAAACATAAAATTTCGCACACGTATTCCTCTTATGACGTAGGCATCCACTAAGGAAGGATTTTTCAAAATTCAAGCCCCAAGGGGGTGAAATAGCGATAAATATGATAAGCATAATTTCCGCTGCGGGCAACAGCTAGTTTATTAATATGTAATTTAATCATAAATCACATTTTAATTTATTAATTTACATCCATATTGACATGACGATTCTGTAGCCGAATAGTGCCTTGCCTGCCAGGCAGAGAGTAACAGGTTTGATTCTCGAATCTTGAACAGACATAATGTGATATAATAAATGTTTAGTAGATCACAGATGTTTGTGCTATTTAATTTTTATGGCACAAGGCATTCCAATGGCAGCCGTGGTTCCTAGCCGTTCCATGGCACAGGCTGAGGGTAGTCCTTTTTCGCCAGGTTACATGGTACCCAACTACCCACTAAATATATGTATCATGTCACACATTTTTTATAACCTTGTACCATGTTATTTTCCATGGCGAAATAAATGTTTCTTTCTTTCTTTCTTTCTTTCTTTCAATGCCTGGATAAAACTAAAACATCAGGAATTTCATTTTTGTACTTGCGATTAGCACCATTGAAATTTCAACCTTATTGCCATACTGTTATCTTTCTATTAGTTGCACAAATTGTCATACCATCAATTGGCGCAGGGCATTATAGCCATAGGCCATTCAGTGGTTAGCCAAATACCTTCCACTTACCAGGAACTTTATTAGCAGCCAAATGAAGCACATCTTGTACATTAGGCACCAGAATAGCCTGGTCTGTTCTGCTCACTTTCTGGGCTCTGCACCAAAACAGTCCAGCGCTATGTAGACCATGACTTTGGGTTTCATCTTCCTTCCCCGCTTGAATCTTTCTATATCCCACCACATTGTCGAGTGCATTTTTCAAAGGATAAAACAATATAGTGCGGTCTGTTGACACCCTTACGTCAGATAGTACTTTGTTGGATTCATGATGATACTGAAAGATTCAGGCTAATTATTATTGGTTACCGATGTCATCGGTGATCATTTATCATTGCATAATCTGCCATTTCGTCGGCTATTTACAAAAAATATATAAAATAAAAAATGTATCATATTATAGTAACTTACAGGATATTCAAATAACCTAAAGAGATCTAGTACTTCATTCTCATGTAGGTTTCCTAATGAGGTAGTGTCTTTGATGACTTGCTGCCAGTCATTCTGAAATTGTTCTAATTGCTTTTGAAGTTTCTCCATGTAGTCTTTGATAGCAGTTTCTGTTTTAGCCTTTTTGATAAACCTTTCGAATATACTCCACTCTCCATGAATATTGCATTTTGGACACAGAAAAAATCCTAAAACAGGTAAAATCAGGTGGTTTTTGATGCTTAATAACAATTTACAGCTGTGTGATTTTTTAAATTGGTTTCTTAAACACACAAATATTTATAATTACAAAAAAGAAAATACAATTGGCTTCTAATAATCAATAAATATGTACAATGCAAATAATAATACTAGTCTATACTGAACATACAATGAAGAATGAACATTGTGTAAAAAACAGGTAGTTTATATACACACAAGAACTGCCTTAGTGACCAGTTTGGAAAGTAATATAGTATTATAAAAATGGTTGCAAAAGTTTGAATCATAACATTGTTTTAAAATAAATTCATAGTAGGTCAACGTGATAAGGTAATAAGGGTATCAATAAAAATATCTTTGTTCTAGTCAAGTGCTGTTAATCTTGGCCACTGATTACATTGTTTATTTTGCTGTTATATGTATAATGCTGCCCAACAATATTGAAATTGTAAAAATATCAGTAGTGCAGATCTCAAGTTTCTGGTGTACATCTGTGTACATTTTCCCACCTCTGGCAGGGTAGCCACAATACAAGCTTAACCCATTTGATTTCATACAGAGGTGTGTAGTTTGAGTACTCAAAAACCCACAGGTATAAGACCCAATATAACTGAGTCTCAGAAGGGACATCCATTTGTTTGTTCTAACAATTTTACAGCAGTGATTTCTTGTGGAGAACCTCTACGTCTGATACTCATGATCATGTTTTGTGACACATATGAAAACTATATTATATATAACTATATTATATATATTATATATTATTTGGAGTTCTTAATTAAAGTTTAAAAAGAGTTCTCCTTCAGGGTTGGGGTTACTTAAGCAACTCCTCTGGTATTATACTTGGCGATGGAGACCACTTCCCATCAGTGGCATTTCGTCAATGAATATAACATCTTCTCCTATTCACGCTTAATGTACATAAACTAGTTTTGTTTATTTACATTACTTCGATTAACCTATACCTATATTAAACAGACGTGTAGCAACTTACCGGTAGTTTTATTCACGTATACCTTGTTTTCAGTGTTTTTATGTTCTCCTGAGCATAAGGTGCATTTGGTGGTGAGCGACGTGAACCCATCCTGAACAGCAAACCCCTTTTGTCTCAATAGTTTCCTAATATCGGCTACCGTTACGTTGGGAATGTCGTTTAGACCAATATTATGAATAATTCTTCTATTGCATTCACAACTGTAGATTAAAGCTTTGCGCGTAATAAGTCGATTTATTCTTAAAGAATAATACATAATATTTTAATAACAAAATATTCTGATGTAATTAAAATAAATACTAGTACGTAACCTCAAAAAATGCTTGTTTATTTACATTCTTCAAATTGACAATTCAATGTCATGGTCTTGCCAGTGCTAAAAACGACAGTGACCATGGATATAATAATCTAACTGGATTACAATCTTCGTAGAGGTACCGACAGATGAATTTTTCCATAGAGTCCATGTCGTATAGTCTTAGCATTTTTACTGTCGGGATGTAATTTTTTTTCAATAGTATGTATATTTCTGTCTCATTCTTTCCTGGCTTCATTGTATTTGTGTCTCTTACCTGTCGCTTTTTCCGTTGAATCCGGTTTGAAATCACAACGATTAAAAAGAAGTTTCACTTCAAAAATATACCTTAAAAATAATATTGTTTCATTTCATTATCAATTTAAGTACAGTAATACCCCGTTTTGCGCGAATTCGTTATAACATGATTTTTAAAATTCGCGTTAATTTACTCTGCTTTACGCGGATGCATTTGATTTCTGCTACTCAAAACACATTAAATTATTAAATTACTATTTCTCAGTGATTAATAATTCTAAGGATTAAATACATATTAAGTATGTAGATAAATACCTAGTAAACACTTTTCTGTCACCATTATTACTAATCTACTGATTATGTTTAATTTTGCAATAAAATCACTTTAATACTGTTTACGAAAATAATATAAAAACAAATTATAAAAACTTCAGTTTTCATGATAATTTTACAGAAATTATAATAAAATGGGTTATTTCAATATTATTATTTTTTACCACCAGAAAAATTATTAGAAAACATTTTGAGGAACCATTTGAATACGACATAATTTTTCTAATTGTGGACACCCTTGTGGATGAAGGACAACTTCAATCCGGCTTGTGATCGGTCGAAAATGGTCATTCAATTGTGACGTCACGTCTTCAGGAGGAATCATCATCATTCATCATGTATGGTTCAATAAGAAAGCCCTCATTAAGATTTCTATGGATCTTTAGAGGAAATAAGAAACTTACTAGAATCTAGTTTGTCAGTCTCTATGTTTGTATGTGCATCACGCAAAAAATATGTATCTAGTATCTACCCATTGAATGAAATTTTGGTTACATTCTCCCACAAAGTACATATCACTGCCGTTCCCTCTGGTACTCGAAGGGAAATAGCGAAATGACTTGCATAAGTGTGTATATGGTGTGTATGAACGGAAGCAGTCCAATACTGATCATCAGCCGAACGTTATAATTCATTTTTATTCCGGTTTTTTTTTGTACCTACGCGACCGATTTGGAGGTAGAAAGCGTTCAGGCCAGATCCAGGCCTTAAATTAAATGTTTCAGTACTCATTTTATAATCTGTGAAGGTTAATAAAACACATTCATCTAGACAAATTTTATATTATAGGTAACAATGTGTACACTTATTATCCTTAACTTAACCTATTTGCATAAGAGTAATTAGATTCAATTAAATTATAATTTTTTACGTAAAATCTTAGACATCACGATCTTATAAAATTAAATAGTTTAAAATTATTCTAAATTACATTTGGCTTACATACTTAATTACACTGATTATCTACCCCCATACAAAATGTGATTTCACTATCAAAATACGCTTTGTAAAATATACATTTCACTCATCTATTTATACAATATAAGTAACATAAATAATATCTTACGAAATTATTTCAGTATTCGATTTAAGATCTATTCTTGGTCTACAATTTTTTGTAGTTTTATTCTAAAAGTAAATCACTAAGTACTTACATACATATACTTGAAATCAGTAAGATTTCGTTGTTAGTCCAACTATACAAAACTATATTATTATGTTGCATTATGCGTGGCATGTTCTTAGTTTGTCTGCAGCAAGTATCGTTATTATTGACCTACCAAAACTTTTCCTTGCTACGTAAAACTGTTAAGCTTATAATTTTTTATAACAAGTCAAATCAATTATTAAGTTCGATAGGATACGATACGATAGTATATCGTAATGTTTTATTTGCGATTTCTGCTCCTGATAAATATTGAGAAATAACGATGCATATGTGACTAACTACAGCTAGCATTGTAGGTTTTAATACAAATTTACTTAAACCAAAAATTTCGGTCCGCCACTCTACGATGATATGAAACAATCAAATTGAACTATAACATAAAAGTGATTCATTAGCGTTATTGAGCCTTTGAACCAGCGATTTGAATAAACCGAATTCAGTACAACGGAGTCAAGTCCGCATGAAAATGTGTTATGCCAACATGGTGGCAGCGGTGGGATCGTTTGAACTAATACTGAGGTTGGTACTGCTGTCGCTGTAGATGCTGCACGAGGGGTCCCTGTTGCTGCTGCTGCATGGCCAGCATCTGCTGCCGCATGCGTTGCTGCTGCGTCATCTGCTGCTGGTATTGCGAGCTCTGCTGCGGTTGCATGCCACGAGGGTACGGCGGCGCGGGGCCGCCCATACCGCCCATTGTTACATTCGGCGCCTGTAATACGAATTAGTAGTAAAAGGTAAAAAGAGGGTCAGATGCTAAGGAAAAAATGTATCATGCTATATTTTATAGCTAAAACAACCTATGATGTAGTTGTGACCGACCTGTATATACTGTGGACGTGCGTTTTGTCTTTGTTGCGCGAGGTAAGCCTCCTGACTAGCGCGACCGCTTAACATATTCTGTGAATAAACAAATTTATATCCATAATAAACAGAGGCTTTTTAAATTTAAGGTTAATTTAAGTGCTATAAACTAAATAATTATAAATTTTTGTGCCTATTGAATTAAATACTATATTTATAGCGTTATTGGTAAACTATTTTGAACATTTCTGTGTTTCAGAGAGACCGTAAAACCGTCGGTCTCACTTGATATCATAAATAGCAGATAAATAGTAGTTGTAAATCCAGTGTCAAGTTACTCTTTATGTTATTATAATATAGCTGTTGCCGGCAGCCTCGAACGCGGAAACTATACTTATTATTATATTTATCATCTATTTCACCCCCTCGGGGGTTGAATTTTGAAAAATCATTCTTTAGTTTTAATGTTTACAAATTTTAAATTTCTAGCCCTAAGGGTTTGGCCTGTGCGTTGATACATCAGTCAATTTTTGCCTTTTATATATACAGAATAATATACACATACAAAACAACACGATAAAACACCAATATAACGATATTATCCCTATCAGATTACCTGTTGGAATGATTGTTGTCCAGGGAAACCGCCCATCGAGTTGCCTCCCTGTGGTCCCATTGACGCGGCCTGGCTGTTCATGCCGCCGATACCTCCACCCTGGCCCATTTGGCCCATCTGCCCCATTCCCTGGCCCATCTGTCCCAAGCTCTGGCCCATCTGTCCCATACCCTGGGGCATCTGGCCCGACTGCCCGACCCCTTGGTTCATCTGTCCAACATTCTGACCTATGGTGTTCACTCCTTGACTCATCGGGTTTACCTGCTGACCCATTTGGTTTACTGACTGTCCCATGCCCTGTAAATTGGTGTTGAAAATTAGTTAATATCTTTATCTAAGAATGAGCAAAAATACTATTTATTTATGGACGTTTAAGGTACTACCCAGTACAATCCTGATGTTACTTGCGTAGTGGTTGGGTATATTTCCAACCTGATTAGCTAGCTGTAAAATTCTCGCTGGAACAGCATGTATATGAGATAACAGAACTTTCCTATATGTTTTCAATAGGTGCCATTAAAATTAAGTTTTAGGGACCGAAATCCTACTTAAATTCCCTTCCTTCAGAAGAAAGAAAAGTATAATATAACTTTGAAGATTTCTCCGCTCCCAATAACTAAAAATACTTCTACAAACCAAAATATTAAACCAAATAATAACCTGATTCATCATCTGCTGCTGTCCACCCTGCATCATCTGCTGCCCGTATCCGTACCCCTGCTGCATGCCGGCGTACTGTCCGCCGAACATCTGTCCGCCCATGCCACCCATCTGACCGCCGGCCATCTGCCCGCCAGCCATCTGTCCGCCCGCCATCTGCCCGCTGCCCATCTGCCCGCCCACCATCTGTCCGGCGCCCATTTGACCCGCGCCCATTTGCGTCGGGGCCATCTGTACGCCGCCCATTTGACCCATAGGGCCCATGTTTCCCATCGCGCCCATTGGGTTCATTTGACTGGAAATAAAAGTAATGACGCGTAAAAATTACGTTATAAAATAATCGCTACGATATTTTTCGCAACTGCAGCTGCGTTTCGGCTCAAATTGCTGCTAACTTCGCATTGCATCACTGTAAAATGCGAAATTCTCTTTAGAAATACTACGACGTGATCTTTATTTTCTTTACTAAGGCAAATGACAATGAAACAAGAGTATTTGAGCTATTGTTGACTAAGTTAATTACAGCAGGATGTATTATATTTACACTTACTTGGTTTGCATTTGACCCATCTGGTTCGGCTGCATTTGTCGCATTCCTTGCCGAGGGAAGGGACCGCGGGGGTGCGGGGCGCCGGGATACCCGCCAGTCTAAAATTAATTACAATAGTTAAAGTTTGATTTCGATAGCAAGAAATCAACAATTGCTTATAAATTCGACAACTCATCTAAAGTACATTGACATGATGTAGGGTTAGCGCGTGATGGAAATCCAAACATTTATCAAAAGGAACATGGGAACTAAGTATCCAAAAGAGATTTTCAAAGGTGAGTTATAACGCGCGTCATTATCATTGTGCGACCCTGGTGACGCAACAGTTACCATTACGGATCACCATTCAATGGCTCCTGGATTCCCAGCAAAGAAACTTGAAGTTTAAATTTCTGTTCTCGGTCTGTGTGTGCGTGCTTGTTTCTGTGCGTTGTCCAACCGCCACGTCACCCTAGTGTGGGTCTATGAGTGTGTATCGTTAGTGTATCTGACGCACTCCGCACTTTTGGTATGATGTTACAAGTACGTGCCGCGTTCGACGTGTCGGGCCAATTTCAGAAGGACTGCCACGCCGTGTCATTAGTAATCTATCACACATGTAAATTCGTAATCTATGACACATGTCATCACAAAAAAAAAACAACCCTGTCGTTGTCAGAGAGGAAAAGAGTTATGATTAGAAAGACAGGCAACAACTAGATGTCAACGTCTGTTGACGATTAGTGCTGTGCGACCTGAATTACACTTTATTGTGTCGGAGCAAGAGTCGCTATTTATTTAAATGTTTTTGCGGAGTGACTCTTCTGTACCAATAGCTATTATACTATTATGAATTTTGTGGTATCGCATAGCGTTACTATTATAATTACCTGCATCTGCGTCATCTGGTTGTATGGCACGCGCTGCCGTAGCATGTTGCTGAGCGCCTGCTTGGACTGCGTGTTGGACGGCGGCGCCGGCCCGCGCGGACTCACGCCCGCTCCTGTCACAACGTATCAAACGTTCACGCGTATCAATACAATGTTAAGTTGTTTTGAACCTTTGGCTGAATGTGTTACGGTCGAAATTGCAAGTTAACTATTTTTGACGAAGTATTTATTTAAAACGGTTCAAAAGTATTTTAGGAACTTTTGCATTAAAAATTGTTTTTGTGTATGATCATATAACATATTCATGATCAACATAGAAATATAATATTATTCATTTGAAAAGCTTTAGGCTTATAAAAGAAAACATTGTTTCAGGGACTACGATAAAATGAAAATGTAATGAAAATATTGTTTTGAGTCAAAATAAAAATACGGATTATATACGAAGATGTCAATTATTTAAAACTTAAATAATCGAAATTATTTACAAAACTATTTGGTATTAGAGATTTCGATAGTTTGACTAAGCGTATCAAATTCGCGTATAATCAAAAAATACATTTTCTTATTGCCGCTCGCGGGGGAGGTCTGTTCTCTGTCCACTACTACACCGGCTTGGTATCGAGCACTGACCTGGCGGCGTGTAGTAGTTCTGTCCGGGCGGCGGGAACCACTGCTGCTGCTGGATGAACTGCGGCTGCTGCGGTGCCGGCGCCATGCCCGCACCGCCCGCCGCGCCCGCGCCCGTCGGCGTCACCGCACCGTTCGTCTGCCACACACACACACTCATATACCATACCATACACCACGTCACGTTATCGAGGATATCTCTTTAATTGGGATGTTGACTAATTTTAGTTTTTTTTTTTAATATTTAGAGCAGCCAAACGAGCAGACGGGTCACCTGATGGTAAGTGATCACCGCCACCCATGGACATTAGCAACACCAGGGGCGTCACCAACGCGTTGCCGGCCAAGAAAATGACGATAGACCCGCTTCTTGAAGGACCCCATTTCATAGCTTAGAGGGAACACCGATGCAGGTAGTTTGTTCCACAGTTTACACGTGCGAGGTAGAAAATGACGTGAGAACTGAACTGTGGAAGAATGATTCAATTTTATTTCATAGATAGAACCTTAATATTCACGAAAAAAATATTATAAAAACAATAATCTTCAATTTAAAAAAAATTCCAAGTATCTTTCCCACCAAAAACGTCACGTGACGTCACTAAACTATATTCAATACTATCGGTCTACTGAAGTTTATTGGAATACGAGTAATGATGTTATAAGCTCAAAATGGCCTTTGAGGTCACGTGACAGTGAGTACTAAATTAATTATATTTAATTTATTGGGATTGATTATGACAAAAGAATAATATTATACGTTTTTGAATGTTTCCCTTAATATTTTAAACATTTATATTAATTTACAGTTAGTGTCATCTTCCCTATTATAATGGGGATGTGAATGAGGGGATCCACCAATAGGATGAAGCACCTTCCTTCTTTTTATAGCCCTGCTTGATGAAAAGTACTTTTATTCGTTTGGTGAGTTTTCAGCCATACTAATACTGATACTGACCGATGCCAGAAGCTAATGTCAGAAACGGCTAAACCAATTTCGATGCAGTTGCATTATAAAAACCTTACAGTAACACTTGTTCTTTGTCCTTAAATTAACCTTAAATAAATAAGCATAGAGGTAATTAGGTAACTAAAGTTTTGGTTTTAAATTTCATCGCAAGCACTTAGGCTGCATTGATAAGCAGGACTAAACTAGGGGATTTGTTAATAGTTATTAAATTTAAATATAACGTACCGGCGTAGTAGGTTTGGGTTTCTTGATCTTGTTCATCTTGCAGGGCATCTTGCGACCCTTGCCCGCTCCGGTCGGACTCGAATCCAGGCTCCCGTTATCCTGTTAGCGATAATAAACGCTTAAAAACATATCTGACGCCCCAACTCAAAGTCACTAATGGTTACTTAAATCACTCCTTAGAACAGAATTTGTATGGTGATTCTTTACTAAGGAACAATTAAAGTAACCGTTATTGACTCTGAGTTGGGGCGTGCAAAAATACACTAGGTGCCAAGACTCGAAGGACCAATAACATAATAAGGGATGAATTATGCTAGACTATGCCAGGCACGAGCCGTGCCCCGAACGAGGCACGGGTTCAAAACTTCACTAACATTTATGCTATATCGAGCGTTTATGCTATACCGTGCGACGTCGTTAATGAATTTCCTCGTAAGGGGCACGACTCGTGCCCGGCACGGTCTAGCGTAATTCATCCCTAAATGCCTTCGGGTGTCTAATATAAAATACTAATAACTTTTTCTATCTGACAGCTATGTTAGTTGACATGTTGTTCAAATCATACGTGATCATACTTTCAGCAACCCGATTGATCTTGGTCATTAGATTTGACAGTTGATTAGTTAATTTTAGTTGATCAGCTTTCCAGAAACCGGCGGTTACTGTAATAAATAGTAATATATAAATTGCGTTTGTATATGTTAGTGATTTAAATAGCTTTGTGTCTGTAAATAAAGTTAATATTACCTGTTTGCTGTCGTTATTTTCAAGATCCTCAGGCGGTAGCGGCAACGGATCAAGATAATAACTTAAAGGTTTCACTAGACTATGCGTGTGGTACTTGAGCAACCTGTAACAAATGTGAATGATACACATAATCATCTGCATTGCTTCGTTACAGAGTATTAAACACTAAATGGAATACATTTTATTAGTGGGTAAAATAATGCAATTGTATGTAATAATTTTATTATACATTGAGTTCTAGTAAAATTAAAATCAAAATCAAAGTAGGTACTTCATACAAATATAAATACTTTTACATTATATAAATTTATAACGAATTAGATAACCTTATAATGAAGAAAATAGCTTTTTTTTATTAAAGCTTTCCTCTTTTTAATATTAATAATTATAATACACTGTGACATAAACACGTAATTAGGTCAGGCTTTTCCGTGCGTAGAGTAACCCTTTTATACATGATGCGAAAATTCGAAACTTTTAGTCTCCTATTTATTCACACCAAAATGAAATGAAATGAAATGAAATTAGTTCAAAATTCAAATTCAAAATTACATCTATTCTCCTAGTCTTTACGTACGTACCTGTGCGCATTCTCGTACGTGAGCGTCTTCCGTTCGACCTTGGTGGCGGCGAACCACGCCCACGACAGCGGCGCGGGGTTCCGCCCGCCCTCCACCAGCTCCCAGCTCGACACGCGCTGCTTGTCCGTCAGACGGAGGCCCTGACGAATAGGTACATCCTGTTATACGCATCACTGCGCGTCGCCATAAAACCCATAAGTGCGAGTGAGCGCGCTATATGCTTCACCGTGCTTGCATGTTTTATGACCTCGCGTGCAGCGAGATATTGCGACTTATATAGTCTACAAAGTCAAAATATTTTATTCATATAGGTATCACTGATACACTTACGCACGTCATTACGAATGCAATAATATTAATAAACTATTTTTTCGATGCGTCAAATAGTTCAGAAATATTTAATTGTTTAGATTCACTACTGTGACGTCATTTTGCAATAGTCGGTCAGTGCGCGTTATGTTCAGAAGCTTGCGTTAAAAATGTTTAAAAATGTTGAATCAAATAGTGAAACAACTTACCTGCTTCTTGTCGCTATCGAAGCCTGATATTTTATTTCCTTTTTGGTCCACCAGACAACCGAGTGGCTCGCATGCGATTACCTAGAATTACGAACCAATCATGAAAATTAGAAAATTTAACTAAAATAAAACACCGTACAATAACAAAAGCATAAAAGTAAGCATCTCAAAGAATACTTAAATCGAACTACAACATTCAATGCACGTATTATAACGAAAATAGGCAATTATTTTTAAAGCAAGATCTTTAATTAGAAGAACATGCTTCTATTATCTACTTACCAAATACACTAAAATGCTCTCAACGAAGCGAAATAAATAAAGAATAAAGAGATTTAATATGATTTTTATCAAAATCATCTATCGATCAACTACTACCAAATAAAATTAATCAACAGGTTGATAAAACAGATTTCTCAGAAGAGTGTTGCATTAAAATAACAGGAAAATAGTCATCAAATTAGTTTATGAAAACAAAGATATTTCCAAAAAAAATGCCACTAAGAATTTCCACAATTATTTCTATATCTAAAACAACAACATTGCTGTTCAAATAAAAACTCAATTTCTACACGACATTGTAACAGAGTGAGGCAATAGAGTATATGTAAAATTTCATGCGCGCTTCCGAGCATTAGGGAGAATGTTAATTGTTACGTGAAAAGTAAATATATCTTGAATCTACATAACAATAAGGTTATTCACCATCTACTTACTTGCACAAGGGCTTCTCAACCACGAGGAGAAACTCAAGGTCACCTCGCACAACCTTACCATATATAAGTACCAGGGGGCACACAGGGCCGATACGTGCGCACACGCAGGGCCAATACGAGGGGACGTCCGTACCTTACAAGCCTTGTTCCCCTCGAGCCATACCTCAATAATAGTGTTCTTGGAGAGCGGCAGCAGCTGCCGGACACTCTGCACCGACGGGCCGTGCCTATCCCCAATCTCCTTCTTCAGCTTCTTCATGAGGTTCTGGTAGTGCTTCCTGTTGTTGTCGTCGCCACCGTCCGCGAGCGTCGAGTGTATCAGTGTTGCAAGCATGTCGATCAATGTTGTGAACAGGTTGCTGCGACACAGACTACAATAAATTTATTGTAACACCCGTCTCTCGGCCAATCACTACACAGCAAGTTTGATGGCATGTGTTACGGGCGGGTTGGACGTTCGATGTGGACATTACGTATGTTTAGTTGAAAAATATTTTTTGTATATTTATAAAAGGGAAGTCATAGTGTAAGGAGGAGTTTTGTGCGTGATGTGGTTTTGATTTATATTTTATTACAGAAGTCATAATATTCCTTATGGAAGTTCGAGCTCTAACATAAAATGAAATTTTACTATCGAATTATAAATGATAATTGTGCATGTTAAATATATGTGTGGGTTAAGCAAATATGTACATATTATTATATTTCACTGAAATGAGCGCGATATATTGCAGAGATTTATGTTGTGTAATATTTGTTTATAGAAAGATTCTTGTGAATTGGAATGTTACTTTCTTTGTTAAGTGTTAAAAACTATGCAAAAATACCAAAATGTTAAATATATTTTGTTAATAGCGTCTCTACTAGGTCATCAACAGAAAAAAACTCATGTATTAAGTACGGTGAGTAATAAATAAATAAATACATATAACATAGTGTCCACATCCCGTCGACCCCAGAGCGACAGCACACCTCACACCATTAGCATGAAATATTTTTACAACAACCTTTACATTTTAGTACAAGCTTAGTTGTATGGACACAGTGAATGTACGAATGATATAACTTGCTGTGTAGTTTATTCCACACGAAACACTCCAATGGCTGGAACTCCTCCAATGGCGGTGATGCGGGGTAGTTAGTCGATGATGAAACGCTAACAATGCCTAATGAACATGGCAAATGGTTGTGATTGAGTTGCGTCTACCTTGCCTTATATACCGCTTATTCAGCTTTGACAACCTAACGTATTAAGAGGTTAGGACATGATGTCGTCTCTTGGTGCTGTGACAGTTCTGAAGTACATGAATATTTGTTTGAACATACGTATAATTATTGCATGTATTTAGTATACTCTCGTTTCGTTTCGATAAACATGACATCATGCATTGGCACAACCGCGGAATATTTTCTTTTTATTAAATTTTTGCCTTATACATGTAATCTTTATCCTTATCCCTAATTTACTATCTCTTGGTGGAAACCGCATAAAAACTCTTGCAATAGTCTATGAGATTATTAGTTCAGAGAGTCATTATATTATCGATGTTCGACTTATACGATTACTCCAAAGAAGACTTCCACAAATTCAATTCAAAACTTTTTAACGGCGGTATCAAAGCATCGATTAAAATGTATACCTCAAAATATTTTATACATTTTTGCACCTATAGTTTACCAAAAATTGAATTCCTCTCTCCAAAACAGTACAACAAAACAACCATCGCCCAAATACGAACAAAGATACCTATTACGCTTACCTATTATTATACGCGTCGATCAGCTGATGCGCGACGAGTTGCGTCAGAAGCAGCGCCCAGTCGGCCGTGAGTTGATGCGATCGTCGTATCGCGTCGAACATGCCCCCCGCGAGACTGAAGCGAAGCTGCAGTGCTTCGGGCGCCGCCTCCTCCGTCCACGCGTCCGTACCGTTGCACGCACTGCGCTCGTGTTCGCGCGCGTGGGTTAGATAGTGCTGGAGTTGGGCGTGCACTGACGACAGCAGTGCTTCCTGTTGAGGGTAGTTGGTTGTAGAATTCTTATTTTATGTAAATGTCGATAAAGGATAGTATGAGCCGCTATAAGTGGTCCAGACTTGCACTTGCGAGTCCTTCGCATCCTAGTTATTGTAATAATATATTTGAAATAATTTGAATGTTACAATACAACATTATAAAAATTAGTACTTGTACTAACTAATAACATTATTACTTTTTTTCAGTTCACTTACAACACGTCGCATCATTCTTAAATTTTAATTCGTAATAACCTTCAAACAGGACATAGGTAAATTACCGTACTGTACGCGTGCGTGTATGTCTAAATATCCGCAGTCTACTTTGGTGTTTAAATTACTTTTCTTAGAAATTTTACTTATTACATTACAATTCTTCTAATTTTACTTATTACAATACTAACTTTGGCTGACGTATCTTTCCGCATCTGAATTTCGCGCAGAAGGCTGCGCAGTAACATAATTCGCCAGTGCTCGGTACGCGGCGTATTATGTCTCAATCACACGTTAGCATGTTCGTGTCGCTATCTCTGTCTTACATGCGCTAAAGTTCGCAAAGCCTATGTTCAGACGTGCCAAGATACGTCGGCCGTATTGTACGCTACTCGAAACCACATACCTTCTGATCGTCTTGGTGCCGCAAGCAAGTGAGGACGAGCGACAGCAGCGGTTCGTTCGCGAGCCGCACGGACGCCGCGCCGCCGCACGCGCAACCGCCTCCGCACGCACCGCTGGACACACCGCGCTTGCCGCCGCCGCCACCGCCCGCTGACCTGATGAGCGTTTTTTTATTTAACAGAACAACGACTCAGTCTTGAAAGATTAACGCCCCAACTCAAGAGTCACTAATGGTTACTTAAATCGCTCCTTAGTACAGAATTTGTATGGTGATTCTTTACTAAGGAGCAATTAAAATAACCTTTAGTGACTCTGAGTTGGGGTGTAAGAGTTTCAGATGAGAGATTTTTTTCTCATCATTCGTTTAACATCATAAACCACCAAGGGTCCTAGGTTCGATTCCCAGCGAGGCGGAAATTTGAAACATGAGTTTGAATTCCTGTTCTCGGTCTGGGTGTGTGTGTTTTTGTCACGACACAGAGAATCCTAATGTAGGGCTAAGAGTGTGTAGCATCATTTATTTATAAACCGACCCCTTGTAGCTAGGGCTCTGATGGCTCTTGCAGTCCCGGTGCGAGCCGCCGCCGCCACCACCCCCGCTCGAGCAATTTCCGCTGCAGCCCGCGCCCCAACCGCTTTCCAATATCTGTCGGTGTACACACAGAATATAACATTTGATTGATTGTAAGATTTGAATTAATTAGAATACCAATTTTTTTATATTGTAATTTAAATAATCAATGAAAATGAGCTTTAGTAACCGTCTTCAAAAAGAGAAGGAGATTCTCTAATCGGTTTTAAAGTTAGTCTATTTTTTTTGTTTGTTATCCCAGAGCTGCGTCATTATTAAACCGATTTGGAAGATTCTTTTTCAATGGATATGCTTCCAGATCGGTCTTATATAACTTTCTAATAATGAGATCTATGAGGAACTAAGGGAACTCCTCAAGTATTACATGTATACATGAGACGATTGTGTAACAATATATACAGACATCTTTATTTGTCTATATCGTTACATAACAATAATCAAACAGTTAAATGATATGTTTGTGGCAAGTGGCCCCACTCTTTTTTAATACATCATTGTTATAACAGAAGCAAGTGTGTGAGTATGTGAGTGTGTGTGTGTATATATCTCCCGACGACTATTTCTTTGAAGTCGGCATTTCTTAACCGACTTCAAAAAAAGGAGGAGCTTCTCAATTCGACTGTATTTTTTTTTAATTTTTGTTACCTCAGAACTTTGGACTGGGTGAACCGAATTGGATGATTCTTTTTTTAATCGAAAGCTGGTGCTTGTCGTGTGGTCCCACAAAAATTTGAGCGAGATTTGACAATGGCATTCATGTCAAAAGCATATAAGTCTTAAATTTGCATTAAGTATATGCGCGATAAATGGACGAATAACTCAACATCGCGCCAACCGATTTCGATGATTCTTTTTTTATTGGATGTACTTCATTTGAAGTCGGTTATTTTTTTTGTTAAAATGTTAGATTATTCCTATATCTATCGTTACCTGTCCCGCTTGTTTGAGCACTCGCCCCTGCACGGCGGCGGGCAGCTTGGCCACCAGCGGCGCCACCAGCCACACCGACTGCGACCACTTGCTGGTGCTCACCACGCCGCGCTCCGTGCCCGTCCTGACACACAACACACATTGGGACGTTGACTAATTTTAGGATTCAATTTTATTTTATAGATAGAATTGGTACATATTTCTATTATATATATTTATATATATTTGCTAAGTATTTATGTAAAGATGATGTTAAAAACAATGTGCACGCTAATCAAGTTCTACATCACCTTTCCATTCCTAGGTCTGCTGGAAGAGATTTCTGATAGAAATAAGCAGTACCTTTGTACAAAATTTCTATTATTAAGTCTCACATACTGTATTTGTGTACAAGAATTGTTAATTAAAATAAAATAAATAGAACCTTAATATTTACGAAAGAAATATTATAAAAATAATAATGTTCAATTTAAAATCAAAAATTGATAAACAAAAATCAATATCAAATTTCCCTTGAAAAACGTCACGTGACGTCACTAACCGATGTTCATTACTAGCGGTCTATTTAGGGTTCGAACGATACTTTCGATACTGAGTAGGTATCGATACTTTTGTTCGCGATACTCGATACTGAGTACTCGATACTCGTACCTGGTAAGTACTCGCAAGTACTCATATGAAACGTCGGTATCGAGTACGTTTAAAATACTGAGTACTTTTCAGTATTTTCGTATGGAAAAAGATCAACTGTGGCCCGTTTTACCGCTCGTCGGGACATGAAATTCACTGTCGTCGACCTTTTTTTTTTAGCTCTGATCTGACTGTTATCCTCGCGAGTACTCGATACTCGATACTGAGTAGTATCGATACTTCAGGACCGATACTTTTTTGGTATCGATACCTTACCCGTCGATACCACACGAGTACTCGGTATCGATACCAGAGGCCGATACTTCGAACCCTAGGTCTATTGAAGTTCGTTGGACTTGTTTATAAAATACGGACAATGACGTCATAACCTCAAAATGGCATTTGAGGTCACAGCCGGCCGCCCGCGAAGTGCTTGACAACTACAATATACCTGTCCCTGTCTGGTCGAACAGCCAAGCCATACCTGTCCTTGTCCGGCGGCGGCGGTGCGGGTTGCTGGAAGACGTTAATGACGGCGCGCGCTACAGTATCGAGCCACGCACCCAGCTCGGCCGAGCCGCCCGCGAACTGCTTGAACATCAGCTGCAGGTCCAGCCACGACATGCGCAGCGACCATTGCTCCAGGTTCTGACAGCCAACACACATTCACTCTTCAACACAGGCTTATGCCAGAATTTTAGGTTATCGTAAGAGCCAAGAGGTAGAGGTAAAGCTTCAAATGAGGGAGTACCTATATATAAGGTCGAAAAGTATTTGCCGAATTTCATTTCACCGAAAGTTTAAACTATTATTGTTTCTTTTTTTTTACTTCATCAAAGTCACGTCTGCCACTGTATCAGTTGACACAATATCGATTTGATTCTTTTCGTTACTCCGACGTTTCATTTTATCGAAAAACTTATTTCCCAAGATACACTTAGCCGAAGTAACATTTGTTCGAAGTATTATGTTTCCGAACATTCAATATACCCTGCGAATATACCACTGTTTTAATTACCATATTTTCATTTCACTGAACGCCTTGAAAGTTTGTTCACACTATTTCATCTCTTATTTGCATATGCTTGTTTGTATGCAAGCAGGCATGCAGCATGCAAGCAAGCATATTAGAAAGTTATTTTGTAAATCGGCCAAATATAGTTCGGTAAAATAATAAGATACCTATGACACATAATACTTCGATGATCTAAAAATATGTCAAATAATGCATATACTCGTAGCAAAAAAGACGTCGGCTCAATAGTTTTCGGTACAATGCAATTCGAACAAAAAAGAACGGTAAAGTGAGGGTGATGAGAATTATACTAACGTCATTAATATAACTAAATATTATCAATATAATAGTATGGCGCTTAACTGACTTGGCGACGTATTCGTGTTTAATGCTGCGGATACCTTAGAAGATTCACGTTATCTCGACAAATGTGGCCAAACAATCGAGACAGGAACATCATACTCATTAATATTCTCCCGCTAATGTAGCCGCAGTATAAGACACATAAACACACTCGACTCTCCCTCTCTTGTTCCTATATAAACTTGTTAATAACATAATGAGTAAGAAGACTGTCTGCTTAGACATTACCTCTAACAAACGCGTTATCATAGTTTTTTGATCTAAGTCTGGGTGTGTGTGACTTGCTGAGTCCGGATAACATATCATGTGCAGAAGCCTGTAAACAAAAATATACAAATATATACTGTATAACTTTATCAGGGATAGGATTGATTCGATCCCATGTGTAAATGTACAGTATTAATTGATTTTTTCTGTGGATTTTTTGCTGTGTCATTTGTTTCATGTTTTGGTTTATAGGAAACACGTCAAAGATTAGCAATAAACACATTGCCACATTATTCTGTACGCATTCTTTTGTGACTACATTTTCTTATCTGTAACTGACTGTAAGAGAAAAAAAAACTCAATAACATTAACTTCAAAATTCTCTTTTACCTTTGAGCCTGTCTCGGGGTAAGCATAGAATCTAACAACATATCCGGTTGATAGAGCTCGTCTGGGTTTTGGAGACACTTTTGAAGAACCCACTCCTCCGAACAGATCTCCGCTAAAACCCTCCTCGCCAGCGACGAAAGAGATTGCGAAGAGTCTAATAAGGTTGAACCTACGCCACCGCTGCCCCTGAGAAATTGTTTAATTAATCAATTAAAGTACATATTATAAAAATATGTACAAACTAAAGATTTGGTTAAGATAATAAATAGTTTTAAATTTCAGCTCAATAATCGGTTGAAATATTAATATTTATTTTAGATAGTCAATGATTATGGTGCGATCTCGGATTTTATAATTAATTTACTATTTATTACATTTATTTATACATATATTATTTACATAAAACTTTACTATACACACAAGCAAACATCTAGACACCTCTATGCTATATGAATTTATTACATTTATTTATCTATTTTACATCCTATTTCACCATAGATGAATAAGAAAAAGAGATGGAACATAAAAAAATATCAAAGTAAAAGGTAACATCTGTTTTATATTCACAGGTTTTTTTTAACTTTAATTTAGTTAATCTTTTTAAGCTGATCGCACATATGTCAGTTCAAAAATCATATGTGAGCCCGGTACGGATGACAAATGCGGCCGAACTTACTACTTCGGAATCCTACATTACGCGTGGCCCGACACGAACTTGCCCGGTTTTTTTTATATAATTGGGTCTCTTTATTAGCATTCATGGCTCATGAATTAACTTGTTAGTGACCCTGGCTGTAAAATAAGAGGACACCAATTCGATTTTTTAAAAAACACCTCTATTTTTCTACTCCCCATCTCTTTTCCCCGTAAACCTATGTATATCACCGTTAGTACAAAAGTGACAGAAGTGACAGGGAAGAAAGAACGACACTATGAACGCACACCAACATAAATAGCGGACACAATGCTCCAGTATTATTTACATTTATTCACAAGTGACATGACCCCAAGTGAAGGTAGGTGAAACATTAACGATATAAACAAGAACCATGTGAAGTGGTGAACACACTGAAATGACGTTGCCACATCGACTGGGGATCCCGGTTAGATACGGGTGTGTTTATAGAGAAGCGGGTGTCGACAAGGGCGTTATCACGGTTTATATAGTAACCGATTTTTAAACCCTCTAGTAATTAATAAAATTCAGGATGACGTTACAATTGTATGATACTTGCAATTTTTAGTGATATAATTATGACGTAGATAGTTGATTAGTTTAAACATCAGTCACTCATTCGCGAGATTTGGACTCAATCCTGTAATCTACCTCGTACATTGGTAAAATACTATATTGTTGGAGCTGGAAGAGCATTTTAAGTTTCACACACATTTGTATCAATGAAAAATCTTCCCCCAAGTCTAACGCTTATCAAAGTTCATCACAAATTTTAACAGCCGTTTTCAATAATCTATCCATCCATAATCTCTTAATAAGTAAATAGGTAAAGCATTAAGGATTTTTAAGAAAAATGAATATCAGGGGTATTTATAGGAGCAACAGAATGGAAATCTGTAATTTTTTAATTCTTGTTACAATAAAATCTATATGGCTTTTAGACAGTTGCTAGGTAACTGACTTGACATAAAAAATACACAGAATATTGAGGCAACCGTAAATGGACTGTTAATGGTGAACGCACATATGTATATATCCGCATATGCGGCCGCAGATGTCATCCGCATCGGGCTCTCATATAATTTCAAACAAATGCGGAGCGCTCGGCGCGTACGGTGCGGACATATGTGCGTCCAGCATAAGTAGTGGGAAGGGATAGTAACTAATTATAACATAGATAAGATAACTACGGCTAACTGTCGACACCATCTCGCTATAAACGCACACAGACAGCACAGGGGAATGTTTAGCGGACAACATGAGTTGAAGCGAAGCGGGTGACGAGTGTGAACGACAAGGTCCCGTCTCACTGACTCCATGTCGGGTACGTGAACGTGTGCGGTTAACTCATAAATAAACAAACAAACAAACCTAGGAGTTCTATGGCCCGCACTCATCTCTGAGTCTACAACCCTAAGGATAAAAAAACATTTGGACATTGTTATATTTTAATAGATTTCAAATTGACGGTAGTTGGAAAATTGCATAATACACAAGTATTTTAAGGTAATTAAATCATATTTTTTGAATTACAACACTGAATTACAACAAAAGTTCGTAACATATATCAGAATAAAAATTACAAAGTAGTCACTGAACAATTCTTGACAAAAAATAACCGACTTCAAAATTAGGGATAATCCAAAAACTTCTCGTCAGATCTCATTCAAAGAACAATGCCCAACTGCCATACATCGTTTTATTTTATTTTCAACTTTAGCGTCTTAAAATAAAAAAAATTCTAAAAATCGCCGCTTTAATTTCTGAGCTTAGATATATAAGAATTTTCAGCAGACACACCCCAGAACCAAAGTATTTTGAGATTGAATTCTTATAACCATTGAGTCATAGAGTAGGGGAGAACGTAATTTTTACCATTATTTTTTATTCTGACTTTTTTTTGATTGACAACCGGAAATGGAAATTTGACATCATTACATTTGTTACCAACATTTATAACGAAATTCTGTGTGTAATATTGGCCAGAAGTCTCCCTATATCTTGCTTGATACAAGCTATGTATCGAAGTGAGTGCCCGAATGAAAATTGATAGTGTTGACATAATTGTTATTATAGTCAATTCATCACTTATTAACAAAATTATTTTACGCTGGGTAATACGGGCACAGGTATTAATTTTAAAATACGTAAAAAAATAAATAAATTGCTTCGGTATAACTGACGTTTTAAGACGCTACAAAAAATAAAAAATAATTTTTGGGCATTGTTCTTTAAGTGAGGCCACATGACAAGCACCAGCTTTCGATTAAAAAAAGAATCATCAAAATCGGTTCACCCAGTCGAAAGTTCTGAGGTAACAAACATAACATACAGTCGAATTGAATACCTCCTCCTTTTTTTGAAGTCGGTTAAAAATAAGATTATTATAAAAAAAGAGTATGTATTAACTCTGAATAGCGACGCTCAAGATTACAATAATTTAATTATTGGCCAATGTATTATTCGTCATAGTCTCGATGAGCCGGAAATAATACCAGCGCTTCGTCTTCGGACGGCAACACATCGATGATGCCTTTGTTGTTGCTGATGTTCATGGCCGAAGGTCTCTTACCACCGAGTTAATCACTAGCTTGTTTATCAGCTATTTGCGAAAAGAACAAAATAAATAGGAGCAATATTTTTAAAGTACCTTAAATTATTAATAAATGCAGTAGTGCTTAGTTGAAGAAACCATTCAAGTCGATTAACATCGACGTCCTGAGCACCTTTTAAAAATAGTTTCGTCATCAGTTGACATTGTATCATTAAGTAATTTGAAGTAATATTTACTAATCACATTAACAAATACGTACGTCATAAGATCGAGTTGAGCGTCACTGGGGGCAGTGTCGCTGGTGCCCAGGATGTGGGACAGTTCGCTGGACTTCTTCCCACTGGGCTTACCCCCGTCCCGCGCCGTTGAATCACCGACCACTGTTGAAAAGTAACTGGTATTATTGCATTATACGCGAAAGGTCAAATACGCATAATGCCAAACTAACAAATACCAACTTGAGTTTTTGATAGTTGGGCATTATGCGTATTTGACCTTTCGCGTATAATCAATATTATTATCTTTCTGTGAAGCCCCTGCTTCCGTCAGTCACCCAACGATACATCGGGTACCGGTTGGGGGCTAGAAGACGGATCATTGTAACATGGGATGAATATTCTCGCCCTATCATTAGTCGAAGTTACACACCGACGGCTTACGAGTCGCTACGGGTCTTAAAGTCAACGTCAATCGTGTTCCGGCTGGGGGCTTGAGAGTCAGTTCTTTCTTTCTTCTTCTTCTTTCTTTCTTGGCCTGCAACGCATCAGTGATACCTTGGGTGTTGCTGATGTTCATGGGCGGCGATAGCCACTTACATTCAGGTGGATCGTCAGCTCGTTTGCCGGCTATTTCCATAAAAAAAAGTCGAAGATATTCATCCAATATCACGTGATACCTTATACCTTCAAGTACCATTAGCAATAAGACCGCCGATTGTTTTCTTATTTTTATATCTTTTTATTGTGTTGAAATTGGTGAACAATAAAGAATATTTGTTTTGTATTGTATTGTACCTCTTCAAAGCGCGGTCTCCACTAAGTACGGAAGCTTCTTGGGCTAACATTAAGAATGTTCCGGCTCACAATGTCTAGTTTGTCTAGTATATTGTATCATAATGTCCTGTTCTAAAAAGTCCAGTGTCAAATAAAACATGAACTCACTAAGTATAGCCTTGAGCGTGGCGAGCACGGGCCCCACGCCGATGTTCTTGTGCGCGGCGGCCAGCAGGTGCCGGTCGCACGACAGTCGCACGCCCGCCGCCGCCCCGCCCGGGCCCGGGGACGTCGACACGCTGTACAGACCTGCACCAACATAGAAAACGTTGATACCAATGATATTATATACAAGATATGCCAAGATGGCGCTGAAATTATGTCAGTCGCATTTAGACAAGTGTAGCGATTTCAATTCAGACAGTTGATAGCTGCCTCTGAGTGAGGCCGTCTAACTGTCTTTTTCACTATTATGATTTTACTAGTGCCACCCCTTTTACATAATTTACCAATGTAATAGTGATTGATGTAGTGAAACAAAAGATAAACGTGTGTGTGTTGTAGCTCGGTCGGAACAGATTTTTTGGTTGATTTGTAAGGGCATAACGTATCTATAGTTTAATATCATTGGTTGATACATAGCAAGCATGCATAGTCGCAGCGTGATGTTGTAAAGCCATCCTCGATAAATAAACTTGCAAGGGTGTAGATCCTTCACCAGTAATCTCTCAGGGCAGGGTAGGTAAGTGCAAGATATCAAATGAAATAATATGGAATATTTCAAACTTGTACATTATACAATTATATTCTTGAATAATTGGAAACACAGCACGAATATACAATGGCTAACTTTTAACAATAAACGTATTATCGACTAATAATGAAAATGTCTTTTTTTTACAGAATATCCTCCCACATTCGTGGAAGCCCAGCTGACAGTTGCATTTTCGTAAACAAACCCCAACTGTCAAGATTTAAAAAATTAAAAGAAAAATGCATCTACCAACCAAGGAATATTGAACGAGGAATTACACCTCGTTACAAACTATCCAACACAAAAATAATTTCTCAATTCAAACCAGTAGTTTCTGAGATTAGTGCGTTCAACTAACCAACCAAACAAACAAACTCTTTAGCTTTATAATATTAGTACATATAGATAACGTTATACGTCAGACGTCATGAAAAAAGGTCTGGTCAAGAGTACCCTAGTAGTGAAGGGAATAATGAAAGTGGACGAAGCGAAACAAGTATGTAAGGATCGTAGCAAGTGGAAAGAAGTGGTCTCAGCTTACCCCTACGGGAAAGAGGTGTGATTATATGTATGTATGTATCAATGATATTAAACTATAGATACGTTATGCCCTTATAAATCAACCAAAAAATCTGTTCCGACCGAGCTACAACACACACATGTTTATCTTTTGTTTCACTACACCAATCCTTATTACATTGGTAAATTATGTAAAAGGGATGGCACTACTAAAACCATAATAGTGAAAAAGACAGCTAGACGGCCTCACTCAGAGGCAGCTATCAACTGTCTGCATTTAGGGTTCGAACGATACTTTCGATACTGAGTAGGTATCGATACTTTTGATCGCGATACTCGATACTCGTACCTGGTAATTACTCGCAAGTACTCATATAAAACGTCGTTATCGAGTACTTTTAAAATACTGAGTACTTTTCAGTATTTTCATATGGAAAAAGATCACCTGTGGCCCGTTTTAGCGCTCGGACTAAACAGAAAGTGTTATGGGGACATGCCGACGACCTTTTTTTTTTTTTTTAGCTCTGATCTGACTGTGATCCTCGATAGTACTCGATACTGAGTAGTATCGATACTTCAGGACCGATACTTTTTTGGTATCGATACCTTACCCGTCGATACCACACGAGTACTCAGTATCGATACCAAAGGCCGATACTTCGAACCCTATCTGCATTAAAATCGCTTCATTTGTTTAAATTCGACTGACATAATTTCAGCGCCATCTTGGCATATCTTGTATATAATATCATTGGTATATAGATAATGTATGTAGATAACGTACCCGGTTGCGGTGTGTCAACAGTCTTGAAGAGACGCAGCAGCAGATGGCAGGTGAGGCGCGCGCCCGCGTCCGGCGACGGCGCGTTGGCCGGGTTGCCCGCCGCGCCGCCGCCGCACGCCTTTACCAGCGACGGCAGCGCCGCGTGGCGGACGAAGTCCTCCAGGGAGAAGCAGTGGCGTGCTACCAGGTCAAACGGTTATTTTTATTTTGTACACAAAGTAAGTTCAGGGCGTGATACAAACACGTTCCGTAATCTAAACTAATAGGTTTTATAAAGAATTTTCTTTGGAGTTTACCTCCTTAAACATCGATAGTATGAAAATTTATGGAGAGTAAAATCAAACCGTTAAGTTACGTTATGCGTTAATTTTGTAATTTGTAACAAAAAATCTAGATAGCGTTGATGTTCGTGCGCAACTACCAACCAAGAATGTATGTAGATGCCGTTATTGCGTTATGCGTAATGTTCGTGAGTCAACTACTAACCAAGAATCTAGATGGCGTTGTTACTGATTTACTAATCTATATATTTTATAATCGTTCGTAAGAAGTAAACTCCATCCGTGCATCGGAGCTGTCGCACACATTTTTTTTGTTTATTTTTTTTTGTTTGTAATAGATAAACTCAACCGGCCCTCGCTTTGCTTCCCTAATGTTCTCTAATCTCTAATGTTTTTTAAATAAAATATAGCTCATGTTACTTAGAAACAATAGAGCACCCAATTGGTGAAGGAATTTTTGAAATCAGTTATTTATTTATTTAAAACTTTAAGCCCCATACATACGTACAGATGACAAAGGCGGACTTAAAGCATTCTCTCCCAGTCAACCTTCAGGCAGTATGAACACAACGATATGGCGGCAAGGGTAAAAATAAAAATAATTAATATACAGGATATTGCGTGAAAATTTAATACGTACATATAAAAAAAATATAATACATAGAAATAATATAAATAACATTTAATAGATAATATACATACAAATACACCTAAATATATACAAACATATAAATACATATATATAAATATATACAAATGCGAATAATATACCACGACTGTACAGAAACACGTTAAAACACACACGTTAAAGTTTATCTATTACAAACAAAATTTGAAAACTTTCCTGTTTATAATATTAGTTTAGATACAAATTGTCGAGAACTTTTGAATGAAATTTGTAATATACGATACATAAAAATCCCTGAAGCACTACTCACCAACTAATATACAGGTGAACACGGCAAGCGCATCATGCGCGGCGGCGTCGTGCAAGTCCCTATGATGGAGTAAGTCGGGGTAGAGGGGCGGGGGGGCGGCGTGCGGCGCCCCCGCGGGGTAGTGCTGCGCCCCGCACAGCGCCACCAGCGCCCCCAGCCACTCCGCCGCCAGCCCGCTGCACCACGCCGTCATCTCCGCACATAGCACGCCCAGCTCGTTCACCCTGGTACGATCATCATCATAAAATATCATTTTAAGCTTATATCATCGCAGACACTAACGCCCCAACTCAGAGTCACTAACGGTTACTTAAATCGCTCTTTAGTAAAGAGAAAGAATCACCGTACAAATTCTGTACTAAGGAATAATTTAAGTAAACGTTAGTGACTCTGAGTTGGGGCGTAACCATCTTGAATATAAAACGATTTTTGTATTTTATACCGCTATTTCGACCCAGTTACATGGGTCATAGTCACGGCGGGTAAAAATTCGAAAACATTACGGAAAACATTAAATATGTGATTAAATATGTATTTACTAAGTTTATAAAGTGCAATGTCCAGTTTTGTGAACCAAAAAAAAAGTTTTTTTTATTAGGTTCACATTCTTGCCCACAAAACACACGCGGTAGAGACTTCGATTGCTACAAGTGTATTTTTATTATCAATAAAATTCTCAAACAAATTTAAATAATATTGCAACAATTTACACCCCTTCTCGGCCGCTGCGGCTCGTGGGTATTGGGTAAAGCTACAATTGTCTTTATTAAATGCATCCATTTAGAACATAATTACCTGTCGTTATCGACTTCACGACATACAGCCAACATGGCGGAGCACACGAAACTGTATCTATTTGCTGGGGATTCCGCCACCTGTCGCGCCCACGAGATCTCGATTTTACCTGCAACAATTAACCAACAAACGGTGTTGATCATTATTCAAAAACAAATTTCTATAATATCGACGCTTGAAAGGAAACATTGACTAAGCGACATTGAGCTAACTTTACAGGAGAGCAGTTTAAAGTTGGAATTTTTAGAAAAAAAATCATATACAATATTTTTTTGTAATCCTCCTACCGACGTTATTCTTACTGTTTTGGAATCCTTATTTTATCATCTATATTGTGTCATATACAACAACTTTTCTAAAACTATAACCTATAAACTATAGAATAGATAGATATCAATCTATCTATTCTATAGTATGCCCTTCAGTAGTAAATGCTTTTAGTAACGGGATTCTACAAAATTCTAATTTATTGTATGCTTTATATTTTTATAATGAGTTAACACCTTTAAGTTTTTCTTACCTTTCCGCGGACTGGTGAAGAACTCGCTTAGGAACTGTGGATTGTATATGTTATTGGACGGGATCGGTTGCAGTGGCGAATAAAGCGCTTGTCTGAAATTAATATAACATTTATTAATAATGTGATTTCACAGGACAAAATACTTGTTGAAATGAAAAATGCTTTTCTATGTGTATGGGTTTTACGTTTAAAAACTTTAGATTTTTACGTTTAAAACAGATTTTTTGTGCACTTATGAATGTTAAATCGTAGTACTAGCATTTTACATTGATTTTAAACACAAAAAATTCTAATATTAAACATTACCAAACGTTTTTGTTTCACGCCCTGCATACCTAATTTTTTTGCCGACTGTAACTACTAAAATTAGACATATTAAGACGAATTTTTTCACCATCAAGCGGTTAAATAAACGTACATAATTTTAATTTTATTAGAACACCTCTGTTACCTTAGAGAACATACCAAAAACACGTGACCCATTTTTTACCCCCCTCCCCCCCCTTCGTGACCATAAGTCCCCTCCCCTAGTTTTTACGTGGTAATTCATAAATACGGTTTTCAATACTTTTTTGCAAAAACAGAGTTAAAAAATAATTTTGCTTTTATTTGGCGATTTGTGTGGCGCAATGGTTGCTAAAATATTGACTACGTGACAAAAACCTAAACTCTGTGACCAATCGTGGTGTTTTGAAGACCCCCTCCCCCCTAAATGGGTCACGTGGATTTGTTATGTTCCCTTACTACCACTAATAAAATCCTTGCCTTGGTACACAACACATACTTGATCTTCGGGTACGCATTAGCGAACGTGTCCGCGTGCGGCGCGTGGCACAGGTGCGCGGCGGCCTTGTACAGGTCGTGGAGCTGCGCGAGCACGCAGCGCTCCGCCGAGCCGCAGTCGCCGGGGTTCACCACGCACTTCACCAGCCGACAGAGCTGCTCGAACACCGCTGACGTCTGCTCCACGCACACTGCCACGTGTGGAATGGAGGACGTTGTAACGGAATAATTTTTATAGCTTGTCGGATAAATGTGAAGACATGTCAAATTGTGGCACGAACTGCACGCCAAAACTGGTTCGCACAGAATATCAGTGTTGTGGTTCTCCATAGCAAATACTGAGTGCGATCCATTTCCTTAGTGCTTACAGCAGAGAGCTTAACTGTTACCTTAATGTTTTTTAGTTTTTTTATTATAACCATATCTGTTATCTGTAGTAAGTAACTGTTGGAATAAAGTATTTCTTTCTTTCTTTCAAATTTTAATAAACATTTTTATTCTTAATCTTACTCTATAGATAGAGTAAGTTAAGGTACAATATTACATCTGTTATATGGCTTCAACTATATCATCTGTCATATTTTGCTCCAACTTACCCTATTTCAGATAACAGTGTTGCCCTATCATATTTTTTTATGTTTATAAAATTTTGACATGTATTATATAAACCGATCAAAGTATTCAAAGTCGATTCAAGAGTGTAATCTAAGCAACTCACACAACAAACACGAGTGGTATCTCCTCAGCGCGCCGACGGTGTACAACGCCAGCGCGGACGTGTACGCACGCGGCGCTGCTAACCCGGAGCTGAGCGCGCCGCGGGTGATCAGCGCGCTCTCCACCTCTGATAGCTCTTTTAGTATCTGTGCACAATATTCTTGAGGTGAAACTACTTTATCGACGTTGTGATGGGCAACGAAAGAAAATTGCAACTTGTAACGTTTTTTCGTCACGGCTGTTCGAATACGCAACTAAGTTTAAATTAATTTTGACCTCGAAGTTGGTATCACTTACCAATGAGACTTCATTTTACATACATATAATGATCACACTAATTTCGTACAAAAATCAAATAAGCAATACATTCACAACATGTACTCATCACATTACAACACCGAATCGTACAATGTTCCTAGGCCTCAAAAGTCTTTATTCACTACATCATCTATAACATAACATGATAATTCGATAGTAAATTTTAATTTTAAGTACTAAAACTATAGCTTTAAGTAACTATTATTATCACACAATCACCTGTATACAAGTCTCAATCAGCCCGTGCACGTTAAGCGCTATCTCCATTAAGTCAAGCGCGAACGCCACGTGGTCAGGCTGCGGGAGATACGTGGTCGCGCCGGCCGCGTACGCCGCGAGCGCCTCGCACACGGCCCCGCCCACCGCCCACGAGACTGCGCCTTGCTCGTACATTGACATCGCCTGGGGAGGGGGAGGAGAAATTCGTTATGATAATATAAGTTAATAATGTAAATTCAAAGTCTTTTATTATACACCTTTTTTGTCACCGTTTTAGTAGGGTGATTTGTTATGATGAAGAAATTGCGAAAGAACTCCTTGGTAACAAGAATAAAAAAATTGTTACTATTTTATAATACAAAAAAAGCCCGTAACTTGAGCGGAACTGTTTGCTGAGATGAATATTTCCATGCGTCTTTGTCATTCAAGTACCCTGTCATTCTTTTACCCTGTAATCATCATTGCCGTGGTGATTTTACAAATTCTAATACAGCGGGATATTAAGGAAACAAATTTTAAGAAACTGCTCAAATACCTGAAACTTTTGTGTAACAGCTTCAAAGTTGAATTCACTTCGCGAATGTTTCTTAATCTTTCCGCCTTCCGCCACGTCAATCGAAAACTTCTTCGAGAATAGCTTGCAGATTTCTGTAATTGAAAATGTATTGTTTATAAACTGAACGTTAACGCTGTGTGTAACATCGGTAATGCCTTTGGTAATGTATATACATATTATTGCTACGCGATACTACTATTAGCCGTGTATTGACTAAAAGAGCAGCCGAAATGAGGCGGTGCCGCGAATACACCAATAACATAATATCCCTGCTACGTTTACTTTAAAACCCTTAGTCATCTTCTTGACAGCGTGTTTAGCGTCATCCCGCTGTCTACCGACGCCGTACAGCAGGATGTGTCGCTGGTTGGCGTCGTGCGTAGTGACGCGACATCGCGCACGTTAACTGCGGTGCGTGCGTCGCACCCAGCAGAGTGCTAGTGACGTCATAATGCTACTTACCCTTGGTCATCTTCTTGACAGCGTGTTTAGCGTAATCCCGCTGTCTACCGACGCCGTACAGCAGGATGTGTCGCTGGTTGGCGTCGTGCGTAGTGACGCGACATCGCGCACGTTAACTGCGGTGCGTGCGTCGCACCCAGCAGAGTGCTAGTAACGTCATAATGCTACTTACCCTTGGTCATCTTCTTGACAGCGTGTTTAGCGTCATCCCGCTGTCTACCGACGCCGTACAGTAGGATGTGTCGCTGGTTGGCGTCGTGCGTAGTGACGCGACATCGTGCACGTTAAGTGCGGTGCGTGCGTCGCGCCCGTCAGAGCGCTAGTAACGTCATAATGCTACTTACCCTTGGTCATCTTCTTGACAGCGTGTTTAGCGTCATCCCGCTGTCTACCGACGCCGTACAGCAGGATGTATCGCTGGTTAGCGTCGTGCGTAACGCGACATCGTGCACGTTAACTGCGGTGCGTGCGTCGCGCCCGTCAGAGCGCTAGTGGCGTCATAATGCTACTTACCCTTGGTCATTTTCTTGACAGCGTGTTTAGCGTCATCCCGCTGTCTACCGACGCCGTACAGCAGGATGTGTCGCTGGTTGGCGTCGTGCGGCGTGTGCTCCGGCTCGGCGGGGGGGAGGGGGAAGTGCATAGTATAGTGGTAGTGACGCGACACCGCGCACGTTGAGGGCGGGACGTGTACCGCGCCCGGTACAGTGCTTGATGAGCGGATACCTAAATGTGAAAAACAAAAAATGTTAAAATAATCATGCGTAACTTAATTAATTAACACAATAAAAATGGCATTGCGTACCTCTTTTAGTTAGCGCATTAAAAGAGGTATGACCTTGTTAATGCCATTAGTCATTAGGGCCTTATCACACTGACGGATTCCGAGCGGATTAACGGAGGCGCGACGGATTCGTCGCGGAGGCACGACGGATTCGCCGCGGAGGCGTGACGGATTCGTCGCGGAGGCGCGGTGAATCCGTCGCGCCTCCGTTCCGCTTTGAATCCGCTCGGAATCCGTCAGTGTGATAAGGCCCTTAGTGTCATTACATGTTACCAAAACAAATATATTATTTTCTAAATAAATATAAAAATAAATATATTCTCTAAAACAAAAACAAAAAATATCATTATAGTACTAATTACCTGGTACAGACATTGGTCCCATTCCCATGGACTGCATGCCAGGAATACTCATTCCACTCGGGCCCATCATAGGTGAATTTACACTGTAACATAATCAAACAATTTAAAATAAGTATTTTGTTTGACGGCTTACCGTTACTTTTTACGAAGTTATTACCTGTGCTCTTAAATGCTCTTACGCAGTTTTATAAAAATGCTTTATATCAGCGTTTTACCTTACCAATAGAACGCTTATTAAGCGATAACCTTATTTGAAGCCTAAATAAACATATTAGAGAGTAGCGTATTTGATTTCCGGTAGCAGGTCAGTATTATCCTCGAATTCTCATTGGTCGTCCCCCACCATTTTAGTTCTCTGGCTGTACACCAGGTGGCGCCGTGTGCACGAGGAGGTTAGACTCGGCGCATTGCTTCATTGGATCTCAAATATTAGATAAATGTTTTCACCAGGCAGGGTTAGAATGTTAGGCTTCAAATAAGGTTATCGCTTAATAAGCGTTTTATTGGTAAGGTAAAACGCTGATATTAAGCTTTGAACCGTTATTTGAAGCCTAAATAAACATATTAGAGATGTGTCTGTTATCGCCTGGTGTACAGCCATCGCCAATGTGACGATATCCTGAAAATTACTTTAAAGCCTTTTTAGCCTTTGAGTACAGTATACATTACTGTAGGTTAGAAAGTTATGTACCTAGAATCGGGATACATGCAAACATAAGTAATGTTAGTATATAGTTTCAATTGAAAACTACATTAATTTATCGTAAATGCTATTATAATATTATAAATGTGAAAATTTGTGAGCATGTTTGCTACTCTTTCAGACACAAGCCGTTGAAAGAACTTTGCATCAGTTAACCTTTTAGCATCACTTGTTGATTAAAAAGTTGTGATACAACTGTAGGCTAGATGGTATTGGTGAACTTTGAATCGCTGTGCAATAATATCTCAGAAAGCTATTTTCTAATCCTCAGTTATCCCTAGTTAGTAAACATACTTAAAGATCATACCCCACACGGTAGAGAGCAGTTTTGTTTTAGATTCTTGGGCGCGACTGCAGGTCGAGAACCACCTGTGTTAGCCTTAACTTAATACCTGGTCGAAGTACATAAAAACTTCTATATTAGTATGCAGCTAGCATTTGTTGACCCCACATTCTACGTAATAAGCTAGAATTTTTGCAGATATTGCGCTTGGCTTAAGTTCAGACAGGTCTACTATTAGTATTTAAAAATAGGATCTAGGGCCTCACAGTCTATTTTTATGGATAACGTATACAATAGGCGGTTTTGCACCATCACGTCTTTTAAGACACATATTTTGGGCCAGAAAATTATATTTCTAGGTTAATAAGCAATTATAAGCTCCAATATCTAGTAAAGTGCCACTTAGTATATTTATTATTTAAAAATATGTACTCGTATTTGAA
This sequence comes from Thymelicus lineola, assembly GCA_963932265.1. Taxonomy (NCBI): domain Eukaryota; kingdom Metazoa; phylum Arthropoda; class Insecta; order Lepidoptera; family Hesperiidae; genus Thymelicus; species Thymelicus lineola. The sequence goes on from OZ010685.1 coordinate 12,937,839, forward strand.
TCGGCCTCGTTTGCCTTAATTACAGGAATTGGATTTTCTTTCGCCAATGTGACTCATTTATACCGTAGAGGTTGGATTATTAATGTGAAGTTTCACTGAACACTAGTTTCAGATGGTTTTGCTGAACTGTCAGATCCAGCGTGCTGTAACCTGAGACTACACGAGTTGTTCATGAGGCAAAATGGCCTGTAGCCAAACCAATCTGGTAAAAATCACTATTATAATCTGGGAAAAAGGTGCCTTTCTGGCGGCGGAGTTAAGCAGTATAGCTGGTCAACTTTTCCATTGTATTGGCCATGAATATAATGAGCTTGAATTTGAATACTGAAACTGATTGAACAGGCTCAATAAATAAATAAAATTGTTTATTTTGTACTGAGTTTGTTATTTCTATCAAAGACATTGATTTGGTACTTCCTTTTCGTAGGTACTTACCGTTCGGTTAACGTTTTGAGTTAACAGTGACTGACCTACTAGTTGCGGATCGAACCTTAGAGCGTAACAAACAGCGCGCATGTTTCTTAAAATGGACTGTAGAGCCGTTTGGAGCCCAATGTCATTACAAGCGGTTGTTCAGTTTAGCACGTTATTTCAACTGACATGTCTATCACTAGGTAATCCAGTATTGAAGGATGTTGAAGTTTCAACGGAGTTAGGTTGGCATTCCATCAATTCGAATCATTGAAGGCACTCGCTGGTATTGTGGATACCGATGACGAGGATTTTACGTAGTGGTACATACTCTTTGGGTAAACACCGTTATGCCTTAAGAGGGCTTGATAACGTAAGTGATCGCTGACTATCGGGGAAATAGCAAAGGTTACTTATCCTATTATACGTTGGATACCTTTGCGACCAGCCGTTTCTATCTTTCACAAAGATAAAATATTCTTGAAGATCATCTATGGATTCTTTTACATATGTTGTAGGAAAGTATAATGTTGTTATATTCCTAACTTGTGTATTATGTCCATGAGACTTATTCGGTTGCATGACAACCAATCATAAACGATTCCTAGATGCTAAATGTTGATCTGTGGTACCAAAATCGACTTATCAAGGTTAATTTGCCAACCCATATGTTTAAAAATTATTGTGGCTTGCTAAATCTGATGTTTTAGGGGACAAGGTCCTTGCAGTCTATTAGATTATCTGCCGTTATATCTGTGCAACACAATTGATCAGATACGCCAAAAATATTTGGTGTACATGTGCGCGAGGCCATTAATCTTTAGTGAAGGTCCAGGGACGCACATCTTTATTCTACAATGCCCGGCCGATGCAGAGGCTGCCATGTAAGGAATGTGATGAAGAAAAACTAAGTAGTAATAGATGATTATCGATCACGTAGTGTTATGGTATTTTGGAATATTGATGTGAACGTTAGGAGAACTGGACACGTACGTACATCATGATGTAAAGTAAAAGGAATATTATTGAATAACTAATACCGTAGAATACACCTTCTCCTATATATGTCTACGTCAATTGCAATAGCGGGCTATATTCAACGAAGCATTGATGTGTTTTGGTATTAAAGGGTATGTGGAAATATACGTTGGATAAATATATTTTGCTTAACCAATCCAATGGTTGTAACCAGTTTACTACTCTGTATCATTATGAGCTTGCACTTACTTAATCAAACACAATAATTTAGGTTATTTAAAATATTTGTAACACCAAGCCGGTACTAAAAAGCACGGGTTCTGAAAACACTCTTCGAGGTAGGTGTTTGAAGGAGGTTAAAGCTGGGTACTGTTCGGCACAGTACTGCTAACAGTAGCGTGGCCAAAAATGGAATGCGAAAATTTTATAAAATTTTTAGTTTGAATTTATAGTTTCCAGTTTGTGGTGCTTGTAGAACTTGATATTGTTCTAGAAATTCTGATAAATTAACCGCTCGATAAGGGTCATGGACCTTTACTTGTGTTTTGAGTGCATTTCGGGGCCATGAAAATTCTCAGGGCCAGATCTTTGTTGTCATCAAGAAAAGTTATTTCTTGATGGGTGTTTGGGGGTGAGGGTAGTCGCGCCCGTGGTTCTTAAAATTGTATGCATTTCCGATACCTTGAAAAGGCAGTTTACTTACGTAATCTGAATGAGGGTAATTATGATTCAATAAATATATATTTGTCTAGACGTGACCTGAGTCTGTTAATAGCACTGTGCTTGCGCAGCAGCTTTATTTTGTGTCAGCGGTCGGAGCGGCCAAAACTAAAGATATTTCATGGGGCGTGGGTAGTCGCGCCCGTGGTGCTTAATATTGAATGCATTTCCGACGCCTTGAAAAAGCGGTTTTAGCTTACATAATCTAAATGAAGGTAATGATAATTCAATACATACAATATATTTATACTGTGCTTTAAAGCATGACTAGGCGTGACCTGAGTCTGTTAATAGCACTGTGCTTGCGCAGCAGCCTTATTTTGTTTCGGCGCTTGGAGCGGCCAAAACCAAAGATATTTCATGGTGCGAGGGTAGTCGCGTCCTTAGTGCTTAATATTGAATGCATTTCCAACCCCTTGAAAAAGCGGTCTGCTTATGTAATCTAAATGAGGGTAATGATAATTCAATACATACAATATATTTATACTGTACTTTAAAGCATGACTAGGCGTGACCTGAGTCTGCTAATAGCACTGTGCTTGCCCAGCAGTTTTATATTGTGTCGGCGCTCGGAGCGGCCCGAAGTTTTTAGATATAGATATATCCGCAGCTTTTTCTATGAAAAAAGAAAGATTCAAAGATTCTCGCTAGTGGGGGGAATTTTACATAAACGGGCCTACAGAAAATTATCCATAACTGCAAAATGTTATAGTGTGATGCTAATGCAACGAATTAATCACTCTGCACTTCTACCCACACGATAGCTGTAAAACATCACTAACCTCCTTTAACATTTGCTAAGACTGTCAGTGCCTATTATATTTTGACAGTGCAGTAGTAATATGAAATTTATTTCATTAATTTAGAATTCTAGTTTGTTAAATATACTTTTGAACTTGAGTCATATCAAAACTTAATATTTTAGAAGAAAAGTACACGACTTTTTGGTCGAAAAATGCTACTATTTATGTTGTAATAAAATTCTTATTAGTATTACCTTAGGGAACATACCAAAACCACGTAACCCATTTTTTCCAACTTTTTACCCCCCTCCCCCCCCTTCGTGACCATCCGTAGTATATGAGAAGACCCCCCCCCTCCCCCCTAGTTTTCACGTGGTAATTGATAAATACGGTTTTCAATACTTTTTTGCAAAAACAGAGTTAAAAAATAATAATTTTGCTTATATTTGACGACTTTGTGGCGCAATAGTTGCTAAAATATTGACTACGTGACAAAAACCTAAACCCCCCCCTCCCCTCTGTGACCAATCGTGGTGTTTTGAAGACCCCCCTCCCCCCCCCCCTAAATGAGGCACGTGGTTTTGGTATGTTCCCTTATCTTTATTTATTTTAGTATGTAGATTATGATTAATTGATTATGTTGTACGCCGTATGGTAAGACATAGCAAAAAACTATCCACTGTCACCTGTGATTCTCACCTTATGTACCTTCATATTCACAGTAAATATGTTTGAGTTTGAGGTTGTGTTTTATTATTTATTAGAGCTATGTGTGACAGTTTGCATGCCCAAAGAGGCGGAACGTAAGTTAATCACGTATTTTTGTGAACCACCTATATGTTGTACTACTTCTGGCAATCAATGATTTTTCGGATTTACTTTTAGTAAACTTTTGTGCCCGTCTGTCAAGGATGTGAAGGCGCTTTGCGCGGCTAGTTTATATCTCTTGGATAATAGCGGCAAAATCTTGCTCAATAAATAAATGTAAGTAAAGTGTCATAGTATACGGTATCATTTCATCCTTGATCTTTCAGTAGGGTAAAATTTAGACTAACGGCAAAATTCGCCCATTTGTCTAGGGCCATGTCCCTGTGCTGCTACATAGCACTACAGTAGATAAGTAGGTTGAAATGCAACGCTATTCTTCGCAATATAATTTAGTATTGTAATAACCACTTACCTTATACGCCAAAAAATATACGAAGTCAAAACTTATTCTTGTCGTTTCTTACTGTTCTTTCCTGAATTGAACTTTCCATTTTTGCGGCGCACGTGGCGGGGTGCCGCGGCAGTATTGGCTCCGAACGTTACGAGAACTCGAGTCGTAAGAGGAATAATTTCACTCATACTAAGAATAACTTTTTAAATAAAATACGAACGATAAAATCGTTAAATTAAAATTCTTCAGTAATATACTTCTAGTAAGGTTAGGAACTGCTTGGATGTCTCTTAAGACACAACCGACTGTTACGAAAAACAAATCGCCAATGAAGCAATGCGCCGAGTCTAACCTCCTCGTGCACACGGCGCCACCTGGTGTACAGCCAGAGAACTAAAATGGTGGGGGACGACCAATGAGAATTCGAGGATAATACCGACCTGCTACCGGAAATCAAATACGCTACTCTCTAATATGTTTATTTAGGCTTCAAATAACGGTTCAAAGCTTAATAAGACCCTATGTACATATATGTAAATAATTTTCAAGACCTGTGTGAGGATTCTCCAGGGTCCTTGGGACTGTCGGGGGCGTCCATAGAGTTCTGCTGGTCCTCCTTTATGTGCTGCAGGAGCTTATCCAGGTCATCGTCAATTTTGGAGTCGTCCAGATCCATTCTGACATTCTCCTGGTAAAATAAAAACGTTTAAATAAATAATCAAAAAACAAATATCCACTGATGAATAAATAAAAGTAATCGTTTTTATTTTTAGGCAAAGAATAAGTTATTACTTATAACTTATTCAAACTTTTACCCCTTCGCCCTACCCCATATTCTAGCCCCTTAGGGAAATCTAGGTTTTAACACATACTTCAGCTCAGCTGTGAACACGAGCCATGGGAACTGGGTCGAAATTTTATTTATTTAAGTTATACTTCTTTTGGCACGATGGAGAAAAATGATGAGTGAATTTTTACGATGCGCGCGCACACCTACACCTAAATTCTACATCGTGAAGTTAGCTAAATTCTACATCGTGAAGTTAGTTCTAGGTGGCATTTTATCGTAATAGTTCTCGTAATAGAACATAGATGGTGTTTTTACAAGTATGTAGATACAAAATTAATCACAGATGGATACATATAGTTTGGCTATAGATATTCGTAAATTAAATTATTTCAAAATATTAATTAATTTTCAATATTGCTGTTTTTGAATATTGTATTTTGAACAATGTTTTTTTAATATTGTTTTTTGAATTTTTTTTTCATGCCAAAGAAGTATAACTTCTCACGCGCGTACATAAGTACACTTTTATATTTTTTTATTTTTATTTATCATCAATGATGTCTTTGGTGTTGCTGATGTCCATGGGCGACGATAGCCACTTACCATCAGGTGGATCGTCAGCTTGTTTGCCGGCTATTTCCATAAAAAAATAGAATAATAAAGTAATAGTGAGTTTTATAGTAAAATGTGTTCAGTCCAACAGTCTTTGCTTCAATTAACCAAAAACTTGGCACAATATAACATAGTTTTGAAAACTAAACTTTATGCTAAGCTAAACTACAACCAACATATTGGTACTGACCTCCATCTTAGGCTTGAGGTCGATGCTGGCGAAGATATCGTCGTCCATGTTGTGGTTGGTGCCGGCGCTGGAGGCGGGCGGCGCCACAGTGTGGCTGGGGGTCGCCGAGGACGCCGGCTCCGTCGGCGATATCAGGTCTCCTGTACCGCATACAACTTTACACTACTAGCATGATCTTCATTCGAATTTCAATCTTATTGCCATACACTTATCGTATACAATACAATAGGAGTCTCTCCTCTTGAGAAGGCCTAGAGCATACTCCACCACGCTGCTCCAGTACGGTATGGTGGAAGAGATTGCTATTTAAGTACTTATTACTTAAACAGCATTCTCTTAGAATTGCAATATCTTACAATAGGAACTTAGAGTACTAATAGTACTAAGAATAGAACATAGAGGTCTTAACCTCCTATTGTACTAAGTTCTGTATTATAAAATGAATCAAGATATAATTTTGGTGTACTATATACACAATGGCGTATAAGAGGATTTTGTTGTTGTATATTTCTTTTCGTCACATAAAATGCCTAGGTATACTCTGACGCCAGTCAGCGCAAATAGAAAATTGTCAACAATCAAATCAACAACATACAAAAATGTTTTTGTAAACCTTTATTTTAACCTATTTTCATTATTATGTCCTATTATCATTTTAGGTGTGTTTTCTTCACGGCGTTTCCTTTCACTAAGCAAATCTATTTGTAATTTCTAAAACTACAGAAACATTCAATGAATATCTCCATAAACAATAAATGTCGTATCAAATACCTCTAGATATAAGCGTGCACATGTATGCGTCGTGTGAGAATACGTCGCGGCGGATAAGCTCGCCAAATAGATGCACGAGGTTGGCGAACTGTTGCCGGTTGCCGGCCGGCGCGTTGGGGCTCTCGTCTGCCAACAGATATAATAGTTAATTAGGTTCCTCCTAATCCCTATATAATAGTTATTTCTTCTGTAATAACTTAATGAAACCTGACCCCGGCTTGTTGTAATAGATCTATTGGCTCAGGATATGTTCAAGAAAATACGATAACACGTCAAATTTAGTCCTATCATCAGATTTTGATATCAGAGTAGTCAATCTGGCTTTCTTATATCAAAATCAGTTGAGAAGTAAGAAATGACATACATAATGCATTTGTAATAACTGCTAGTCTAATAAGTATCACCAAAATTTCGTACATGTTTGCATGAGTTGAAATATTTTGTCGACATAATATGGTAAATGAATATTACCTAAAACCGGTGCATCATTGTCTAGGAACCGTAATAGAAGATTCTGAAAAAACGGTGGTCCGTTATACATCCCCGTACCGGAACTTATTGATTCTTTATCATCTGATCCTGTGAAAAGAAAAGAAAATTGTACAAAAAGAAGAAAACACACATTTGCACTACAAATCTCTGTTGCAAATTGCACTAATAGCTGAAGCACATTATATAAATCAATAATTTAAGACATATTTCATGACATCAAGGCTAAAGACGAATTACGTAACCAATGCCGTATACTTTAAGACCCCTATGGTACATCTTTGTAGCGTCGCCTCCATGTTAGGATATGGTCTTCGTTACAAAGTTTATTATAATGAGATTATGATGATACTGATGTTTTTTTATTAGGGAAACAAACATCAATAATATTACAGGTTCCACCATACAAATACAAGAAACATAATATAGCATAACAGTTTCCAATGAAAAATTGAAACAACATCATAATAATTATTGTAGATGGATCATAACGTAAGATGGGATGTATGATATATATAGAATGGATGGATGTAGGACAGTGCTTATTCTTAGCAACGTGTTTAAATTTTGTTTGTTGCACCTACCACAATTTTTCATCATCACCAGGGTTGACTGGTACAAAATGCCACTAGGCATTAAGTCCGCCCATTGTAATTCAATGTATGAATTCAATAAAGTTTAAATAAAATAAAATAAAAATGGTTGTCTGTAAAGTCGGTTTACGGACTGTAGTTTAACGTGACAACGTTATGACAAAATATTGATGAAGTAGTGCTCGAATATAACATTATCTCTGGAAATTAACTTTTAGAAACTTTTATCTTTATACTACAACGCCATCTAGAACTCCTGAACAAAACTATTTTTTCAGCAAGTTCCTTTCTGACTTAATTGTGTATATAGTTTTTGTTCATAGATGGCGCTTTCTCTATTGTTCGCTCGCTCGCGGAACGCGACAGATGAGTCATGCTTTTTCGTGCGTGCACCCGGCGTTCCGTTTTAATAGACGTTATCACGTCAATAATTTGGAGCATTAGTAAATTTATAAAATGATGAAGATGACAAACCGACCAGTAGCATGATGATCGTGGTGATGATGATGGTGCTGCCGGCGGTCGAGTAGCGCAGCGGCGGCCATGGCGCGGTGCTCGCCCCAGCGCGCGCCGCACACCGCCCACTCACACAGTACGCGCACCACTGCGTACGAACACGCCCACTCCTGTACGGATTATGATTCAATTGTAAAAAATTATATTTTATTGGTTCAGATGACGCTTGTGACGCCAATGAGCGACAATGACCATTTACGACGATGACTTTTCTGCTTCTTTATATTAAAGCTTAGTAAGTATATGAGTTTGAATGTAAAACTGCAAATCAAGAGGCTTGGAGTTTTAAAAGTATCTTCCAATATGTAAGACATATTTTTCTCAAAACCAAAAAAAAAACTGTCAATATGGCAGACAGCTGAGTAGGACCGCGGAATCAAAGTAAAACTAAATAACCTTGAATTCATAAAACCGGGTGTTATCAAGCCATAAACGAATAGTATCCTTGTGCCTGTCGAATTGTGTATTTTATTTAGTATCCTGGCAGTCCTGACATACCTATAACTACGTCCACAGTAGAGATCTATGTTCATAGTACTAAAGTGCTCTTTGATATATAGTTTACAGAGATGATCTGAACATACGAATGCATACCTCCAACCTGAATTAGGTTTACGATAGGTAGGTGTACGATAATCAAAAAATAATAATAATCACGTAAATCAACTGTTTTTTTCACTTCTTTCAAAGTATTTTCACGTTTCAAATGATATATATATTATTATTATTATTATTTCATATTGCACCGACCCCAAATAAAATTGGGAAATGGGCAGGATGATGATGATACTACATTTCACATCACATTATATAATATAACTTATGCTACTTACAGGATCTTTGGGATCTTGATTAGAGTCCTTGGACGGCAGGTTACAGTTAGCGAATACTTCTTTATACAGTGTGTCCAGGTTATTGTTCGGATCCACGCGGTCAAAGCAATGTCTATCCAGTGCTTCTAAAACGGCTAGGACGCGAGCTATGGACGAAATAATACATTAAGAACGACAAAACTGCATTCTGTTGGACAAGGTTAACTTACTATTTAAATGTAATAATAATAAAGGACCCCGCAAAATCTCTATGGGAATTGGCTCTTGGCAAAATTAGCTGAAATGCACAGAGGTAGCTTTCATCATGCTGATCAAAAGTCTCAATGGGTGCAACCCCCCAAAATCAAACCCAGATTCACCACTTCCCCCCAAAGCACATTGGATGAAAATCAATGCATAAGGGATATATTCATATTTTTTTAATGACGGTTAAATTAAACGCAAAATAAAGTCCGTAATGTAAAATAATTACGTTATTTAGAAATACTATGAGCAGAAAAATACACAGAAATTATAACTTTATTTCAAGCTAATTATAAGAGTAATTTTAAAATTCAATAGTTATTACAGAAATTTATCATAATGATTAAATTATAAAATATTTCATTTGTGTATTTTTTATGCAATTTAGATATGATATTACCTTGAGAACTAGTTTGCCATTTATCTGTACACCATTTGCTTTCCGCCTTCTTACTTCTTGCAGAAATTTCTTGTTCAGCTTCATATACCTAAAATGTTTGATAAATAATAAAAGGTTTGAACATGAAAGATTGCACGAAAGATCTTAGAGTGTTAATTTTGTTTTATGGGATATCCTTTATGTCTAAATAAATGCTTTTCAAAGTTGACATTCAAAGAGAAACCGGTGAAAGATGGTTATGGGTTACAATAACCATAATATAAAACTTATTTATATACCACGGCATGGAGGATACTCTATCCTCCATGGACCATGGTATAAAAGGCGAGCTTAATGCTAAGAGCATTCTTCTTGCTATAATTAAAGAACAATGCCCAACTGCCATACATCGTTTTATTTCATTTTCAACTTTAGCGTCTTAAAATAAAAAATATTCTAAAAATCGCCGCTTTAATTTCTGAGCTTAGATATATAAGAATTTTCAGCAGACACACCCCAGAACCAAAGTATTTTGAGATTGAATTCTTGTAACCATTGAGTCATAGAGTAGGGGAGACTTACGGCTGCCTGTAATTTTTACCATTATTATATTCTGACTTTTTTTTTTATTGACAACCGGAAATGGAAATTTGACATAATTACATTTGTCATACCAACATTTATAACGAAATTCTGTCTGTAATATTGGCCAGAAGTCTCCCTATATGTTGCTTGATACAAGCTATGTAAATATAAATGTTGCTCAGAATAGGATACTTAAAAGAAAATGTAAGATATGTTAACTTTCAAATAAACCTCTGCGTATTAAATTACTTCGCTATGTATCGAAGTGAGTGCCCGAATGAAAATGGACATTGTTGACATCATTGTTATTATAGTCAATTCATCACTTATTAATAAAATTATTTTACGCTGGGTATTACGGGTACAGGTATTAATTTTAAAATACGTAAAAAATAATTGAATTGCTTCGGTATAACTGACGTTTTAAGACGCTAACAAAAATAAAAAATAATTTTTGGGCATTGTTCTTTAATAACTTCTTTCTTTTTTGAAGTCCATAAAAAACTAGACTAAGTAAAAAAAAAGCTAATTTTCAGCCAGCCAGTTTTGGACTGATGACACAAAAAAAGTTTCCATTGATTTACCGACCATTTTTCTATGTTCCTCCGTGATAGCAGAGTCCATATGGGGCATGGGGAGCGAGGAGGGCGGTACTGGCAGGATGTCCAGGGGAGAGCCCTGCAGGGACGAGCCACAGCCCGACCACACCATGGCAGTAGGGCATTCGATGCAAATGATCTGAAATATATCTTTTGTGTATATGCTAAGCAATTGGTTGGTATTCCTGATGAAAGGATAGAAATGGCAAATAATTGAATTTACAAAATTACATTTAAAGTTTTATATGAAGTGTTTGTCATTATAGTTACTTCTTTGGGCGTTATCATTAATTCCTCTCAACTTAAATATAAACTGTAAATAAATAAACAATTTGATTGAAATTCACCTGTAATATTGTTGCCAGTTGTATGATAACATCTCGATGGTAAGGGCAGTTCAGTATCTCACCGAACCCGACTTGCACTGGATTCAATGCAGCAGTGATGACTGTATTGAGGGTGGTTTTGGTATCTCTCTGAGGCGAGCCAACCTCCTCCTTAACTTGAACGTCCATTGGTTGGGACGGGTTAGGGGTCCCCATAGGATTGGGGGTCCCCATGCTGTGGTTAGGGTTTGGGGTGCCTATAGAATGGTTTGGGTTAGGCGTTCCTTGGTTTTGATCGGCGGGCGTGCCAGACCGCTTGATCTGTGAGACGTTGGGCTTCACATCTCCGTTAGCGTCGGGTGCTGGCGACATTGGTGGTTCATTGGTTTCTGTTAAAGATATTTACAGTGTACACGTTTGTATTATTATCTATACATCTATACAAATAAATAAAATTGGAGTGTCTGTTTGTAATATTAAAATAACCGCTTTTTATTAAGTGCATTTAGATGTATGCACGGTACATATATCAAAACAACATTTTTTACAATTTTTGTCTGTCTGTTTGTTCCGGCTAATCTCTGAAATGGCTGGACCGATTTTGACAGGACTTTAACTGGCAGATAACAAGGAGCAACTTAGGCTACTTTTATTTTAGAAAAAAGGGCAGATCAGCTAGTCACATAACTATTATCAAACGTACTTACCAGTATTCCGCTCTGTGCTCTTAGTGAAGACTGCGGGTTGATTGAGGGTCCTTAATGTGGAGTCAGATAACACTGAGCATATTGCTGCAGCTTTCTTGGCACAGGTGGTAGCCAAGCGGCGAGACAGGCTCTCGCAGCAAACGAACTCGCACATATACTGCAGAGCTAGCGGCAGGAATAGTCTGGAAAGATGTACTAACGCTTTTGGTCTGTGGTGCCTATTAAAACCTTATTTCTTTTAATTACTTTTAAGAAACATAATCTTTTTTTATTATAGTTTATCCTGTGTAAGGGATATACATACAAAAATAATAAAATAGTTTTGCCTAGGACCAACTAGTTTCTTTGAAATAACCAGTAAGAAATGTATGAACTTCAAGAATTTATTTTACTACAAATAAACACTATTTGTAGATCATCAATATACCATATATTTTACCTTAAAAGTCCGTCATCAGCTGGTCTCTTATCCAGGAGCTCAATGATCCAGGTAAGGAAGTCATGTCTGTCAAGCAGCCCTTCGTCTAAGAGGTATCTGGCGAGTCGACAGCAATAGTGCCAGTACTTCAGGGCTTGTCGCCAGTCCGTACTCTCTGTCGAGCCGGGGGTGGATGAACCTAATGCTAGGATAAAGGAAATTTGTATTTTTTGTTTTATTTAAATCTGTAAGTTGCAGCAGTAAGCAAGTCCAAAGGTATAATAGTTTATTTACAGAGATAATGAAATAAACAGCAAGGAGTGGAAAAAAGGAAAATAACATGAGCTTATAGAAATGAAAAATTAACATAAAAAATCAACTTACGCTTACGCGAATGTAACTGGCATCAGACTGTGTCAAAGCAACATAGTGTTTAAGTACTCTGTGGTCAAAGCTCAAAAACGGGAAGCAGATAGACCGACTATGCCCAAGTGTGCCCGATCGCTTTCAAACAAAGTGAGCACGCAGGCTATTGTTCGTCAGTGACCGGGCCGCTTCGCGAAGTCGAGCGAAAAGCGCATCGGATGACAAATTAATATATAAGTCTGGTAGGTGTTTGCCTGATAGCTTAATGGGTAGAGAATGCTTTTTAGTTTTTAGTATTAAATCCACCTGTGTTGTGACAAATTGTCAAGGTTCAATAAAGCATAAATAAATAAATATTACAAACTAACAAAGATTTCTCCACAATGCTTTAAGAAAATGTTAATGCAGTTATCGATCTTTGAGCTTCACACATATATTATAAAACATGCAGATGAAATAAATAATTAATATGATTATGAAAATACTACCAGAATTACCAGGAGAGTGCATAGAGTTTGGTACGGTGGAGCTATTTGGGGTTGAGCCTCCCGGAGGATTGCCAGATGAGTTGTGACTGGGTGTCCCCTGACCTGCAAGATTTACTCAATTGAAAATTAATTCAACATGAAATACTAAGTATTCTTTAAGCTTGAAACTGCATATACATACCTGACTGAGAAGGTGGTGTTTTATCAGATATGTTCCCAGGCACGGCACTCTGATAATATTCTGATAACTTTGGTATTTGATCCTTAAGGAACTTTATTAATGTTGTAGTCCATTCTGTAAATTATCATACACATATATAATTTCTTTTACAAATCAATACCATGCGTTTTACATGCATGTGAGAATCAAAGGTGAAAAATGATAAATTGATTTCGAGTTTCATAGTAAAGAAAAGCTTAGCCAATGGTAATGTAATTTACACCACTAAATACTTGATATGTAATAGTTACAACAAATAGATTTTTAAATAGCTCACCAGTGGTGGGATCAGGCAACTGTCGTTTCTTTATTTTGGCCTCAGAAACAGCCACAGTGTAAGCAGAACTTAGTTTGATGAACCACGCAGCTCTCGGCATAGTCACTTGGAATTCAGTCAATGTTGTGAATATCTCTTCTTTTTTGTTGAAGTTAGGTGCTTTTTTGGCTAGTTGAGCTAGAGGTTTACTGCCTATAAAAACATACATTTATTTATTGATGTACAGTGGACTATAGTAGTTGCAGTATCACGCTTCACTCGTTGACATAAAGCAGGGAGAGGAATATTGCCTGCTCACTCGCACATAGGTCTTAGGTCTAAATGTGAGTCGGGTGAAGCACACTTATAAATTTTACAGTTAATAATGCACCTGATAATTTTTAAAATTAATGTATTAGTTAATCTAATGTGTGCATAGCTTCTGCACTGTAGTCATAAGGTCTCTGCATTCAGTCAGGGGCAAGCATAGTATTGTACAGTCAGCAAAAGAATTAGGTATGCAGTTCATAAAACAAAAACATTCAGTAATGTTTAATATTACAAAATATTTGTGTTATTATCAGGTAGTATTTTACATTGATTATAACACAAACATTCATGCCTGCATACCTAATTCTTTTGCCGACTACATAAGTAAGTGTTAAGTAGTGTTTCAATGTGGCTATAATTTTTTGCAAGCTGTATAGCAGCAAACAGTTCAGTAAGTATAAACCTTTTAGCACTTATTATTGACCTCATTATTTAATAACAGTTTAAAATAAAGTTGTCTACTGATGTATTATTTGCCATCATGAGATTAAGTTCAAAATTGCTATAGCAGTACTCATCCTCACCTGCTAAATCTTTAAACCAAGCCTCAATTTGAGCTTTAGTACGGGCTGTTGCTGGCCAGAAATTGTCTTTAGGATTTACTTGCTGTCTCTTTCTACCACAGTCAGGCAATGTATTCAATTCTTCTTTTTTAGACAAAATTCCTGAAAAGAACTGCCCAATCTGAAAAATATAAAAGTCCAATTAGAAACTTTTATTTTCAATTATGTTTATATTGCTTAGTATATCTATAAGATTTTCCTCATGATATTACTTTAAAACTATTTGACATGAAAAGACTCAATTGAAAAAATATCATTTTGATCATAGTAAATATAAGTAATACTTTATAAGTTTGTTAAGCTTAATGATAAGTCTTAGTTACCTTAGAAGCAGAGTAATTGAAATTTCTTGCAGTGCCAAACTCATCACTGGATTGCGGAGTAGTCGAAAAACCTTGCTTTACATTCGTGGACGTTAATTCGTCTTCTTTTTGACGAGGTTCCTGTGGGTATACGTCTGGAGGCCCCAATCGGGGCCTCTTTAGAGGCCGTTTCTCGTACATGATCCCCATTGTGTCGGGATTAGGAGGTTTATCTGCATCCACGAAACAATATAAGAAAAGGTGTCGCTGGTTTTGATAGCTACAGTAACCAAGTCACGTCACTCACAATCACTCGGTACACTTTACTCACCTTTCATTTAAATATTGCTTAATTTTTACATGATTTCATAAATGTAGATTTAAGATTTAATGTTAAACAAAACAAAAGTAGGAAATTGAGAATGGAAAATCGACGATACTCAAATAAATATTTATCGGACTGACAGAAGGACGTTAGACGTTAAATGACGTTTGGTTTTTTTATTTAGGTGTTGCTAAACTTTTTTCATCCACGCGCCGTCGCTATGGTATGCAAGTATGCACAAGGATATTATATTGTAACTGGGGATTGCAATCTTGCATTGAATGACCATTTTTGACAAATCACAGGCCGGATTGAGGTTGTCCGTCATAATTGTAGGGTGTCCATACTTACTTAGTATCTTCTATTCTAAGGTTCTGTATTGTATTGTATTGTTCTTCCAAATATTTTCCCTTGATACTTGTATTTTTGGTGGTAAAAAAGTATAATATTTAAATAACACATTTTAATAAAATATACAAATTCTTTAAAATTATCTTTAAAAAAACCGATGATTGTATGATTATTTTTGTTTCAGGTGATTATTTTTACAGTATATTTCTTACAATTTAAGTTCATCGCACTCATAACAAAATTTGAACACAATTGAATGATAAATCCTGGGACTATAGATAACATGGACACCATAGAAAAATGGTCATTCAATGTTACGTCATTTGTCTTCACTCTTCACTCTCTCCAGGTACATTTACAAAGATTGCAATCCAGTGATCTATACTAATAAGGTATTATAAAGCTGAAGAGTTTTTCTTTTTGGTTAAACGTACTAATCGCAGGAACTACTCCTTTGAATTAAAAAATATATTTTTGTGTTGGATAGTTCAAATCGAGAAAGGCTTTAGGCTTTATAACATCATGCTGCGACCAATAGGAGCGAAGCATCAATGAAAAATTTTGTAAAAACGGGAAAACATATTTCTTTTTGAGAGCTTATGTTGCGTGTGCTGCGTAAACAGTTTCATCCATCCATCCATCAGCCCTTGGAGGTCCACTGCTGGACATAGGCCTCCCCTAACTTGCGCCACTCTGACCGGTCTTGAGCCTTCTGAATCCAGCGGATGCCCGTAAACAGTTTAAGTTACGCAAAAATCATGTATGGATAGAATTTTCTGGAGAGGGAGAGGGAGAGGGGGAGGGGAGGATAAGAGGGAGTGTGAGGAGGGGCAGGGGGAGGGAGCGAGAGAGAGAATTTAATGGTCTCTGATTAAAATCTGTTAAACCTACCAAAACTATTACAGTTAAAAGTAACAGCAAAATAAATTCATTGATTGTTAGGCGATACAAAGTTCGCTGGATCAGCTAGTACCCTAATATTCTTGATTACACCTGCAAGCAGCCATGCACCATGGATATATTATTCTAACTGGATACATAACTTTGTAGAGGTACTTGAAGACGGATGACGTCAACGGAATGACTATTCAACCAATCACAGGCCAGATTGAACTTGTACTTCATAATTTTAGGATATCCACACTTAGAAAAAATATCTACAATTTTGATATGGTTCTTTAAAAAGTTTTTTATTAATTTTTCTAGTGGTAAAACATTAATAAGTATTGAAATAACACATTTGATTATAATTTCTTCAAAATTATCTTTATGTCATGAAAACTGATGTTTTAATATGTTTATTTTTGTATAAGGTGATAATGAAATGAAGCAATATTATTTATTATGGTACATTTATTTTATTTTAAGTGCAGCACACTTTATAAAAATATTTTCACACAATTGAATTATATAACCTGCTACTAAAGATAACATGGACACAATAGAAAAATGGTCATTCCATTGTGACGTCATCCGTCTTCAAGTACATCTACGAAGTTATGTATCCAGTAAACCCGGCAGTAGCTTTCCCTGTGTCGCGGGTGACATGGACCAGTATCAGTATCCATGTATCCAGTTAGAGTAATAAATATATCCATTGTTGCTATCTATTGAAGAAAATTAATTGTAAGGGGTAATTGTTGATATTTCAAGTTATGTATCCAGTCAGTGTAATATATCCATGCCACGCACAGACTATATGTAAAATTTTTACAATTTTATCTAGCAACATTATTGCTTGTAATGTAAACGTCAAGGTGACAAGACAAAAACAAAGAGGTCTGTCAAGTGTCAATCTGTCATTCAAGTGTCAGTAAAAATAGGTTAGGTGAGTCTTTATCAGTTACCTATCTCATATGTTTTTATAATTTTTATCATATTGTGTAGTAATTTTAAATGTTGTATTAATTAACTATCCTTAAGCTTAGACCATAAGATTTATATTACCTTGTCCTATAAAAATTTCTTTGTCAATTGAGTTAGTTTATAATTGATAAAGCAAACGTAGCAGAAGACAGTCAGTAGAAAAATAAGACTAAACGTGTTTGTTTACAGAAAAAACTTACCCAATATAAAAGTACTGAAATTATTTTGATATTACGTTACAATGCCGCCCAATAAAGCTCCAGAGAAGTCATCTAAACAAGGAAGTGGTGGAGCAGGAAAAGGTGCTGCCAAAGGTTAGAAATTTGGAAAAACTATATATTTATTTTGTTTATATATTTAAAGTTTTTTATTTACCGTTTTATACAATTAATTGCCATTTACAAAACTTGACGAAGTACTTAGTAAAAAGTTGTAGCAACATTTTATGATTTCTGATTTATGAATTATTTTAAATTTAGAACAAGCAGCCCCAGCGAAAGAGAAAAAAGGTGGGACAGCTGTCAAAGTGCGTCACATATTGTGCGAGAAGCAGTCAAAATGTTTGGAAGCCTTGGAGAAATTAAAATCGGGTGTAAAGTTTCCCGATGTAGCCGCAAATTACAGTGAAGACAAGGCCCGGCAAGGTGGAGACCTCGGCTGGATGACCCGGGGCTCCATGGTCGGTCCGTTCCAGGATGCGGCGTTCGCCTTGCCAGTTTCCTCAGTTAACAATCCTGTGTATACAAATCCTCCTATCAAAACGAAATTTGGCTACCACATTATTATGGTTGAAGGGAAAAAATGAGCGAGATGGTGTTTGAATTTGAATATTTTTGGGCGATACTTTTACTGTTCATTATGGAGCGGATATGTTGTTTGCAGGAGCAATTTGATAAAGACTTTTTAAAGCTGCCAGATGCAAATGGCTCAAATGAGTCTTTAAATTCTAATATTGAAGATTTTGCCAGCCAGGAGTAAGTTTTCTCATAGAATTATTTGCATTGTGTGCATCATTGAATTGTGTTGTTTCATTCTCATAATTCTTGACAAAAAATATGCAACTTCAAAATTAGAGATAACTCAAAAACTACTCATCAGGTCTCGCTCAAATTTAAGTGGGACCACATGACAAGCACCAGCTTTTGATTAAAAAAGAATCATCAAAATCGGTCAACGCAGTCGAAAGTTCTGAGGTAACAAACATAAAAAAAATACAGTCAAATGACGTCTCTCACCTCCCCTTTTTTGAAGTTGGTTAAAAAGTAAGAAATATGTACAATTAGACTGTGTTGTCACTTTAGTTTCAACATCACAAAAGTCAATAATGTTAACTTTATAACATAGCAAAAACCTTTTTGCTCATATTAGCGATGGGCCGAGTAATACTTTTTACAACTCGAGTTACTCGACCGAAAGTAATCATTTACTTGAGTAAAAACTTGAGTAAACTCGATTAAGCTCTGTCAAAAATCACCAGTAGCTAGTAGAGTCGCGAGCTCGTGAGTAAGTATACTCGCGAGTAAGTATAGCTCGTGAGTAAGTATAATTGTTAATTTTGCAGCAAACTTGACACGGCATCAAGTAAACTTGACGGCCACAGTATGGCTATCTGGCCATCTATCTATCTCATGCGAACTGGATGCCGCATCAATTCAAACTGCAAACTTGACAAGTACACTTGATTCTGTATGGCCAGCTTTAAGAATGCTAATAACAAGGGTGTATGTAATTTTTTCCAGTGTAGGACTCAAGTTAAGTTTTCTCCGTCTGTACCGCTTGATGCATATTACTATGCTGCTTACTCTAGTGTACTTCTGCAACATATGTCTCTGGTTCATAATGATCAAGAGAGTTCCGTCCAAGGCATTATTTAAATATAAGTTCAGACTGAGTTTACCATACATGGCTTCCTAGGGGAACTCGCCAATTTGTTATGAAGTACCTTTATAAAAAAATTGTTAAAAATAGCAAAATTAAATTTTTTTAATCATCTAATATGACTTTTTTATATTATCACTATCTTTCATGACTCAGTTTTCATTATCCGTATATTCCATGAAATTAAAAACATAGAAGCTCATACATCAAAGATATTGTCATATTAACCAAACTTATCTTAAGATTTCTTGCTCTATCTAGAATAATTATCAGATAAATGGAGTCCACCTGTTTACTGTACATTTTTGTTTTAAGGAATTTATTTCTATATAACCTTAGCAAAAACTGTCAACTAAATGTCACCCTGCCCAGACTGCCCAGTCAGGATTCATGGAGTACTTAAATCATAGCTCCATCGTCTTGCGAATTCTACCTTCTCACCAAATCGCTTCCGTTTATAGAGGTTATTGGGATCGACTGAAGTTTTCGACCTTGTGAAGTTGTTGGATGGGTGGCAATCATAGATTTATCTTCGCAGCATAGCTACATCACACTCACGCTCATCCGAATACAAAGATTTTTTTCACAACTGCCTCGGCCGGGAGTCGCACCCGGGACCCTTCACTTTGCAGGCAGGGCCTTTGCCAACTGGGCTACAGGGTTGTCAATCATTAACATTAGCATCATAAGGTTGTCGGAGCTTTTACTTTTTTGATGGCCATTCCACCAATGGAGTAACAATAACAATACTAACCCTATTTAAAACAGGTCGTATAGGTAATTAAACAAATGATTATAATTTATAGCAATTTTTATTGATATTAAATACTTATGAAGTAACACCATTCGACGCTGCTGCGACCACTATCAATTAAATACGCTAATAAATAAGTATAATGAACGGCCTTAGGGGTTGGGAGCCAGGGCGGCCGTGCCTTTCGCGCCGAAGGGAGTTTTTTTACACTTTTCCAAGGATTCGTTATGTTGCCAAAAGTTATTTATTTTCTGGCTTTGAGTTACTCTTCAAGGTTTCCTTTTCTCGTGGTGATACGAATAAAATATTTGTAACTTACACGGCTTAAGTACGTACACCGTCTGTTTATCAAAACATCTAATTGTAAGTTCTAAAGAAACAAAACGACGAATATTAGTACCTATTTAATGATTTATCTCCCTTGAACGGTTGCAGACCTCTCCATCCTCTAAGGTCGCCTCTGATAATGAGGTATAAATTAAACGTATAGTTAACAAGAGAATTATTGTTTATATTGGTCTGATTTAATATTCATTTGAATTGTTAATTTTAAGACTAAATTTTTGGTCATTTCTGTCTTTATCGCACTATTAATGTACCTACTGTTTAAAATCTACGTAAATTAGTGCGGAATTGTGCAAATATTTTTCAAGGTATTGTTGTCGTAGGAATACAGATCTTTAGCATCTTTTAAAATTAATTTCTCCCACGTCTATAGCTTTGTGTAACGGAGTTAGGTACTCTTCCAGTAGGGTTTAAACCTAGTATTATTATATTCTCAAATTGGGGTTGGTGTATCGCACGTATTTGAGGAGGGCGTCGTTCTCTTCGCATACGAACGGTTTGCGGTGATGGCAGGCGACGTCATGCCAGTGCACGCCATCGTTATAGAAGTTGTTGAGGATCGCCACGCAGTGCTCCGCTGCGCCACCTTGGTGAAGCTCCTAGAAGAGAAACAATAAATGGTAATAATCATTAACTATACTAATATTATAAAGAGGAAAGATTTGAGTGTTTGTTTGCATTGAATAGGCTCCGAAACTACCGAGGCGATTTAAAAAATTCTTTCACTGTTGGGAAGCTTCAAGCTACACTATCCACGGGTGACAGGCTATATTATATATACTTTTACTATTTTTCCCGAAGCGAAGCGAAGGCGATTTCCTAGTAACATATAATTATCATCTTCAATATTGTTTTATTAACATTATAATTAAATCCTTCGATCAACAATGAATCGTTCATAGCATTGACCGACCGCTGATCGGTCACTGATCCACTTCGGGCACGGTCGGTTGTTGGATGAGTGATCATTAATATTCAAATCCCCGACCACTTCCGTGATTTGGAGGGAATGTCAGAGGCCATTGGATTTGGTAGGTATATTGAGGAAGGTCACTAATATTAAATTTTCCTAAAGATGATATTTGGCCCTTTATAATTAGGTATAAAATGTTTCATTCGTTTTATTGTGTAAGAAGTTTCACTTGAATAAGGTAAAATTCACGTCCGTATGGATCGAGGAGAAACTTCTGATTTTAAAATTCAAAATTCAATATAATTTATTCATACCTATAGGTATCACTGATACACTTACCTATGCACGTCATTTATTTTATCTACCAGCTTTTCGGAAAAGAGCTTTGACATGGAGGTGAAAAACCGTAAAGAAACTCCTCAGCATATCGTTTAATATGTATTTTTTTTTTGTAATTTTACAAAAAAATATCACTAACTTGAACGGTGTTTGCAGAGGTGGTCATTTCCATGCGTCTTTGTCATTTAAGTACCTACCTACTCATCTACAATATAGTAACCTTACTAACCTTTGACTAAGAGTTGAGATTTTACATGTTTCTTAAATAATTCCACTGGCAAGTCACGTATTAACTTCGGGAAATTTACTTATTTAATTTAAATTTATTTAATTTACATAAATGGAAATTTACCCCTTTATTTATTTATTGTAGAGAAGCAAATAATTTGAAATGAAAAAATGTTACATTTCACATTTTGCTATGTAGGTATGTGTATATACCTGCCTAAATACATTTTTAAATAAATTTTATTAAATGTTTATGTTATAAGATATTTAGGTAAGTACATTTATAATGGAGATGTCATTTTCTAATACGATTTATTGACCCCTACAACTTCCTAACTTACCTATTTGTATTGGCTAGTCAAGTGCATAACAATATAAAGGAAATCTTACATAACAAAATAGATGCGTGTGAGTAACCGCAGGCAAGGCCATGGACCGCGATTGACGATATGCGGATGCGGATGATGTGCTCTACCGCAGATGATAGGCATTACGTTAGGCGTTAGGCATCGCCTGACTTTGGGTTAGGTCAGGCTAGGCGTCACCTGACTCGGCGAAAGTGCGCAAACAGTATGGTGTCGACGCGCACCGAATATCGATGAGCTTTTGTTGTTTGTAGAAAGTAGGCTGAAGGCATGCGGGTACGCCCTTCGGCGAATATTTCGCAGGTCCATAAATATTCAAACCGCTTTCCCTTTCATTGCGAGAGTTCCGCCGCGAGGATGCTTTACGGATGACTCTGACAAATGTTACCTAATAAGTACTTGCTTACTGTTTGGAGAATCCGTCCGGTGTCATAATGTATGACATTTCGTAATTTAATGCTTGCGGTAAGTTAACAGTTCATATCTTACCTATTATATTCAAAACAGCTTACAATATGAGTGTCTCTTGAGAAGAGGATTATTCTTGAGAGTATTTTGATGATTCAATAGGCTTTGATACGAGTACCCAACTCTTGAAAGAGTGGTTGGTTGAACTTTATTATAATAAAAAGGGCGAATGAGTCCTAGCTTAGCACTTAATATGGTCATACATCGCACTTGTACATAACTATGAAATAAACAAATAAGACCAAATTAAGCATAAAAGTTTACCTCGGCTTGGAATAGATCTCCTAACTTTTCGTTTGTCTGGCAACATCACAATCAACAAACAAACAGGAGTTTGTAAAAGTTATAAGTAAATAAGTTATAAAAAGCCCTCTTACTCTGTTGTCAGGTTGTGGTTTGCCGATGCCACCGCCCTCAGACCAGTCATTCTGCTGGCGGTTGGTGGTTGGAGCAAGTTTCTGCAGCTCAGCGGTCCAGAACCAACCATTGATTTCGTTGGGAAGTAAATCCGGGCGGTTACAACCCTTGAAGTCGCAGAGACGGCCTGAGGTCCAGATGTATTTTACCTGAAAAATTGAAAACGTCTTAGTAGTGAAGAACTAGAACTAAATTACCTCGCATACAATATAAAGTAGATGTTTAGAAGCTGTGTCAATCCTTGTGTCGACCGATGTACATGACCGATTGAGCTAAACAACTTCGGATGCGGTTGAATTGGAGTAGGATGGGTGAAAATCATTAGGAGCAATCGTTTAGTTCTATCGGAGAGCTTCCATTGTCCATCCACATCCCCTCGTCCACACATCCAGCCTTTGGAAGTCCACTTCTAGACATAGGCCTCCTCTAACTTGCCCCACTTTGACCAGTCCTGAGCCTACTGAATCCAGCGGATTCCCGCTGTCTTATCCAAGTCGTCAGTCCACCTGGTTGAGGGGCGTCCTATGCTCCTTTTTCTGAGACGTGGGCGCCATTCGAGGACCTTTCTTCCCCAACTGTTATCAGTGGCCAGCCCATTGCCACTTCAGCCGGCTATTTCTTTGAGCTATGTCGGTTATCCTGTTCGTCTACGGGTCTCCTCATTTCTGCATTATCACACGTATTACATTAATCCAAGCTATGATGCAAAGAACTTAGGTTACATGATTTATAGCTAGTCTAGATTCCTACTCGTAGTTACATATGGTATTGACCGAATAAGTTCGATATTATCTTACCAACGTGCGCTGAGATCTCCCGAACAATAGGATTCCCACGTAACGAAACTAACTTTTCCACATTGAAATAATCAGTGAAACTAGAAAAAGGAAAATCTTATTGTTCTTTCTCCAGTGAGGTGTAAGTGTAATGCACTACAATTAAACGCTGTCAACACAACCGCATATTGTACCATTGAATGGTTTCGCCTCGTAACAAGTGCGGCTACCGATTCGTCATACTTGATCGTTTCAAAGAGCGCTCTACTTTCTTTTTCTACGTAGTTTTCGTTTCGAAAAACGCACATATTTTCACTCAGTCCCTCTGGGTGGCAGTTCTATTTAAAACACGGGTCACGCGTGAACGTGATGCTAATTCACGAGGTTCGGTAGTCATGCGGGTCAAGGATGAAGCTTTGTTGTTAGATGTGAGGATTTTTACCTTATGTCACTCCTTATTTATCGACGGATGACCAAGAAATGATTCGCGTGCAATCTTGCGCAATTTGTACGCATTGTTACGCACGTTATGCGGGAGGAAATTGTTAGACATGGTGTTGGCATGGCAAAATTACGTGATAGAGTTATGATGCGATGGTTGAATGCGCGGCAGGAAACATATTGGATACTACATCAAAAATTTACATGAAGGGGTTTTAGTTTTGGAGAAATTCCCCCAAGCTAGGATATTTGATATCTATATAGTATTACATTATTCAAAATGTACATATCTTTGCGCTTTGCGAGTCTTCCCTGATTGATGTGCACTTTGCTGACATGACCACTGGACGAAACAACTAATTCAGGTTTATTTTCTTGGCTCCACCCAGTTATATGTTACTAAAACGGTACTCCTATGCACAGTGCCAGATTTATATTTTTTATCAGTGTAGGCCAATTTATTTCCGCCGCCCCATGTACCTTTCTAAAATAATAATTTTCCATTCATAGTAAGGAAGGCACTGAATTAGTCACTAAGAAAGTGCGTAAAAAAACAAGAACTACAAGTTTTTACGGCACTTTTTAATAGCAAAATCATCTATAATATCATCTTTTGAAATCTGCCGCCCCTAGGACGCTGCCGCCCATAGGCCGCGGGCGCGGCCTATACGGCCTATTGACAAATCCGGGACTGCCTATGCAGTAAGATGTACCTGCACCACACAGTGCACGACAGACAAGAATGACGACCGACCATTCTGTCGTCTTTCTGTATCAGTGTTTGTACAAGCAGTTAACTAGTGGATTTACTGATTCCCTCTTGACTGGCAACACGTATTTTACACTGGTTAATTATTATTAGTTCTTACCTTGTCCTGAACAATGCGAGCCTTGACCCACTCGTTTTCATCGCTGGTCTCCAAGGAGACGAGGTCCATACACCTCTGACGGCAGTAGTTCCGCGCGCTGAGCCAGTCCTCTTCCACTCCTCTGAGAGCCGGGTCCCGCCAGGAGAAGAAGTAGCCCTTGTCTGGAGAGGACGTATAAATTAGCTACCCAACAAGTAAGTAAATAGTGTATTCTTATGAGAAACTAGCTGTTACCCGTAGCTTTGCATACGGAAATTATGTTTTAACTTATCCAAACTTTTTTCCTTTCAAGCGTCGTACAGTACTTACTAACTTACTAGTATAACCTAGTAGTCCTAGTACATTTCCTGTAGATACTATATAGTATCTACCATAATTAGGTATATATTATCTACTAGAAGACTATGTGATTTATTAAAAAAGAAAGCATTACCACAAATCAAATTAGTTAACGAAATTGACTCTACAATTTAAATATTATTTATTTTGAAGCACTAATTAAGAAATTATCTTGTTGTTGTTAGGTAAACAGATTATTCTGTTAACTTACCGCTATGAGCATAGAAGCAGAGTGCATGTTTGTAGTAACAAAACAAACACTTCATACAACACTACACATAATTGTAGTGAAGTTATTTGCTGGTTTTCTAATTCTATAAAAAGGTTTACTTTACGAGAGCTATTGTTGAAAGTTTCGGCGTTAATACATTATTGTCCTAAATAGCATTTAATCTTTCCTAGATACTGAGGATATTTGGAGCCTAACCACGTTGCTCCAGTGTACTGGTCCCTAGTACGTCCCTAGCAGTGCCGGATTTATATTTTTTATGAGTGTAGGCCAATTTATTTCCGCCGCCCCATGTAACTTTCCCAAATAATAATTTTCCATTCATAGTAAGGAAGACACTGAATTAGTCACTAAGAAAGTGCGTAAAAAAACAAGAATAAAAATTTTTGCGACACTTTTTAATAGCAAAATCATCTATAATGTATATTCTTACTGCTAGGGACTACTAGGGACCAGTCCTGGATTTGTCAATAGGCCATAATAGGCCGCGGCCTGCGTCCTAGGGGCGGCAGATTTCAGAATATGATACTATATCCCTGAGCGTGGCAGTCAGTTTATTAAACGCTTTTATTTACTTTCACTTCGGAGCATCAACGCATCAAATCTTCAATATTATGATCAAAATGCTACTCTATTTACACGGCAATAAGGTTATTAATCGCTTTTATATTTAGCTTCACTTCGGAGCATCAAAGGATCAAATCTTGTAACGTTAATTTGAATGACTTCCCTTTAATGAAAATTGATGAAATTTGGCAGACATGTGTATTTCCGATGACAATACACGAAAATCAAAAAAAAAATTGAAATAAAAGCGTTTAAAAAAAAAATTTTTTTGAAGTGAAACTTCTTTAGAACCGTTAGTGATTTGAAACCGGATGCAACGGAAAAACGACAGGTAAGATAATATAACCGCTAATTTCGTATTTCAATTTAAGTTGTCCGTAGCCCAATGGTCAGGACGTAGACACACAATGCTGATGCCATGATGATGCGCAGGTTCGCGTCTCAGAATATTTCTTTTTTTTTAGTTTTATTTTTTTTTAGTTTTATTTTTTTTAGTTTTATTTTTTACTGTTTTTAAATACTTTAAAATGCTCTTTTAAATATTTTCAAAGAATTTATCAACAAAAAATAAGAATTTCATTCTTTCATTCTGTAGATCGACCAGCCGATTATACAGACAGTAAAAATGCTAAGTTGTATTCATAGATGGCGTGAGGAGTAAGATAGAACATTCGTTTTATTGCTAGATAGATTTTAAAAAGTGCTAAGTTGTATTCATAGATGGCGCTTCGATTTATTGCTTTAAGATTCGATTAGAAATAGAATTATTTATAAAATACTGTAATATACATGTTTTATGTATAACGGAACATTGGTTACCAAGCACTCAAAATCTTGTCAGTATAGGTAATTATAAATTGTCAAGTGCATTCTGTAGAGAGACTGCAATTCATGGTGGATCACTAATATTAGTGCACAACAATATGTCTTGTAAAGATCGTAAAGACATTGTTAGTCTTTCTATTGAGCGCACTATTGAACTGGCCTGTGTGGAACTGGAGCGGTTTGTTATAGTTTGCGCGTATCGACCCCCCTCTGGTGATTTTACTATTTTTGAAGATACATTGGAGGATGTACTTAAACGGTTATGTGTTTCTAGAAAAGGATTAGTGATATGTGGCGACTTCAACGTAGACATTTTATCAGATAGTACTATGGCTACTAGGCTACTAAGTTTGTTTAAATGCTTTAATTTAAATCCATTATTCAATGAGCCAACCAGAATAACTGAAACTACAGCTACTTGTTTAGATAATATCTTTTGCAATTGTGAGATTTTAAATAAAGAGATATTCAGTAAGTTGAAGTCAGACCACTGCGGACAAAAAATTTCGTTGTATAATTCAATCACTAAGAAAAAACAAATAATAAAATGTAGACCAATAACTAAAAATAAGATTTCAACTTTTAAAGAAAAAATCCACTCGGAAATGCAAACGCAG
Source organism: Thymelicus lineola (assembly GCA_963932265.1). Lineage (NCBI taxonomy): Eukaryota > Metazoa > Arthropoda > Insecta > Lepidoptera > Hesperiidae > Thymelicus > Thymelicus lineola. Next base: position 12,965,338 of record OZ010685.1, read on the forward strand.
TTAACATTACAACAAAGAGATCCAATAAAACTATATAACACATTGTCTAATAACATAAATAACGAATTTAATAAAATATTCAAGTTTAAGTATGTAGATCTAGCTAAAAATAGTAAATTTAGTGATTGGGCTACTGTAGGTATTTATAAAAGTAGGAACAGGATGTATGACCTTTACGCCGAGAAACAATACAATTTTTCTCCAACTTTCCAGGAGCACGTGAGAAATTATTCTAAAATATTTAAAATTGTTTGTATTCAGGCGAAATCAATGTACATAAAGAACAAAATTATTAATTCGGATAACAAGATAAAAACCACTTGGAATATAATTAACAGTGAGAACGGTAACGCAAAGTCCTGTGATTTCAATTACGAATTATTGATTAATAATAATATAATCAGTGCTGATAAAGACGTGGCAAGCGAATTTGAAAATCACTTCCGTAATATTCCTATAACATTAACCAGTTCACTAGCTTCTTCACCGACGGAAGCACTTTCTATATTAAAAAATCATATTAATGAATGTAATATTTTATTTGAATTTCAACATATAACCGCTAGAGACTTAATTAAGGCCTTTCAGTCTCTGAAGGTAAAGAATACGGGTGATTTGTGGGGCATCTCGGTGAAAATAATACAGCATATTATAGGTATTATAGTTCCATATTTGGTCGTAGTTTTTAATAAATGTATAGATCTAGGTATCTTTCCAGATCTTATGAAATGCAGCAAAATCATTCCACTTTTTAAAACAGGTGAAAAAACTGATCTTAATAACTATAGACCAGTTTCTGTTTTACCAACCCTTAGTAAAATAAAATTTTCGAAAAGATAATATTGAATCAAATGCTAACCCATTTCAACAATAATAAATTATTACATCCTGAGCAATACGGTTTCACTAAAGGCCGTAGTACAACCGATGCCGGGGCTAGGCTATTAAAGCATATATTTGAAGCATGGGAGGCGTCACATAATGCCATAGGAGTATTTTGTGACTTATCTAAGGCATTTGATTGTGTTGAGCACGAAACATTGCTGTTTAAACTTGGCCACTATGGTATAAAAAACAAGGCCCTTAGCTTGATCGCGTCTTATTTGAGTAATAGAATACAAAAAGTCAGCATAAACGATATTAAGTCATCGGGGTCACCGGCTGTGATGGGTGTACCGCAGGGCTCGATCTTGGGTCCGTTTCTTTTTCTGGTATACATTAACGATTTACCACATTATGTAAAGAACCAAGCGGATATTGTACTATTTGCTGATGATACATCACTAATATTTAAGTGTGAAAGGAATAAAGTAAATTTCGACGACGTAAATAGTGCTCTTTCGCATGTATCGCGTTGGTTCACTATCAATAATTTACTATTAAATGCAAAAAAAACGAAATGTATAGAGTTTGTGCTACCTAATGTTAAAAAAGTCAGCAAATCTCTTAAACTAAATAACGAAACATTGCATATGGAGGAATCGACGGTCTTTTTAGGGGTGACCTTAGATAGTAAACTTCAATGGGGCCCACATATAACAAATCTCGCGACAAAACTCGGTAGGGCTGCTTTTGCTGTTAGGAAAATAAGGCAGTATACAGACGTCGAAACTGCTAGGATGACTTATGTCTTATGCCATCTTGCTGTGGGGCAAAGCAGCCAATATAAAACAAATTTTCATACTCCAGAAACGGGCAGTTAGGGCTATTTATAAACTTAGGTCTCGGGAATCTTTGCGTGAAAAGTTCAAGGAAATAGGTATACTTACAGTAGCTTCCCAGTATATCTTTAACAATGTAGTTTTTATACGGAAGAATATAAACGCGTATAAACAAAATTTTGATATTAATAATCGCCATACGAAAAGAATGCATCAATTAGTTACGCCTTCGTTCCGCCTAAGTAAAGTGCAGCGATCTTTCATAGGGCTTGGTATACATTTTTAAACGCTTTTATTTACTTTCACTTCGGAGCATCAACGCATCAAATCGATCAAAATGCTACTCTATTTACACGGCAATAAGGTTTATATTTAGCTTCACTTCGGAGGATCAAATCTTGTAACGTTAATTTGAATGACTTCCCTTTAATGAAAATTGATGAAATTTGGCAGACATGTGTATTTCCGATGACAATACACGAAAATCAAAAAAAAAATTGAAATAAAAGCGTTTAAAAAAAAAAATTTTTTTTGGATTCAACTTATTATAATAAAATCCCAAAATTAATACGTGACTTGCCAATAGAAACTTTCAAAAAACGTGTAAAGACACAATTGTTAGGCAAGGGATATTATAGTGTAGACGAGTATTTAAATGACAAAGACGCATGGAAATGACCAGCTCTGCAACCAGTTCCGCTCAGAATAGTAAATACTTTTTAAACGCTTTTATTTACTTTCACTTCGGTGGATCAAATCTTGTAACGTTAATTTGAATGACTTCCCTTTAATGAAAATTGATGAAATTTGGCAGACATGTGTATTTCCCATGACAATACACGAAAATCATATTTTAAACTAATTTTCATTGTTTATTTGTTGTTAAAAAAAAAAAAACGATTTTCAGACTTTAGACGCATAATTCTCTATGTTCTATTTTACGTAGAGACTTGAAATTTTCACAACTTGTAGCTAATTTTATAAACTAAACATTATTGAAATAAAAGCGTTTAAAAAAAAAATTTTTTTTCATTTCACTTATGTGTTATTATCTTTTTTTTGTAATATTTTTTAAAAGATGTGCTGAGGAGTTTCTTTAGGCTTTTCTTCTCCTCCACGATAAAGCACCTTCCGAAAAGCCAAAAAATGACGTGCATAAGTGTATCAGTGATACCTATATGAATAAAATATTTTGACTTTGACTTTGACTTTGATTTATTGCTTTTTCATATCATTATCTTGAAACCAAAATTTTGGAAAGTTTCACTTCTACCACGTGTGAATTGCACACATTTTCTTTTTTTTTGGATTCAACTTATTATTGAGTTTAGAATGAGAAATAAAAATACAATAGAATGCGTATATAAAATTACATTTCTGTAATTGTTACCCTCCGAAGATTCCCTTTGTCTGGAGACTGGAGTGTAGCATGAACACCATTATAATAAAATTGCATTGTAATCGGAACTAAAGCAGAATGTAGGTAGGTATGTGAAAAACTCAATGTCAGGAAGTATTTCTAATACAGCTTGCAAAATGACTTGACCTACGCATAAAAGCAAGTTACAAAAAAGCTTGTAAAAATGGCTTATAGGAAGGAAAAGATGTATTATACCTGTTACCGATTACCTAATACTGTCTTATTACTAAGTTTCCTATTACAAACTACCTATTAAGTAGCATTAAGTAACTATTATAAGGAGACAACACAACAAGATCTGTTTAAAGAAAGTGCCAAAATGAGTTACAAGAAACGTATTATTAGCTATTGTGTTATTGTTCCATGAGAACTGTCTTCAACACGAGAGTATCGAATGCTTTTCTTAAATAGAAAAAGTCATTTCCTATTGTTCATTCTATATGGACTAACTTTGCCTCATGGTGGTATCCATGAGTTAATAATCTTAAATTAAAACTTAAAAAACCCCGACAGTTTTATTTAACACTAGCTGACCCGGCGAACTTCGTATCGCCTAACAATTGATCAGTTATCGACCGGAGAGGAAAAATGATTAAATTACTAAAATGGCTATTAAAAAATAACAGTTGATCGTAGAAGAGTGAAAATTGAGGACTGTATGTATTTTTGTATGTTGTATCATAAAAAAATAGAAATTAAAAATTTTGTCTAAAAAATAAATAAAAAATTTAGGGGTGGACTACCCCTAACATTTAGGGGGATGAAAAATAGATGTTGGCCGATTCTCATAGATACCGGATAAGCACAAAAAAATTCATCAAAATCGGTCAAGCCGTTTCGGAGGAGTATGGCAACGAAAACTGTGACACGAGAATTTTATATATTAGATAATTATTACACGTTAAACATAATTATATAAGAACACTCTCGATTAAGTCACCTGTCAACAAAAAAAAACTAGATCAAAAACGGATGTTTGGGAGATACGATGCCACAGACACAGTCCTGGATTTGTCAATAGGCCGTATAGGCCGCGGCCTATGGGCGGCAGCGTCCTAGGGGCGGCAGATTTCCGAAATTCTTGTTTTTTTACGCACTTTCTTAGTGACTAATTCAGTGCATTCCTTACTATGAATGGAAAATTATTACTTTAGAAAGGTACATGGGGCGGCGAAAATTTATTGGCCTACACTCATAAAAAATATAAATCCGGCACTGCACAGACAGACATACAGATCCACAGATAAACAGACAGTTAATAAAATTAAAGATTTGGAGATAAATGATAAAATTGAAAATACATTTGCAAACGCAACTGCAAACTGAAGCACCATTTAATTTACAATTAATATAATTGTTAGTTAACACCATAACACTTAAGTTACAACAACCACCCATGAACAATGATATTATACGTAAAAGAAGAGGCCCATGAATCACAAAACTCGTACAAAAATCCGTATCTACATGGGTCAAGCCGTTTTGGAAACAAATGAGAACATTCGTGTGCACAAACTAACAACTTGTCAACTAATTTAAAAACTAAAAACTTTCGTTTTATTTCTCGATATGAAAATTAAATCATCATAATAGGTATTTCAAGTGGAACGGTATCTAGATAAAAACCTTTTTATTTTTATTTTGTTCTAGTAATATAATAAAACCATGGTAATAAACTCATGAAAGTGAGATCAACCAGTCAAGGAATTAAATATTTACCCATTTTATCGCGTTTCAAACATTTTTTTTAAGCAGAATAAGTTAAAAAGAAAATAAATTTAGCATACAGGTTGTTCGTAATACAATGCATGGTACTTTAAAAGTATGTATTATTAATTTTGTTACTTAATTGTTTAATTTAGTTATTTAAAAATACTCCGCCCGAACAGGGACTTGAACCCTGGACCCTTGGATTAAAAGTCCAATGCTCTACCGACTGAGCTATCCGGGCTATGACATGTATTACCAAGTTATTGCACATGTGAAAAGCGTTTAATGATTACGTAATATTGTAGCTATATTATGTTTTCCAAGGCATGTATTCCGTTTCAAGTTTACCTATATTTCATTGTTACTGTCCAACATACTATTTTATTATTATCCAGTGTTATACTTTGCAAATATTTCAATAATGTTGTTATTGTCGTTATGGGCATTATGTTATGATCGATATGAGCATGAGTAGGTAATATACAATTAATTATTATTATTATAATTTTCGCGTTCACGATCTGTGCTTTTTGTGTTATAACATAGCATTCACTTTAACTGTTTTAATCTCTTCAATCTACCTCTTAAGGCCTACCCATTGTAATAATGTGTGCGCCGAAAAATATTTTAGAAAGAACTATCAACTTTCATTTGTCCCTTATCAGGAGAATTTAAGAAATTCCCGCTACAAAACTGGTTAACTTATTATCAGACATCCGGGAGAGAATGGAGATAAGCGTAGGCGTTGATCATACCGTTTTTATACAGTGTTATAACAAGGATGTTTAGCGGACCGACGCCTAACCACTTGCTGACCGTAAAATAAGAAACGAAACGAGTAAATTCTGACATCATTGTTGTTTTTCAAAGTTCTTTACAGATGATTAATCTTAGCCCTCACCGATTTCTCCAATAAAACGTAAAAAAGAAATGCACTGACTGTGTCTGTTGCTTAATCGTTACATTACAATATACTTAATACAAGTTACAATACCTATAAGTAAAAACACCAGCCAAGTGCGTGTCAGGCCACGCGCAAGTATGGTTCCGTAGTTGTAAGTTTATCGAATATTACTCATTAACTACGCTAATAGCCGTGATAGTTTTCCTTGTAAATTCATTATATTATAATAGTATAACCTATTTTTGTGATTTTTTTATACTTCAACTCCAACCGTTTAGCTGACAGGGAGGGGGGGGGGGGAACACTTGACTCTAACGAAAATTGGCACCCTAAGAATATTGAAGAAAAAAAATATTATAGGTAAAGAAATCTCGACAATATCAATCCAATTTGGCATTTGAATTTAAGAATGAAAATAAGTTAGCAAAAATATTTAGAGCTTGTTACACAATTATCATAAATTGAATGATTTTGCATATTCATGTTGCATAATACACATAATGGTATTGTATCTAAACTGTCTGATGTTTATATTATCTTGATCTCTTTAATGGATTTTAATAATAAAGAATAAAAAGATACATTAAAACTGGACGGATATTTTAGTATTATTCAAAGAAGTATGTGTGTCTGTTGTGGTTTGAATTTCAATCAAAAAGTTGTTTTTCTAACCTTTCCGGCGATAAACGATAAATATAGTAACATGCCAATTAATAGTACCTAGCTACTTTATTTATGGAATTGAACTTTTAGTTTTAACCTTTGCCTTTTCCCAAAGATGAGGTATTTATTTTTGAAAGAAATCAATATCAAACTAAGGACAATATTAATTATGTTTTTGTGGATACCTAATCTATATGTAAGAACTGATATAACCGTTTTGTGTTTGAGACTTTGAGTGCTATCTAGTGCGCCCTAGGCGATAGGCCGTCGCCCAACCTTGCCCCCCCAACGCCGGCTCTGTCTGTAGAAGATTCCCCTCGAAGAGTCCTGCAGTCTCTACAAATACAATAAACCGACTTACTGTCAGCATATCTCTCATGGATGGTCCGCTGCAGACACTGCGAGGGTACTGGAGGCTCCAGGATGCGTCCGTTGGGGAACTGGGCGCGCGCGAGCGCCACCACGGCTAACAGGAACACTGCTTTCATGTTCTATAAGTAAATGACGTGAAACATAAATAAACGCTACACACTCATAGACCCAAAGTCCACACTAGGATTCCATGTGTCGTGACACTCGTCTATGGACAACACACAAAGACAAAAACACACACACACACACCCAAACCGAGAACAGAAATTCAAATTTCTGCCTCGCTGGGAACCGAACCCAGGCCCTTTCGAATCGGTGGTCCAGCGTGGTAACAATTACGTCATGCGGGTCAGCAACATAGATTTCAATAGTAAAATTATATTTTTAAAGACGTACCTATTCGCAACTATTGTTTATTTTTCTTAGTCACTTTTGATACTAAATGCAACTATTTGTTTCAATCGGTGGACGCTTGCAACTTTTATGCATCGAAAGTCAGGCTCAAGTTGCTCTGATTATAAAACAACTTATGTAACTTAATAACTTTATTATGGTAAGTAGCAATTACAAATTAAGGATTCGTTGGTAACTTAGATGGATGTCCATAAAAGCAACAACCCATAATTATCCCACTGCTGGGCTCGGGGTCTCCTCTCACAATGTGAGGGGTACGTACAGGCCATAGTCTACCACGCTGGCCAAGTGCGGATTGGTAGACTTCACACACCTTTGAGAACATTATGGATAACTCTCAGGTGTGCAGGTTTCCTCACGATGTTTTCCTTCACCGAAGCAAGTGATAATTAAATTGTAATACGCACATAATATTTGAAAATTAGAGGTGCGTGTCAGGATTTGAACCCGGGCCCCCGCGTTCGGGAGACCAACGTTCTAACCACTAGGCTATCACTGCGAATGGATGTCCATACTGCTTATAAAAGCTAAACACAAGATCAATATAAAAAATAGCGGATCTCTACAGACCCAAATACTTAATTCGTGGTTTTTAAGTCATTATAAGTCTGCTATTCGTATTCAGTTTTTTTTATTATACTGTACATTAATAAGGAAGTATCTAAGCAGCAGAATTGAGGAACTACAAATCTTAACAATGAAAAGTCACGAAATATTTAATGTAATTTAACAATAAGTTTTAATGGACAATGTCTTCGTAATAAGTTTTCGACTTTATTTCGACTATTAATATGATTGGAATGAGGGACAAAATCTGCGCTCAATTTTTTTTCAAATTTTTATCATTATTCTTGACGGTTTTGTGCAAGAAATCGTAATGTAAATTCCTTTGACTACTTACTGATACTTTAACAGTTTTTTTGCTCTCCTGTAAAATTGCAATTCTCATCTTATGCCTTTTTAAACGCTTTTATTTAGCTTCACTTCGGAGCATCAAAGCATCAAATCAAATCTTGTAACGTTAATTTGAATGACTTCCCTTTAATGAAAATTGATGAAATTTGGCAGACATGTGTATTTCCGATGACAATACACGAAAATTAAAAAAAAAAAAAAAAAAAAATTAAATTAAAAAAAATTTTCACAACTTGTAGCTAATTTTATAAACTAAACATTATTGAAATAAAAGCGTTTAAAAAAAAAAATTTTTTTCATTTGACTTATTTTCACTGAGGATACGATAAATGATTGCATTCATCCAATTTATATGAGTAATTACTTATAGCAATTGTTTTTATATTTTTCAAAATGATTAATTTCAATCGCCTTGAAAAAATATGTCACAACTCACAAGACTATCTACTATTTTTTGTATAAAGTTCAAAATAAGGTTCATAAATATTATTAACACATACTTGAGTAACTATAAGACAAAAGAGATAATGAGGTACTTCGGCAAGCACATCTTTGCATATTAGTAATTAGTTTTTCTAAAGATTCTGAAATCCTACAACCTTGTACAGCATGAAGAATAGTTATCCCTGACACATATTTTTAAAATAAGTAGGTACCTCTAACGTAAAAATTCGGTTTAATGGTTGTTTACCACCAAACTTTCCTTTTGAATATCTTACGAAAGTTCATTATTGTCAGAGATCTGGGATAGGACCGGTCTAGGATAGAAAGTGACCTTGCCCTTAGCTGAGGCGTTCGTTCACTCACCTACGAACCTTTTCACCCCATATCCTTAAATGATAAAATCAAACAATACATAATTAAAATAAGTATACTATTATCTAATAATTTATATAGGTACTTGCAATAAAAACTTGAATTAAATTTCACTTTTTAAACTGAAGTTCCTTTTTTAAATTTCAATATTTTTAAATTAAGAAAACCATTTACTTTTTTCGTCTACTTTCTGGATATACAACTGAATTACGCCACAACCACGCCGGTAGTAAAATAAAATTGACTTACGATTTCGTCTGTCTGTTTTCCGGATCCGTCACTAACTGATGCGCGGGCGCTGCAGACGGGTTTTATATAGAGGAAACGTGCGCACACGCATGATTCGATACGCACCCTTTCGGGGTGGCTCTCTGCTGATCCTGATAGTGAATAACCACAATGGACAAAATACACACATTAGTATTTCTCTTGAAATTTGATAGTGAAATCATCGTCACAACGAGTGAAAGTTAGCCACTTCTACAACAACTAAATCTTTAATCATTATTAGATTATTTAAATAATAGTTCTTAAAATAATTGTCAACATTTTAAATTTTAGTATTCATGTATTCTAAATTCAACATCATTAGATACTTCACAGTTTACTTAAATAAAATACTTATTTATTTATTTATTTATTTAATGATTTATGCACACCATACAATTTTAAATAGAAAAACTTAAATTTAGAGACATTCGTACTTATTTCACTATCTATTAAAAAACGTTCAAAATATCTGATCATTTTAGCTTTGTATGGCTGAACAAGCTATGTAGAGCATCTCTACAACAGATTGTTTATTAGGAATAAAATACAAATGGGTGCAATAATAATAAAATTCAAAGTCACCTAGATTCCTCGTAGGTAAGTAAGTAGGCAATATCATAAGGTATTGTAGAAACCAAATTAGCTCATGCTATGAAGCAACTTCTATCTTTAGGACCAAGCCTTCCAATATTTGTGGGGCATGTTGATAAGAGGTTGAGACCGATTCCTTAAGGTTCATTTAATTGAGATAACAGTGAACTCACTTTAGCAGCTTACTAAGGTTCCTTACCTTTAATTTTGTTCATGACCTTTCACTAAAATCATCTGCCAGACGTATTAAAAAAATACGCTTGCTATCCTAGAGAGTTGTAAATAAATAGTAAGTAGGTACCTAATACTTTAATTTAGTTATACAGTTACTACTGGACTTCATTGTCATTTACAATCGAGTGGGGTTGTCAAATATTAACTTTTTATAATACTTAAAAAACGCTTTGTTGTTGTGTGACAAATGACTACTCGTCGGCGGGTGAAGACTCTGGTGTTGAAAAAATTTGCTATCAAATTGTTCATCCGCTCATTTACAGGCTTAGAAGTATTACCACGGGTAGGTATTCCCTATAGTAATACGGTTTTACAGTTGTAAAAAGCTTCTGATAGTATCGTTTATTATCCAACAGAAGGTCTATAACAATTTAAAAACAACAAGTACTCGAAAATAAATTACGAATCGTGAGATTCATGATGCATTTAAAATGTTTAAGTAGTCCGCGAAGATATAAGTCTAAAATCAGAAGTTCCATATTTTACAATGGATGGACAGCATTGCAAAATAATTAAGTGCTGAAAACAAAAATTAAATAAACCCCCAATGATATATTCGATACGGCAAATGGTATCATTTCCCTAGAGTCGGCTAATCGATATGAATGGTTTTGCTTTGCTATTGCTAGTTTTCGTTAGTTAGCTACCAACAAACCAAAGAGAAAAGCAGCATAGCTATTATATCAATCTAACAAACTTAGCGAATATAATTATACAAATATAATATAGCTTGTAGGTACGTGAAAACTAGCCAAGTCAAATGTAGACCTTGAATTACATGTTCTTGTGACTAAAATTTTCGGATTTTTTACACAGAACTTGGCACCTGTTTAGATGTGAATTTTTTTGGACTTGGCTCTCATTTCATTTTTATATTTTTAATGAGATATACTTTTACCCTCACTACCCTCAGCTTTTACCTACTATTGTGTGCGCTGTTTTGATTTATCGTGACCAAATTTATTTCCACCTCCACCCAATATAGCAATAAAAATTGTACACTTACTATTATACATTCGGTAGAACCTGGAACGAACATAATTATTCTCCAAGTCTCGAAAATGTTCTCAAATGTGTTGATCTACATTTGGCCAGCATGGTACGGTGGAGGCGTACATATGGTACAGACCTTACCTTGAAGGAGTTCCGAGCCCAGTAATAAGACAGTTAAACTTAGAATATTTGTTCAAAGGATTGTAATAAGCAATGAAAACCCCATACAAGTGCAAGTATTTCGATATTATAGAACATTCTATTGGCAGAGCGGTTATACGTGCCGCCACTGCTGATGACTTAAACGTCGGCTTTCCTTTACGAAGTCTGCACTAGTGATGTGTACTGTAACTAAACAACAGAATAACAATAGGATACCTATCCGAAAAACATCGTATCCGCACTTGCGTCATAAGTAAATATTTAGAATTACTTTCGTTTTTTTGGACACCAAATTTATTCATTAAACACTTCAATCTAGTATTTAAACTTCAGTTTAATCTTTAAAGTATCTATTTGAGGGTTAGTAGAAAAACAGTTATTTAAAAAATTGCATATTTGTTGACTCAACAGTAAAAAGTAGGGTAAAGGAGCTGAATTTCCGATACGTTCAATAGTACAAAGTAGCGTAAAGGAGCCGAATTTCCGAAACGTTATACAAAGTAGTTCTTTGTCAAGGGAGAAGCCCCTAAGGTTGATCCGCTGCTTATAGAACACCATGTATATATCTGGTAGCTGTAACTGTAGATTATGTAGAAGGCAACGTTTAGCTTCAGATTGATAAATTGCAAGCTTATCCAGAGGCAATGCAGCTAGCATTGCCTTCGATCCATAAATAGCCCACCACAAGGCATGAGTATCCAGTCTTAAAACTGAGGATGCATAGAACATTATTCCAGTGCTGATTGGTGGAAGTACTAGAGGTTCGTATCTTGGATGTTTTTATAACGCTCGAAGTTCTTTGACATCTGACCACTTCTATAATGATAAAAACTGGGACAGACGTGCCCTAAATAAATGAAAATTTATAAATCCGTATCCGTTGTACCCGCACAAGGACAACTTTAAGTCTCCGTGTCTTGTGTCCGAGGACGGTTTTGGGACTCAGGTGAAGGAGTAACATTGCGGAGTGATCCTTATCTGATACTTGCATAACGGGAGTTTTTATTTTACAGCTACTATTACATTGTTATGAACAACTTTGAACCAGGGTTATGACCTGAGCTTTACCTTATGAATGGAAATCTCACGACTTATTCAATCAGCTACAACATGGCTACAACAGCTTACCATTATGCATACAAATACAAGGTAAAATATACATGCACTTGGCTTCAAATACGGTCATGATGATATCATCGTAACTAGTAGAAAGCTTATTGCATGGTTATTAAGCTTAGAAGCCAACCATAATGCATATTCTAGAACGTTAGAACGCTAGGATACAGAAAATTTTGTCACCTTCTTAAAAAACGTAGAAGGATAACGGGCAGGATAACGGTATGTATGTTATTAATGAAATAATTCAAGTTATAACCAAATTATTAATATACCTAATGTTGCCATCAGTTCAATGACTCTGTAGGTGAGTCGTAATAAAATAGTTTTGCTAAATATTGGCATATTTTAAGTATAACTGGTTATTCATTTTATAACTACTTAAGCATTTTATACTTTGCTTTAAGCACGTAGGCATAAGACAAGTCCGCTTGTCGAATCGTGATAATCTAAAAAACTGTACGGAATTACCATTAGATTGTGTGGAATCACAAGGAACATTTATTTGTAGATGTAATAAATAGATGAAAAATTCACTAAACAAGAGATAAAAATGGGAATCATATTTTCCGATGTAAGGCGGGTGTGTGTGTACTTGAATTATTAATTTGTAAGTAATGTGGGCAGTAGGTGACAAAAAAGGAAGATGGAGATGAAACATGTTCATCATGACACGACGTAGAGCGTACTTTATGGATGTTCACAGACGCTACACAGAATAGATTATAGCCCCAGTTTTTTCTTTCTTTCTTTTTCTTCTCTTTTTTGGCCGGCAACGTATCAGTGATGCCTTTGGTGTTGCTGATGTCCATGGGCGATTATAGCTACTTATCAGATCAGTCGGCTATTTCCATTAAACAAAAATAAGGAAGCGTCAATTTTATTATTACGAGGTTACGTTTCAATGTAGGTGCATTACATATTACATACAGGTGACCATACCATAGTTAACTGTAGACTATTGTTGTGTAAGTTCCGGAGCACTAATGACCTCCTTATGATTTTATGTAAGCCGACATATTGGTTTAACCTCCATGTGCTCTGTATTAGGTAATTTTTATGGTAAATTCGGTAAAATAGAGACATGGTGGTAAACAGTTGCCGGCGTCCAGCAGTCTGAGAAGAAAGCGGGACTGGCTGATAACTGACTGCATCACGGTATTAAATATTGTCATAAGAATTCCACGTGTGAGCTTGCTACGAGTACTTAGAATGAAATAAAGAAAAGCTAGAAACTTGGGAGATTAGAGAGAAATTCGTACCGAAATACATATACAAAATACAACGCTTCCATAACTCTAACATATTTCCTAGTGTATGGAAAGATGCACAAATAAATCCAAAAAATCCAGTCCACTATCCTATTTAGATTACGATCCCATAATATTTCCATATTACCATTCCTCTCCAAAATCCTTGAACGACTCATCCAGTACCAACTTAGTAACTATAATATGTCCAGTCATCGTTTTTTAAACCCTCTACAGTCCGGTTTCCGTGCTAGTCACAGTACAAGAACCTCATTGATAAAGATTACCGATGTTATGATCTCCAGATATACACAGGCTATCGTTAATGATCTACAAAATGCTATCGACAATATCAATGCTGACCTAAGTAGCTCGTATTACAGATCGATGCAAAGTGCAAACTTTATGGACTTCAGCTGAAAACTGGTAAAATAACTGATAATAATTGGTCTCTTTGGCGTCTCCAAAATTTGTGTATCAGCTTTATATTTGGTGGTGGTTTGCGTAAATATGACCATGTCTCAGAATTTTGCTCAAGTGGCCAACAATTCGCCTTCGCCAGAATACTCATATTCTTTATGCGCTCTACTCTACATTACTCTTTTCTTTTTCTTTTCTATGCGCTCTACATTAGCCCCAGATTACCATTGTATTGATTTTTACTGTACATACGAACCTCACGATTTGTATTTTATTTTAATACTTTGATGGGTGAGGAATACTATCCCTACAGTGACTGCGTGTGAACCAGCAAACTATAGGGTTCTATCCTGCAAGGTCCTTGGGTATTCTGCAAGATTGGGTGCATTTTTTCGGGGTGGAAATTAGAAAGATTGAACCTAGGAGACTATGTGTATGGTTATGTAGGATTTCTGACCATTAAATGGCTAAAAGACGACTGCCATATTCTACCAGGCGGGAATCATTCGACGGATACGGTGAAACTCCGGGATCTCTTGTTTCCTCCAGTGAGTAATTTATATCAAATGATTGTTATTTGTTTAGGTTTAAATACAGAACAGAATCTACAACTTGCAGTATTGTCTGGTTTTATTTCTATTTACTTATTTATTACCATTCTTTAGATGACATTATAAGTATGGAGAATAGTGAAGATCCGCATGATTATGCGTGCAGTGCTTTTTAATTACCCGACAATACGTCGGACGGACATTATCTCATGTTTTGTCGTAAGCGTTAAAGGTCGGCTTCAAGGAAGATCGACAAAAACATCTGCATTTTATGGAGAAAACAACAACATTGTAAAACACGGCTATAACTTATAATTGTAACTTAAAAGTTTCGGCAGGTGTGCCACTGTACCTACTTAATGTAAGTTCTGTAAAAAGTACCTACTATAGAACGTAAGTACAGAAGTATTTTTCAAGTTAATATTAAATTCAGTTTTTAGATATAAAATATATAAAAGTTCGATATAAAAGTTATTACATATAAAAGTTTACCTAACTTCAAATTGAACATGCCCAATTGCCCATACGTGAAGGAATTTTCCCGCGAAATTCAGACGTGATCCAGTTTGCGCAAATAGGTAATTATTTAAAGTAGGTAAGCTAAGTGATATTTGGTTCGAGCAAACATTTAATTGGGTAGGGTCTGCCAATATCATTGCATCGTCTAATTGATGCTTAATAATTAACCTTGACTAACTTAAGTACCTACCTAGGTACCTAATTGGATTTATTGAAACTTTTAATTTCCTCTTCAATCGTGTCAATATGCCTACCTAATATTGACATAAAATATTTACGTACATAATACCTACCTCTAAAATATTTGTACAATTTGTCGTCATGGTGAGTTCATAGAATTTATTTTGTCACTTTGATGTTTTTATAAAATTTATTTGTTTACTTAATTAAATATGGTTTAAGTAAATGATTTTACTTAATAATAGTGCTTTTCCACTAAAGATGTGCTATGTTACGTTGCTATGGATGCGTTTGATATCCACCCATCATATTCATTGGTTCACATAGCATAGTACCGACGGAACGGATTTTACTAAGTAAATTAAGCTATGTTTTTATGTATGCGTGCTATGCTATGGACGCGAGCTTTGGATGGAGCATAGCACGTAGCTATGGATTCCAGGAGGCCGCACGGACACACTTCCCGTGCTTTCCCAATTGTCTATCTATACCAAGCACGTACGATAAATGATTAAAGTACCTAAATGACACGTAAAAGCTTTTCGGAAATAAATAGCAAATCAATTTTCACACGATAATTATTTAATAGATATTTTCAAAAATGACTCAATGTTACAGCATTAAATTTCTATTTGTAAAATGGGACACTTTTCAAGGGGGAGGGGGGATGGGGGAGGGAGGGGGAGACTTGTTGTTTTTAATGTCCTCGCATACAGGTAGGTACAACTTATATCAGTTTCAGAAAATTATAATGCCGTTTCTCCCATACATTAAAATCTACACTAAAATCTAGAATGAATGGACTAGTGCTAGAGCGTTAAGAAACAAATAATTACATACACATTTGTCTTTAAATTCTTATAATAATTATTAGAAGAAATCAGTTAATTTTCGCTTATCTATTAGGTTCGACTGTAGTAGGGTTTGCTAATTCCCGACAATTTCAAAGTCCCGGGACACGAGACAGCCTACAATCGAAGTCCTGGGAATTCCCGGGACTAAAAATGATTACTTAACAATTTCGACCATCTTGTCTCGTCCGTCTCGAGTCTCGACCGGAAATTAAAATTACGAAAAGTCCCGGAACTTCGAGACACGAGATGTCCCGGGAACCAAACCCTAGACTGTACGTATAATACTTTCGGGGGGGGTCTGGACCCCTCGGACCCCCCCCCTGGGTACGTCCTTGATCTATACGTCACATAGTGACATTCGACGACCCGTGTGGCGCAATGGTTACCATGCCGGATCTCCGCACCAAGGGTCCTGGGTTCGATGAGTTTGAATTTCTGTTCTCGGTCTGGGTGTGAATGTCCTTGTCTTGTGTGTTGTCCATGGCACCCACGACACAGGGAATCCTAGTGTGGGGCTATGAGTGTGAAGCGTTATTTATTTATTTATAGCTTGAGCTGCGCATCTTCCTCGTACAGCTACCTTGCGTGCGGCGCATCTTCATAGCACATCTTACTCGCTCCGCTACATAGCTTAGCACCCAAAGACTTAATATATAATATCTTTGTTAGCACCAGTGGAAACGGTCACATAGTTTCGTAGCTTAGCTTTTACATTCTTGCAGTATAGCTGCAAAGCACATCTCTGGTGGAAAGGTACCGTTACCTAAAGATGCATTGTGGCCAAAGAAAGTTGGCACTGTAAGTAATTGAATAAAATTATAACTATGTACGAGTAGGTAGGTATTTCTCTTGTCCAGCTCCGTAAGAAGGTACTAACCTGTACTAACACTAAAGCATTCTGGTGGAATACTTACGTCACGTTTTGTCCTTGTAGTAGTTATATATTCGTGACCTGCCGTAGACTGTTATTAGATAAATGTGATTTTCATTATGTGTGGTAGACAAGAAGGTACCTAGTGCAAAAACAGATGTTCACGACCAAACAGATTCTCCTTAACTGTGATACTACAACTCCAAAATAGTATAAGCACGTTGTCATTGAATTTAAGAAGTTAAGAACTAAATGACTAACACCAGAAAATAAAGAAAAATTTTGTCCGGAATGTATGTAATGGATGGTAAGAAGAAGATACTAATGTAGATAATATAAATTCATGCGTTGTCGTTTTTTTTATTCCCTATTAACGGAACCCTTTCACGTAGTATAATAGTAATGAATAGTAATGAAGTAGGGAAAGTATTTCGTGACCCCTGAATTCCCACACATTATTCTCAATTCGGTATTTCGGAGGCAGGCAGCAGTTACGTAGATATATTAAATCACTATTTTCATGAGACTTGTGCAGCACATTAATTCTGTTAAATTTCAAATTCCTGATCCGTTAGCGTTGTGGATCGAAATTTGTTTATTCATAACTCTTCATAAAGGCAGAAAGATAGTCACATTTTTTTTGTTACTTCTTTTCACGGTTCGGGAAAAAACCATCGCTGCTTGCTGAATCTATATATATAAAATTGAAAAGAGACACACCACTGATTACACAAAAAATCTCAGAAACTACCAAACCGATTATGATGAAATTTGGCAGGGAGATAGATTATGCTAAGGAGACGTCAGCTAAGAACGGTTTTTTGGAAATTCATCCCCTAACTAGCAAAAATAGGGGTCCGAAGTCATTTTCATACAAACCAACTTCGTCAGTTTTAGAGTTATAAGTATGAATTTTTTTATGTAAGTTTATAGTAATAAACAAAAATTAAGTTTTGCACATTTTTTTGGAAAATCATCCCTTAAAGGGTTAATTTAGAGGACAACAGTCAGTATGCAACTTCGTCATTTTTGAAGTTAAAAACATGAAAATTTACATATTAGCTCAAAATTAGAAACTAAATTTTGAAGTATTACGTTTTTTTGGAAAATCATCCCCTAAAGTGTTAATTAAGGCGGCGCAAGTTGGTATGGGAACTTCGTCAGTTTTGAAGTAATAAGGGTGAAAATTTGTATTTAAGCCTATATTTAGATACAAAAAATAACTGCATCACGGTTTTCTTGAAATTCATCCCCTAAAAATAGGTGTTGGTAGTCAATTACATACAAATCAACCTCACCAGTTTTCGAGGTATAAATATGAAATTTTTTATATAAGTTTATAGTAATAAACAAAAATTAAGTTTAACACATGTTTTTGGAAAATCATCCCTTAAAGGGTTAATTTAGAGGACAACAGTCAGTACTCAACTTCGTCATTTTTGAAGTTGAAAACATGAAAATTTACATATTAGCTCAAAATTACAAACTAAATTTTGAAATATTAGGTTTTTTTGGAAAATCATCCCCTAAAGTGTTAATTAAGGCGGCGCAAGTCGGTATGGGAACTTTGTCAGTTTTGAAGTAAGAAGGGTGAAAATTTGTATTTAAGCCTAATTAGACACAAAAAATAACTGTATCATGGTTTTCTCCAAATTCATCCCCTAAAAATAGGGGTTGGTAGTCAATTACATACAAATCAACCTCACCAGTTTTCGAGGTATAAATATGAAATTTTTTATATAAGTTTATAGTAATAAACAAAAATTAAGTTTAACACATTTTTTTGGAAAATCATCCCTTGAAGGGTTAATTTAGAGGACAACAGTCAGTATGCAACTTCGTCATTTTTGAAATTAAAAACATGAAAATTTACATATTAGCTCAAAAATAGAAATTAAATTTTGAAGTATGTATTACGTTTTTTGGAAAGTCATCCCCTAAAGGGTTAATTAAGGCGGCGCAAGTTAGTATGGGAACTTCGTCAGTTTTGAAGTAAGAAGGGTGGAAATTTGTATTTAAGCTTATAGTTAGACAAAAAAAAATAACTGTATCACGGTTTTCTCGAAATTCATCCCCTAAAAATAGGGGTTGGTAGTTAACTACATAGAAATCAAGCTTACCAGTTTTCGAGGTATAAATATGAAATTTTTTATGTAAGTTTGTATTAATAAACAAAAGTTAACTTTTTAACACATTTTTTTGGAAAATCATCCCTTAAAGGGTTAATTTTGAGGACAACAGTCAGTATGCAACTTCGTCATTTTTGAAATTAAAAACATGAAAATTTACATATTAGCTCAAAAATAGAAATTAAATTTTGAAGTATGTATTACGTTTTTTGGAAAGTCATCCCCTAAAGGGTTAATTAAGGCGGCGCAAGTTAGTATGGGAACTTCGTCAGTTTTGAAGTAAGAAGGGTGGAAATTTGTATTTAAGCTTATAGTTAGACACAAAAAATAACTGTATCACGGTTTTCTCGAAATTCATCCCCTAAAAATAGGGGTTGGTAGTTAACTACATAGAAATCAAGCTTACCAGTTTTCGAGGTATAAATATGAAATTTTTTATGTAAGTTTGTATTAATAAACAAAAGTTAACTTTTTAACACATTTTTTTGGAAAATCATCCCTTAAAGGGTTAATTTTGAGGATGGAACTCAGTACGCACGTCATTTTTGAAATTACAACATGAAAATTTATATATTAATTTTGGAGTGGGAGGGGAGAGGGAAAGGAAGCAGAAAAGAGACCAAGACCGGGAGAGGGAGAGGGACAAGAAGCGGCAGAGAGGGACCGGGAGTGCGAGAGGGACAGGGAGCGGGAGAGGAACAGGAAGCGGGAGAGGGACCGGGAGCGGGAGAGGGAGAGAGATAGGAAACGGGAGAGGGTGACGGACAGGAAGCGGGAGATGGACCGGGAACGGGACAGGCAACAGGAGAGGGAGAGGGATAGAGAGCTGGAGAGGGAGAGGGGCAGGAAGCGGGAGAGGGAGAGGGAAATGGAGCGGAAGAGGGAGAGGGGCAGGAAGCGGGAGAGGGAGAGGGATTAGTATTGAAATTTTTAACCAATAAATAACACTTCAATAACATGTTACAGCACCAAAAATTTGTTTTTAAAGTTATTGTTTGTCTGTCTGTTTGTCTGTCCGGGCATCATATCAAAACCCTTGAACTGATTTTGACGGAAATTAGTTAAGTTGTTTCTTATACTTTTGGTCATATTTCAGAAAACTTTTCATCCAGAAAAATTAAAAGGTTTCCCTGGAAACAAGATGAAACTTTATATGGATTATTTTTAAAATATCCACAATTTGCTTTAAATTTGCTTCAAACGTTTCTCCTTTAATTGATGGAATACATGTTTTCGAATTTTTCAAATTTTTCATGAAAAAGAAAAAAAAACAAATTAATGTAAATATTGTTTATTTTTCAAAACCCGCAGCCGAAGGAATGATTTGTGATTGTATCGTAGGTTTTACTTTATAAAGTCCTAAATTCAATATAAATTAACCTGTTATTAAATATTCTTCTGTGAGGGGTACAAATATAATTTCTTAATAAGCATAATTTCCGCGTGCGAAGCTGCGGGCAACGGCTAGTTATAGCATAATTTTATTATAATCGAGTCCATAACTCGGCGGACCTCTTTGACAACTCAAATGCATGATTAAGTAGGGGAGACCGGGGGCAAAAGTACCACGGGGCAATAGTAACGTTGATGATATTTTCGTTGGCAAGCAGCGCTGAAGAGTGTGCGGCCGCGGGGGCATAGGCCGCAACGTGCTCGGGTAGGCTAACCACTGAGCAATGTGCTCCGAGCAGCGTGGAGGTGTTTAATTGACTATTGCCATTTGGACAGCCCCGAAGTAATTTTTCGTACTTTGAAAAATTGACCCCTTGCTACAAATGACCCCGAGGTGAAAATAATTGTTTTACCTAATTTACATGTTTTGAGCCATTAAGAAATCTTTAGTTTTTTTTTTTAATTATAATTAATAATTTACTCTCAAAGTAAATAGTCGGGGAAATATAAAGCCAGAAATTACATTTTCATACTACTTAGTAGACGCCCGCAGCTTCGCTCGCGTGAATTAGAAAATGCGGCTTTCGGAAAGTTTCGTTTATATTATATCTTAGTTGCTATGCTCTTCGTGGGAATACCTCTACCCAGTGACACCTAACCTTAACCCGAATAAAATAATATATTAATGGGTCTTCACGTGATAGCTGGGCAATCATTGCGCCATTTCTATCTAGTCAGAACTTTTATCCTTTTTTGTTTTTCTAATATCATTGTTCCGTCACCTCTTCAACGCGTTTTAGGTCGAAAATACAAAAACGCTTGATTTGTAATGGAGATCACATATTAAACATCATATTTTATTAAATCTTATTAAGTGATTGTTATTAATAATTAAAGTGTCATCAATCGTAAATCTAGGACAAAAACATTTCATCCGGAAGCGCATTTTGTAAATGTTAAATATCTACATTTATTTGCCTTTTTCCTTTTATTTTTACATTCATTCATGAAATTCATCCATCTTTGGGCTGGAGCACCGACTACTCAAGTTGATCCCCTTAACCGGATTCAGAGATGGGCTGTTCGTATTTTTTTTTAATTCAATCATCACATTTATTTCTTAGCAAAATAAAGAGTATTGGTGGTTCGTGAGGTGCTTGTAATCTTTTTGTTCGCAGAAATATGGCAGGGGTTAAATGTAGCAGGGGGTGGTTAGTAACACACACTTTTTTCATACAAATATGTTGTTGTAGATTATTGTTGAATTCATCAAAGAAATGTACGATTTAAATGTTATTTAATGACGTAGTGCTTATAACTTGTCTAAAATTGTAATTTTAGACAGTAATATATTAGCTTTTGATCAGCTATAAAGAGAAGTGCATACTTTTTTGTTTTGAAGCAGCTTTAAAAAGTAAAAGCATTTATTTTAGTTACAAATTAAAAGACTGATTGTATTTAAGATAGTGATTATTTTTAAAATTAAAATATGGCTAAATTCATTAACATTATCATTTTATTGTCCATCAAAACAATGTTACAAACAACCCCGCACTATGGGTCAATTGTAGCATTCGACACTCCTTTTTAAAAGTTGGATTGCAACATAATTACGATTAGTACTCTAACGTTGACTGTACAGTGTACAAGTTGGTAGACACTTAAACTAAGTTTCTTGGAGAGTAACCGGATTTTGTTAGATATCAACAGCTTTGGCACAATCGGCCACGAACTAAAAACTGTTACTTTTGCCCCCGGTCTCCCCTACTCTGTGCTCAAATGCACAAATGTTGCAAGGACATTGCATTGTTGTTCTTGTCGACTTATTAAAAATGTTCATATCATTGATGTATAATGTCATAGAACAGACATCTCGAACAAAATGTGTGTCCCGCCCGGGAGGTTCGATTTTCGAAATTGAGCTCCGGCGGTTCTCCTTTCAAAATTGAACGAATCCATTGAAGATTGAAGCCACGTGGCCCCAATGCATTGGGACATACATGGTGTTCGCGGTGTCGGTTCTATACGCTAGTAATAATACTTCAATGGTTCTTATTGACATTTTGCGTGACTTTGAAAATTAAATTAAGTATCTCTTAATGCATTTTTCTTATTATGACAGAATTTTGTTTAAATTAAATATAACTTATTTTCATTGATTTTAGCTGGCATCGAATCATTAAACGGAAGGTATTTTAATTAGGTAGAAACATTTAATAGAACACATAACACCTTTATTTTATATTTAACACACATCTTTAAAAGCCTTATTTTTCTAAACCGGCAACATTAAAACTATTTTTACTCTATAAGCATCTAAGCGTATAAAAATTTGTGTTATCTATAAATTATGATAAATGACATTGACGTTGACAGTTTTCAGTTTTCAATTCATCAGTTTGTGACAGTCAATTTAGATTTTGTTTTGTGCATTAAAAAGTGGCGATAACTAATAAAATAAATACTTTATAGTCCCAAACAACAAGCAGAATACCAGTATCAATAAAATAATAAAATTTATATAGATGATCAACATGTTTTGTTGTCTCAAAGGATGCATTAACGGATTTACGCTCACACCAAGTGTTCCGATTCGCTTGAAAGAAAACCCTGTTCAGCTGGATAATTTGCATATGGGTAGGTTAAACAGCTCCTAAACGCGCAGTTTTTAAGTAACCTAAAGCTATACTACTTGTTTGGGCCTCTACAAACCTGTGTCTGAACTTTTACTTACCAATACCAGTCGTATTTAGATTCCTCTGTTGATAGTGTAGAAGGTAAATATTAATATTATTTTTAGGTCATGAAGTAGTAATAGTAAAGGGAGGCCAAAGAGTTTGTGGTTCTGGCTGTGCATTGGGTAATGCGCCTTTAGTACAAAATAAGGCATATTTTGAAGTGAAGCTCCAGCAAGGTGGAGTGTGGGCAGTTGGCCTTGCTACCAGGGAGACAGATCTTAATAGAGTTCATGGTAAGTTTCCTCTTCCTTATATTTTCCTGACAACATATCAGTTTATTTGGTTATGGAAAAATTAAAAAAATAATCAACAACAAAATTAATCTAACAGTTCTCCATCCTATCCTTAAACATGTTACAGTACGACCGACATAACTTGGTGCGTCTGAACATAGGCTTTGCGAACTTTAGCACATGTAAGACAGAGATAGCGATACAAACATGCTAACTTGTGACTGAGATATAATGCGCCGCGTACTGAGCATTGCCAAATTATGTTACTGCGCAGCCTTCTGCACGAAGTTTAGACGCGCCAAGATACAGCAGCCGCCGCCGTACTGTAATACTTGGAGAAGGGCTGAGTTACAGTCCACAGTGTATGAATATGACAAAAAGGAAAGTTATTTGGTAACGAAGATTAAAATTGATTTACACAGTTCGGTCATAAATATCTTTTTGCAATTATGTGAAGAGAAAATTGTACTCCTTTTTATACATGTGGTGGGTGAATATATCATAGTTGAATTTCAACCTCCGTCTGTCTACTAGTGATGCATTGTAACCTACACATCATGAATAATGACATAACATTCTTTTTATAGCCACAGTCATTCAATTCTAGTCAAAGTATTTCTATTTTTAAATGTTGCTAATTCAACAATGTAATAGGTATGTGAAGTTTTGCAAGTATTTATGGACAACTTTTTGGTTTTGGAATTATGTACCATAAGCGTTTTGGTATGGAATAAATATATTAAAGATTTAGATTATCAATTTTAAACAAGTTAATAGTTTTAAAACTAAATAAATGGTTTTATAGTATGTACCATCTGCCAACATAGGAACTAAAGAAAAAATTGTGACTGTGATTTTAACTGTTAAGGAGTTCCCTCGTCTGCAGCCAACCCTAGAAGTATTATCAGGTCATGCTTATCATAAGAATGTATTATCATCAGAACCATAGCAATATGCAAAAATTCAACTTTGTACAATGAAAGGAAGTGGTTCTAATTCAGCTTGCAAGATTGACCCAAACAAACAGGGCAAGCTAAATAAAACTGTTTCATATATCAAAGGTGGAATAATCCTGGAAGTATGGAATAATGCAATGACAACTTTCAGAGCGCTTCTACTGCAATAATAAATACATTGTATAATCGCTACAGTAAACATCGTAATTTTGAGCCACAGCATAGGCCTGTAAGTTGTCTTGTAAACCCAAAAAATATTTATCAATTTCAGGTGGTATGGATAAAAATTCATGGTGTTTGAACAGCGACGGAACCGTACGACATGACAATGTAGAGCTGTACCACCTTTCACCGGCGCCTCAGGACTCGCCAACCAAAGATCTTCTGGTGTCTACAGGGTCTCCAGAACATCAGGAGAATGTTAAGCAGGATAGTGACGTCACAGCAATGATCCCAGTGGACGGTGATGTCATTGGTGTCGGATATGACCATATAGAGCTTAACTTCTTCCTTAACGGCAAGAACATGGAAATACCTGTAAGGAATATTAAGGGCACTGTCTATCCTGCCATGTATGGTGAGTCATTGCTTATCTTTGAGTTGTGGTGCATGTACTAATGACGCATGATTAATATTGAAATAGAAGTAGAATATAATAGGTCTTTACTTATGAAACTGGACATTTTAAAACCAGCATTTTCAGATTTAATTATCTGTGGATTGGCGTGAAATTCGAAATTCAATTAAATTTTATTCGAAAGCAGTGTTATTTTAATTTCAAATTCAGTTCATTGTTTTTTTTTTAATTGTGGAAGATATTGGCGTCATGGATAAACTGAAAATTCGTACAATTTTCGAATATTTGCTTTAAAATTATTCAAGAAAGAAAGAAAATTGAAGAAGAAAATTCCCCCCCTCTCTTATCTCCGAAACTAGAGAGGCTACAATTTTGAAAAAAATACAGAAAGTAGATCCTTACTTATATTTTCAGGAAAACCTTTAAAGAAGTCCATGGTCTTTAAAAACGGTAAATCCCTCGACCGTGTCGCACTTGTTCGGTTTTATTTTTTTGTGTATGAAAGTGAGCAGCTCCTGCACACAAACTGTTAGTTTTCAATCAGCTGACATCCTTCAAATTGCTATGTGCGTCAGTGTTCCCATCTGTGAGATTGCTATAGCTATATGCATATGCTAAGTATGCCAGTTTTAATAACATTAATCAAGTTTTTTTTTTCAGTTGATGATGGTGCTATCTTAGATATCATCTTGGATAATTTTAGATATCCACCTCCATCGGGCTATGAGAAAATAATGGTGGAACAATCCTTACTCTAACAAATGATTGCTCTGGGATTATAAGATGATGTTTAAATCTGATTTGCCAGTGCATGGACGCTTACATGATTGTAACTTTTTGGGTGACTATTTTATGTGTATATACAAAGAATTTACTAATTGAATCTTTTCAAAACATGGTTTATTACATTGAGGAACACATAGGTAGTTTTCAAGGGAGTAGTTATAAAAGTAAATCATTATTGGCATAAAGAACAATGCCCAAAAATTATTTTTTATTTTTTGTAGCGTCTTAAAACGTCAGTTATACCGAAGCAATTCATTTATTTTTTTACGTATTTTAAAATTAATACCTGTGCCCGTATTACCCAGTGTAAAATAATTTTATTAATAAGTGATGAATTGACTATAATAACAATGATGTCAACAATGTCCATTTTCATTCGGGCACTCACTTCGATACATAGCTTGTATCAAGCAAGATATAGGGAGACTTCTGGCCAATATTACACACAGAATTTCGTTATAAATGTTGGTAACAAATGTAATGATGTCAAATTTCCATTTCCGGTTGTCAATCAAAAAAAAGTCAGAATAAAAAATAATGGTAAAAATTACGTTCTCCCCTACTCTATGGCTCAATGGTTATAAGAATTCAATCTCAAAATAATTTGGTTCTGGGGTGTGTCTGCTGAAAATTCTTATATATCTAAGCTCAGAAATTAAAGCGGCGATTTTTAGATTTTTTTTTATTTTAAGACGCTAAAGTTGAAAATCAAATAAAACGATGTATGGCAGTTGGGCATTGTTCTTTACTATTTAATTATGAGAATATGTGTAAATAGATAGCACTAATCAAAAAGAGGCACACAGGAATCTATAAAACATGTCAGTCCAGCTTACTTACAAATGGCTGAATAATAAAATGTATTTTCTAAGTACATCATAGGTAGGTAAGGTATTTAATTATAATTATATTACCTAGTTATGCAACATTGCCAGTGAAGAACTTAATTTTTATATATTTTTTTGTTATCTACATTGTCATTGCTGTTCAATTTGTTGAGAACTTTTGTTTAAAGTAATGTGATTTTAGCATTGAAACAAAATTGCATTTATTTTGTTAGATACAATTGTATAATTCATATAATTTGTACAAAGATACTATTTTAACGTATTTTTTCCCATAATTTATACTCATTATGATTTGCCTTGTAATGAGCATTACTTATGAATAGGATTGTTATTGTGATAAGTTAAAATTATTATAACTTGTCTTGGTAGATTCGCAAGTTTTACATCAGGAGCACATATTATTGTCTTATGTTTCCATTGCGGATTTTACTTTTTAATCTGTAACAGTTGTAGTGTTGCTAGTCTAAATTACTATTTGTAATATTAATTTGATGTTGCTTAAGTCTTCTGCTTTGTGTACAGAAGATATTTGTATTGTTCTTAGACATTATTAAGTGTTTATGCTTTATTCCAGTATAATAATTTTATTACAGTAATCTCCAAACTTATTGGCCGGGCTGAAGTTAGGCGCGAGTCGATGCGCAGAACGTATAGTACGACCGACGTATCTTGGCGCGTCTGAACATAGGCTTTGCGAACTTTAGGGCATGTAAGACGGAGATAGCGACACGAACATGCTAACGTGTGAGTGAGACAAAATATGCCGCGTACCGAGCATTGCCGAATTATGTTACTGCGCAGCCTTCTGTGCTAAGGGCTCCCACACAAAACCGCGAATTCGCATCGCATCGCAAATATCTGCGAATTCGCACGAACGCACCGCAAGAATTTCCGATCTGCTTCGCATCGCACATTCCTGCGATATTACGTCATCCTTGGTGACCCCATTTTAGTCCGCTCTGAGACAGCTTTAGAGAAAGACGCGCGGCGTCTTTCAAAAGCTCTTCAAATGAAGATATGCTCATTCTAAAATAATCAAAAAATTTATCTTCTTCAGTTCTCAACGCATAGTACTTTTGAGTAAAATAGTTCCCATCAGAGTTCATAATCGTAATAAATGGATGAACCCAGAATCTTCTTTTTCTTTTATATCTATTTAACAATAACAGCAGTGCAATAATCTTTTTGCGATCCATCTTACGCTTCCTAAAAACACGTCCAGTACGGCTGACTACACTTGAAGGAATGGTCGCCCTACCAAACGGTTTGCCGCACTAAATCGTATCGCAGAAATTCGCATCGCAAGTTCCTGCGATGCGAATTCGCATCGCATCGCATCGCAGTTTTGTGTGGGAGCCCTAAGTTCAGACACGCCAAGATACGTTGGCCGTATTGTAAATCAAGGTATCAGCGAAGGAGCGCGGGTGGACGGGGTATCTACGATCACCCCCGCGCTCTCTTCGCGCAGCGCCGCCAACTTCAGCCCAGCCAATAAGTTTGGAGATTACTGTACACTTATTGAAATAAATAAATTTCATCTAGGATATCGGTTAATATTATGTAATAAAATATAATTATAAGAATATATCATGCTATATTTATGTCATGGTTAATTTTCAAGTAATTGTAGACATAATAAGAAACAGTATACTTTTAATTCCATATATTTACGAGTTTTACTATAGTTGGGCAGCAGAAAATAGTGATGAATTAGCAGTTAATCGGATGTTAAAAAGTTTTAAACTCAATTTTTATAGACCATTTGAGCTCTATAAAAACTCCCTATTAAACTACACACACAATATCACAATATTCACAATATTTACAAAAAGTATTGTTTCAAAAATTAATGTCTATTGGAATACCAGTAGTATAATAGTACCGTATTACTAGTACCTGTACAGGTATGGACATAATTATGATATGTTTTGAATTTTGTTGACAAATTTATAAAATTTCGATAATTGTCTATGGTATTTTTAGAAATTTAGCGGAACATTATCATAATATTATAATTATTAGTTAGGTGCTCAATCCGCTCTCTAATTTATTTGACATTATTTTTGGAACAATGAATATCTAGTTAGATATAAATACGTATTCTATTTGAAAACCTCGTAAATACTTATACACTAATAACGTAATTAACTATTATTATAATATCTAAATTTAATAAAGTATTACTATTTATAATGGTGTTTTGTAATCAATTAAAATTGCATGATGCTTGCAAAAAAAAATTAAATTTAAATAAAAATGATGTTTGCAAGAAAAGATCTATGTCACTGGAAAGTCACTGGACTCTAGAAGAAGTGTTGGAATTGTACTATTATAATTTCTAAAATGGTTTTAATAATATGATAACTAGCTGACTCAGCGAATTTCGTATCGCCTAACAATCAATTAATGTAGTGATACTTTTAACTAAACTTAGTTTTAGACTGTTTAACAAATCAAATATCATTAAAATCGATATAGCCGTTCTTAGACATTATAGTTTATGTCTGCGTATCCCTCGGCCTCTCCCGTCTATCTCTCCGTCTCCGTCTCCCTCCCCCTCCCCCTCTCCCTCTCTCTTCATCTTCCTCTCTCTCTTCCCGTGTTACAGTTATGTTTTGTTTCTAACATAACTTACATATTAATTTTCACATTTCTGAGTTCAAAAATGACTGAGTTTCTTACAAACTTACGTCCCCTGGTTTTAATCTTTAGGGGATGAATAAAATTAAAATGTGTGCAATTCACACGTGGTAGAAGTGAAACTTTCCAAAATTTTGGTCAATAAATCGAATCTTCTACCTAGTTCCTCGCGCCATCTATGAATACAACTTAGCACTTTTTAAAAGGTAACCACGAACATAAGAAAAATCGATCGACCAACCGATTGTTGTTTCTTAGTTAGTTGCTAGATGGCGCGCTACAGTAATTTTGTGTAAGACGGCTGCTAGATGGTACCTACTTAATAATTTACGTGTTGTTGTCGAGGGGTTTGCGCAGCAAAGAGCTCTTATTTGTGAGTATTTTTATATCTTGTTGTGCTAAATAATAAATTTTATAAGATGCCGAAAACTAATGCCGAAATGTGTCGTCAATATCGACGCAAAAATAAAACTAGAATGAAAAAAAATTCTTTGAAAATATTTAAAAGAGCATTTGAAAGTATTTAAAAACAGTATAAAAATAAAACTAAAAAAAAATAAAACTAAAAATAAATAAATACTGGGAGATGCGAACCTGCGCATCAGGTATTGTGAATCTACGTCCTGACCATTGGGCTACGGAGAATTTAAATTGAAAGTCGAAATTAGCGGTTATATTATCTTACCTGTCGTTGCATCCGGTTTCAAATCACTAACGATTCTAAAGAAGTTTCACTTCCAAAAACTATAGAATTAATTCATTTTTGATTCTAGTTATAAGCTTACATATTAATTTCTACATTTCTTAGTTCAAAGTGACGAAGTGTCGTACAAACTTACAACTCCGTAGTTTTTATGTATGTTTATTTATGAACAAAAATTAACTTTAACACATTTTTATGGAAAATCATCCCTTAAGGGGTTAATTTAGGAGATGGAACTTCGTCATTTTTGAAATTAAAAACATGAAAATTTGTATATTAGCTCCAAATTAGAAACGAAATTTGGAAGTATTACTTTTTTTTGGAAAATCATCCCTCAGAGGGTTAATTAAAGGGGTGCAAGTTAGCATGGCAACTTCGTCAGTTTTGAAGTAAAAAGAGTGAAAATTTGTATATAAGTTTATAGTTAAACACAATATAACTGTATCAAGGGTTTCTCGAAATTCATCCCCTAAGGGGAAAAACTAAAGGTTTGTAAGTTCGTACAATACTCAGAAATTGAAAATTAATACCTATGTAAGTTTATAGTTAGAAATAAAAAGTAATTTCATCCCTAAAGGGGAAAAAGCCAGGGGATGCATTTTGTATGAAACTTCGTCATTTTTGATCTCAAAAATGTGAAAATTCATATTTAAGTTTATAGTTAGAAACTAAAATTAATTGTAACAGGTATTTTTATATTATCTATATCTATTATCTGGTATCTTTATATTATTATCTACACTTAAGAAATGTGAAAATAATACTTAAGCTTAATGTAAGGGAGAGGGAGAGGGAGGAGAGGCTAAGAACGACTGTACCGATTTTAATGATCTCTGATTTGTTAAACCAACTAAAACTATAAAAGCTTGGTTAAATGTTAACACTACATTCATTAATTATAATTAATATTAATTGATTTAATCGCCTAATAATTATTAGGCGATACGAAGTTCGCCCGGTCAGCTAGTAAAATATAAAATTGTATTCAAATTATATACAGAAGCATTAATGTTTGATCTCAAAGTATTGTATGAATATGGTGATTGACAAAGAATAAATCTAGTTTGTTTACAGGATATCTTAAAAATTATCAGGTGAGACCGGTTTCAAAAAGCAAATATTGTTCTTTTTTTAGGTTAGGCTTTAGCAGTGAATGATTTGTACGTTATTATATTACTTCATCGGCTGTTAGATATCAACCAATAAGAATCATAAGGGTCAATGCACACGGGATTGGAAGTGCCGCAAACTAACTCTTCTTTTTCTGCTCTCTTTCATGGCCGGCAAAGCATCAGTGATACCTATTGGTGCGACTGTAACAGATTTAGCCCAGCGACCTGAAAAAAAACTATATCTGTATATTTGTTTAGAAAAACTATAAATAATGCTTCATTATTTATTATTGACTAGTTTAATTGAGTAGACTTACTTAGGTTTTAAAATTTTAATGTCGCATAATACTATTATATGTACTTAACTGTTAATTTTTTTCATATCCTTCATGTGGCAGATCAATCTATTTTTCTACGAGTGTGAATGAGATTGTAAATGTAGTTATCTATTATATTTTATATTAATTATTTAATGCCTAAGCTAAATTATTTTAATCAGATTGTATCTGTATTTATCATGCTGTAAAACGAATAATAAAAAATATGGAGTTGATATCTAATTTTACTTGACACTATAAAATCATTTTTTGTAGATACCTAGGTAAGTATATGGTATCTAATACCTTAGGAGGGACAAGAGACACTGAGACCAATTTTAAACTACTATAAACACGAACGAGACAAAAAACTTGTTTAAGATAAAATTCCAAATTCCTAGAAACAAGAATAAATTACATACTAATTTGTTACTGTAAAACTTCTTTTTAGACCACGTTTCGTGTTTTACTTTCTGGCTGTAGGTAGAACAAACTTGTCATTGGCAGATCAATTCATAACCTGCTCCCACAAGGCTCACATTTTGAGGGAATATTTTTTAAATTGTTTTAAAAGTAAGTATAAGTAATATGTAAATAGCCAGAACATTGTAGCGATTGCAAGTATCTGCCAGATGATACAGGTGATACAGGTTGAATTTTTCAAGTAGGTGTGGATGGATAAATTCAAAACTATGAGGATTTAGCGAAAAGTGATCATATTAGTCTCGGGCCGTTTTGACGACAACTTAACTGCATAATTAGATTTTTCAAAAATCAATATTAGCCAGAAATCGAACCCGTTGATTATGCCGCATAAAAATGATTATTTTATGTAGGATTTATTCCATCAATGTGTACGATCTATGATATCCTACATTCGCCCCATACATTATAATGACATCAAAAGAAGACAATTGTTAATATTCTTCGAAAACCTACATACGTGCCAGTGGCGGATTAAATGTCGACGGCGCCCTAGGCAAGGAGTTTATCGGCGCCCCTTGCTCTTTGTTATGGAGTTGTTTTTTTTCGAATGCACAGTTGCTGTTGACCCTAGCGGTCTTTACAGCTCCAAGCGATCAGATGGGCGAGCTTGGAAAGGCTCAGCCGAGAAGTCAAAGCGAGAAGGGAGGACGAGCTCTCCCTCTACGAAAAATAGGGGATGCAAACGACCTAAGGGAGGTGCCCTTAAATTTTTAATTTTGAAAATTTTCGTCTTGCTACGGAGCGACATTTTACTCTTCTTGCTTATCATGGGATAGAGTCACCTTAGAAAGCAGCCCGGTTTCTTGCCTTTTTGATGTGCTCTTTGAATGACGGTCGGGGGTCTGGTGCCGCAACAGCTCTTGAGTCTAGAGTGACCCCGAGATATTCGACGGATTTCGCCCAAGAAATGGTTGAATAATGAAACAGGGCGGATCATTTATCTATGGGTGGATCTGTTGAAGTTGAACTGATCTTTTTCGGGATTAAACTCTATTCTTCATTTCCTAAACTGCTCACCTATGGCGGTGGTTGTGGCTTGGAGGGTTGAAGTGATGCTGGCAGGTATAGGGTGAGATTGGCTGGCAGGTGTATTTGGATGTCTAGTAATGTCTCTAGTTTATAAAGTATAGAGTAAAGGGGAAAGGGCAGATCCATAAGGATCTACGGCCGTTATTGTGTGGATAGAAAAACGTGAGTCCTCACCTCTGTATCGGACCTTGTGATTCGTTAAAAAGTCTCGTATGATTTGCACCAATCTGGCACTCCCATTTGGTAAAGCTTATATATTATGCAGCTGTGCCAGACAGTCGAACGCTTTGGTTACGTCAAAGAAGAGGGCACCGGTGCCTCTGGTAGGCCTTTTGTAACTGAGGCTGGTTAGGATGTGCTCCGTTATGCGGTGCACCTGTTGTACACAATAGTGATTGATTCTGAAGCCGAATTGATCCTTTATTAGGAGAATCTTGCATAGGGCGACTACCTTGATACGGCTGAGAAGTATCTTTTCGTGGATTTTTCCGAACGTGTTAAGGAAACTGATAGCTCGGAGGCTGATACTTGAGTTTGCCGAGCTTATGAATGCCTATCACATCTGCCTCTTTCCAGGCGTCTGGGAAGATACAGTTAGATAGCAGAACAATTAACAATAGTGTATGTAATAGTGTCCATAGCGTGATTTTGACAGGAATCGAACGATGTAGATGTAATCTTGTCGACGAGCGTGGTCCAAAGGTTTTAGAAAAAGTAAGCATAATTTTTTTGAAGTAGGCACTTAGTTAATTTTCTCGTCAAAAAATTCGGTCCGTGCGCGCCCTTTTGTAAAGAAGCGCCCCTAGGCATGTGCCTAGTTTGCCTTAAGGATAATCCGCCTCTGATACGTGCAATGCAATATTTATTACTTTACGCGTACCTACTATTATGTCTTTTGTGGCTACGGTACGCACTCGCATTTGCGTAAAAGCATTTGACATTTCTGTATTGCAGATCCCATTTGCTGGGATCTATTACTTTTTACACGTAGTTACATTCCGATTGAACTAAGTAGGTTCTCGCAGACATTCAATTCCTATTTCTCGCAGTAGGTATGCCATTAGATTATGAATGTTTATACCATTATTGACATAAACACGCAACGCATGCTCAAAAGGCAAAACATTAAATATTAGTCCATGTATCCAATTGTACCAATCTCAGGCCATACACGACTGACAAATTTATATTTTTCAACGCGGCGATGCTATCACATAGTTCTAAAAAGAGTGAGAAGTTTCCTATTTTTTTTCGGTGAAGGCCAGGATGCGTAGGTAGGCCCTGTAGCAGGCTCTGTATCAATATTTGTTGAGCGGCCCCAAATCCCAACTTTAGCTGTCAAACTGGATGAAAAGGCCCGTGCCCACATCATAGATGGCCAAGAACGGCGACGCAGCGTTTGCCTATTCCGATCCTTCGCCCTACGTGTAATGAATTCAATATTGTATTGGAACGAAGTTCCTTATCGCGCGTTGTGAAAGGGGGCTAGACGGAAAAATACGACACTTTTTGATTCTTACGAATGACGACGCTTTTTTTGAAGTGATTCAGAGAGTTTTACAGAGATGG
Organism: Thymelicus lineola; assembly: GCA_963932265.1. Taxonomy (NCBI): domain Eukaryota; kingdom Metazoa; phylum Arthropoda; class Insecta; order Lepidoptera; family Hesperiidae; genus Thymelicus; species Thymelicus lineola. The sequence continues at coordinate 12,999,739 of OZ010685.1, forward strand.
CGCTACTAGCGTGATTCAGAAAGTTGTACAGAGATGGCGCTGTACAACTTTCTGAATCACGCTAGTAGCGTGATTCAACAATACTTAAATCGAAAGGAACTTTGTTCCATCCGGGTGTCCCTTGACACCTCTCATGTTTTTTTTACCTATCGATGTATCTATCTATACTAATATTATAAAGCTGAAGAGTTTGTTTGGTTGAACGCGCTAATGTCAGGAACTACTGGTTCGAATTGAAAAACTGTTTTTGTGTTTGATAGTCCATTTATCGAGGAAGGCTATAGGCTTTATAACATCTCATTTTTTAGTACTCATCATATTTTAGTAGTTAGTTTTTTAAGTCAAATCTAGAGCTTGAATTAGGTGTATGTTCTTGTGACTAAAATTTTAGGCTTTTCTACATAGAACTCAGTGACTTAGCACCCATTTAGATCTCAATTCTTTTTTTTGAAAATGGCTCTCATTTCACATTTATGTTTTTGATGAGATTTAACTATCTTAAAATCCTTAGAAAAGCAGTAGGTTTCAAAAACATAATTAACTATAGTAGTAGTGTCGTAGGCAGGTAATTATGTGAAAAACATATTATTGGGGTTATTTATAACGATTTTCAGAACGTTTGTCTGTTTATGTGTTTTGGATGCTGTTTTATTTTTACTGATTTATTGTAGGAGGGTAGATACGGTTCGGGTAACATTAAGGTCGTAGCTCATTAATACGACACTGATCCCGCACCGCAACCGCACAACACCGCCTGTAAAGCAAGCAGACAACTCGCTTCCCCGCGCCTACTGCTAGCAGGCTACACGCTTCCCCGCGCCTACTGCTAGCAGGCTCCACGCTTCCCCGCGGCTACAGCTAGCAGGCTACTGCCTTTCACACGTATACGACGGAGCCAGTTGCGATCTGTCTCGATTGGAAGCACTTGTCTTTTTTGTTATGTATGTACAGTATGCTTTCTATCTCTGTCTATGTTTAACTAACATTCTTTACAATTTAATATAGACTAGCTGATTTGGCGAACTTCGTTTTTTTCTAAAACAATTTTTTTTTCTAAAATAAAAGTAGCCTAAGTCACTCCTTGTTACATCAGCTATCTGCCAGTGAAAGTTTCGTCAAAATCGGTCCAGCCATTTCGGAGATTAGCCGAAACAAACAGACAGACAAACAGTAATTGTTGAAACATCTCGCAATCGCGTTTCGCTACTTTCGAGAGTGTGGCCAGGCCCACTAGTGCGGCGGGGCGGGCCGACCTCCATCCACCCGCGCACGTACGCCGTCCGTTAGCGGGCTTCAAGCCAGCAGCCGCCGTGCTAAAGCATGCGGGCCGCTCGCTTACGTGTGCGGTACGCCAGACGTTAACTATTGACGAGGAAGGTTGCGGTTAGCTTGCTTCCCGCGTGCGGCCTGCTAATTTTTGTTGTTACTGTAAAGTGCACCTACAGAGCACGATTTTAAGTCTATATTTGAATTCTCATACTTCGGTTGGATGGGAGCGGTGTCGTAATAGTCAGCTACGACCTTTACCGTTTGTTTTATTTCAAACGGTTCATAAATAAAAAAGATAGGCAGGTTACCAAAAAAAAAAATAGTAATTTAAAAATCACGTCTAAATATTTTTTCGAGCTTGGTAACTAATTATGGCTTTATTATTAAGTTCTGAAACGAAGCCAGGGCCGTTTGCTAGTTACACTAAGTCCGTGGTAAAAGCTGAAAGCTATACAAAATACCTAGCACCTCTTATATTCTGTTAAAATAAGATTTTTTATAAAAAAAATTCACAGAAGCGAAAAAGCGAAGGGTAAGTAATTATTGTAGCAATTAATTAGTGATCTATCTACCTTCCGCCCTACGCCTGCGAGCGATTAATATTCATTAAAAAACGGAAGGTAATTTAATTTTTCCACCGCAGTAATAATTTTGAAAGTATAGTATATATTTTTCGAAGGTACCGAAGAAGTTTTAGCGACTAGGTAATTTTTGCAACAATCGATCTCTACACCTAATGGTATTTAACAGTAAACGAATGTACGTTAGATATCATAGCTCCATATTTGGTCGTAGTTTTTAATAAATGTATAGATCTCGGTATCTTTCCAGATCTTATGAAATGCAGCAAAATTATTCCACTTTTTAAAACAGGTGAAAAAACTGATGTTAATAACTATAGACCTGTTTCTGTTTTACCAACTCTTAGTAAGATCTTCGAAAAGATAATACTGAATCAAATTTTAACCCATTTCAATAATAATAAATTATTACATCCTGAGCAATACGGTTTCACTAAAGGCCGGAGTACAACCGATGCCGGGGCTAGGCTTTTAAAGCATATATTTGAAGCATGGGAAGCATCACAAAATGCCATAGGTGTATTTTGTGACTTATCCAAGGCATTTGATTGTGTTGAGCATGAAACATTGCTGTTTAAACTTGGCCACTATGGTATAAAAAACAAGGCCCTTAGCTTGATCGCGTCTTATTTGAGTGATAGAATACAAAAAGTAAGCATAAACGATATTAAGTCATCGGGGTCACCAGCTGTGATGGGTGTACCGCAGGGCTCTATATTGGGTCCGTTTCTTTTTCTGGTATACATTAATGATTTACCACATTATGTAAAGAACCAAGCGGATATTGTACTATTTGCTGATGATACATCATTAATATTTAAGTGTGAAAGGAATAAAGTAAATTTCGACGACGTAAATAGTGCTCTTTCGCATGTGTCGCGTTGGTTCACTATCAATAACTTACTTTTAAATGCAAAAAAAACTAAATGTATTGAGTTTGTGCTACCTAATGTTAAAAAAGTCAGCAAATCTCTTAAACTAAATAATGAAACATTGCATATGGAGGAATCAACGGTCTTTTTAGGGGTGACCTTAGATAGTAAACTTCAATGGGGCCCACATATAACAAATCTCGCGACAAAACTTGGTAGGGCTGCTTATGCTGTTAGGAGAATAAGGCAGTATACTGACGTCGAAACTGCTAGGATAGTTTATTTTGCTTATTTCCACAGTGTTATGTCATATGCCATCTTGCTGTGGGGCAAAGCAGCCAATATAAGTAGAACAAATTTTCATACTCCAAAAAAGGGCTGTTAGGGCTATCTATAAACTTAAGTCTCGGGAATCTTTGCGTGAAAAGTTCAAGGTAATAGGTATACTTACAGTAGCTTCCCAGTATATCTTTAATAATGTAGTTTTTATAAGGAAGAATATAAACGCGTATAAACAAAATTTTGATATTAATAATCGCCAAACAAAAAGAATGTATCAATTAATTACGCCTTCGTTCCGCCTAAGTAAAGTGCAACGATCTTTCATAGGGCTTGGTGTACATTTCTATAATAAAATCCCAAAATTAATACGTGACTTGCCAATAGAATCTTTCAAAAAACGTGTAAAAACACAATTGTTAGGCAAGGGATATTACAGTGTAGACGAGTATTTAAATGACAAAGACGCATGGAAATGATTAGCTCTGCAACCAGTTCCACTCAGAATAGTAAACTTTTGTATGATAATATCTTTTTTTGTAATATTTTTTTAAAAGATGTGCTGAGGAGTTTCTTTAGGCTTTTCTTCTCCTCCATGACAAAGCACCTTCCGAAAAGCCAAAAAATGACGTGCATAAGTGTATCAATGATACCTACCTATATGAATAAAATATTTTGACTTTGACTTTGACTTTATGTTAGTATATTAGTTCATTGGTTTTTAACGACAATATATATTTTTTATTGAAATTTATAAATGTGTTAGCCAGCCAAGCTTTACAATAATAATAACAAGAGACCCGATCTATGGTAAAAATTCGACCGTAATTTAATAGGCATTAAAGGGAAACTTCGTAATGACATATTTGAACGATATATTTTCTTTAATTATTTCTTTAATGATGGCGATACACGATACACGATCAAGTATACTTGTCTAGTTTGCAGCGGACTTGACGCGGCATCCAGTAAACTTGACGGTGTATGGCCACGGTACACTGGATGCCGCATCAAATCAAACTGCAAACTTGACACTTGTAAACTTGATCGTGTATGGGCAGCTTTAGTACTTGTAACATATTTTATATAATTTATACTTACATTATATTCTAACACAAAATATATAAAGTATGGTGAGTTTTATATGTTTATCGAAGACAATTTCGTTGGTGTTGGTTTTTTGTACGTAGGTATCTAATCTAGATTTTCTTTTGTCCTAAGTACCTATGTGGTAAGGAAATAGGTTTTTTGTCCAAACGATTCCTTTATGTTACCTATACTTATTATTACTTTCGGAACTATTTAATTACAAAATTATTTTACTACGAATTACTTATATAAGCGCAGGCTGTGAAATCCGAAACTATAGGATAAAGCAAAAATACTGTGATAAGTTTTAATTACTTAACTTATTACCTAAGCTACAGTAGCTTTTTTAAGGTATCCACATCTCTGACAAATTAGAGCCTCTGCACACGGCGTATACGCACGTTTACGGCGCCGAAAATGCGATCGTACGAGGAAATGCCTCGTGTGCCTCATCATTTGCAGCGCGGAAAACGCGCCGATTCCGCGCGTTTTCGTCGGATGCACTTCAAAAACGCGCCGTGTGCAAAGGCTCTTAGAGATGTTAGCGTTTAAAGAACAATGCCCAAAAATTATTTTTTATTTTTTGTAGCGTCTTAAAACGTCAGTTATACCGAAGCAATTCATTTATTTTTTTACGTATTTTAAAATTAATACCTGTGCCCGTATTACCCAGCGTAAAATAATATTATTAATAAGTGATGAATTGACTATAATAACAATTATGTCAACAATGTCCATTTTCATTCGGGCACTCACTTCGATACATACATAGCTTGTATCAAGCAAGATATAGGGAGACTTCTGGCCAATATTACAGACAGAATTTCGTTATAAATGTTGGTAACAAATGTAATGATGTCAAATTTCCATTTCCGGTTGTCAATCAAAAAAAAGTCAGAATAAAAAATAATGGTAAAAATTACGTTCTCCCCTACTGATGACTCAATGGTTATAAGAATTCAATCTCAAAATACTTTGGTTCTGGGGTGTGTCTGCTGAAAATTCTTATATATCTAAGTTCAGAAATTAAAGCGGCGATTTTTAGATTTTATTTTTATTTTAAGACGCTAAAGTTGAAAATGAAATAAAACGATGTATGGCAGTTGGGCATTGTTCACGACCATAGATTAATAGCAGAAAATCGAATAGGTACCCAATGGAACGAATATTGCATACGCTTCATGTGCTTTGATTCATGGTTTAATTTAACAGATTTGTCCTATACCACCTATAGAATACGATATTTCATTTGAATTGATTGGGTAAAATCGTATTCTGATTCATTTTCGTAGAAACATATTGCACCATTCAATTTTATATTTAACTTCTATTATATTTGCGTGTAATAATATTTACCCAAAATGGAATGAGAGAATATTTGCATCAATTTTGTTTGTTATAGGAACAAAGGAATACTTTACAAAATTTACAACGCTCGTATTTCGTTACGTAGTGGGCCAGCGAAACAGACTCATGTGGAATGGAATAAAAAATGTTCGGGTTTTAAAATTGGTGGCAGTTAGTTTTTCGCGGTACCGTCATTGTTTTCCGGATCGTTTATCACGCCAATCCGTTATTTGTGTTACAAAATGAAAGTGTAGTAGTGATGTGCCGGTTCTATTCATTGTTTACGTTCGCTGGCTGGCAATTCTCGTTTTTCCAATTCGCCTCTATTTGTGTAACAATGGGCTGTAAGTGTGTAAGCATTTATGTTTCGGGGCGTGATGCTCATTAATTCCTGTATTATAATGGATGTCGGCTAATGATAATGACTTCATTAATTACACTCGTAATTGTAGGGCGGGGTCTCTCACAATGAGGGATATTCATAGTTCACCATATTCACCATCAACGTATGAATTGGGAGAGATCACATACCTACTTTTCACACTCATCATGAAAATCGATTCAAGATACAAGAAGCGTGTATTTATATCAAAATTTGGGAAGAAAAGTTTAAATTTTTGAATTTCTGAGTTCCATACCTGACCTTAGCATCAAGGCCGAAAACGCTCCATACAATGATATTATATATTAAAAAGAGGCAGATATGTCATAAGCGCGCGCGTTGTGTGACTCAAAAAGTTCCCAATTGGAAACTCTTATTCAGGTGAAGAAAGAGATAGCGATGTAGTTTTGACGCGAGAGCGATAAAGACGTGCGATAAAGCATTATTTAAACATCATTGGCTCAATATAATAAGCGAAGAAATTGTTCACATATCGCGGATGAGGCATCTAACATGCTTAATGAATTGTGGCATTTGTGGCATATACGAGTATGTCGCTTATTTCCTAAACTTAACATCATACGAGACAGTATTCTATATTCTGAGGGACTCATAATTCGATTATTACTTGTATCTTTGCTGGGGGCCATAACAAAACCCCATCGACATGAAGTAAGTAAAGGAGGCGGAAAATTAAACCGCAGCCGATCAGTAGCAGACGCGTGACCGTCTCGGCTTAACGGAACAAGAATGGGATGAGGTTGGGATGGAAATGGTTTGTAAGTAAGTATGTATTGAACCATAATAGAATAAAATGCACACAATATAATTGGTATGTTTTCCAGTTATCATTTCGTTTTTTTAAAGCTCTACAAAAATAAATCTATTATACCTAGTTACTTACTAATAATAGAAATTAGCTGTGCCTCGCGGTTTTACCTGAGTTAATTGTGGAAAACACTAAAGCGCGCCACACATGGCGAAGATACTATAAAATTTTAGCTTAAGATAAAATATCGCTCACTATACATTTTGTATGAACCATCACACACGGCTAAGATACGATAATATTTTCATATTACGCATGTTAAGATATCAAGCGATATGGACATTTTATATCCCACCAAAAACATAAATGTAAAAAAGGAGAGCCAAGTTCAATACAAAAAATATGCTTGGCTGTGGGCTTCACCGCAAAAAGAATGGAGATCTAAATGAGTGCCAAGTTCTATGTAAAATCGAAATATGTATTTATAGGAACAAAACAACATTATGAACAAGTATTAAACTCTATTTCTTTGCTTTGTTGGATACCTATAACAATTGCTGTTATTTAAAAAAGTGAGATCTTAAAGTAGGTTAGATTTGACTTGGCCAGTTTTCATTACATCAGTCATTTTATAAAGTTATTCAACATTTTAATTCTGATAAAAACTGGCCAAGTCAAATCTAACCTACTTTAAGATCTCACTTTTTTAAATAACAGCAGTTGTTATAGGTATCCAACAAAGCAAAGAAATAGAGTTTAACACTTGTTCATAATGTTGTTTTGTTCCTATAAATACATATTTCGATTTTACATAGAACTTGGCACTCATTTAGATCTCCATTCTTTTTGCGGTGAAGCCCACAGCCAAGCATATTTTTTGTATTGAACTTGGCTCTCCTTTTTTACATTTATGTTTTTGGTGGGATATCATTACTTTTTGTAAAGAAAAATATACCCTTTCCACAAATCTTAGAGACTAAATTGCCGTTTCATGGGTCACCAGTTTCGGGTGTAAATTAAATAGTGATGACCATAAACCAGAAATTGAACCGGAAAAACATTAGCTTTTACGGTGAGTCAAATATTTGTATGATTATTGAAGAGAAGAGTCCCTAAAACTGGTATAAAAATAAGTTTAAGCAACCATATTATCATATATAATTATATTCATAATATATTTACCCTGATTAACTGAATACAAAAGTTATTCTGCTTAGAAGATCGAGTATTTGATTATGGTTATATTCGGTATACAGCTAATTTTATACTATTTAGCCGAGTACTAAATATCTAGATAAATATGACAAACAGGCGATTCTCACACTACTCCACGCCCCGCCACACAGCGTAGATCTGCCTCACCGTGCATTGTTTTAATGGTGTACCAAAGTATATCAGCTTCTATGGAAAATACGCAAGGTTTGTTGCGTTGAATGTGTTGTACATTACAACGACTTTCCGCGAGGGACAGCAAAGGGAAAAGTATCCGTAAAACGCGTAAAATTACGGGTGGGGCTGCGGTGCGGTCTACAACAGCTATGTTCGAATATCTATTTGGCGGAAACTAGCGCCATTAATTAGGGTGGCATAACTCAGCAAACTTCACTCCGTTTACAACAGCCATGTTCATATATCTATTTGTCACAAACTAGCGCCATTTAGAAATGGCCATTATTGGAACCTCTATTTTCTGTAAACAGCTTGAAACTTTTTCTATTTTTCCTTCATATGAGATGGCCCTCGTTCTACCTCAATACTCCATGCGCTGAAGTATGCCATATTAAGCCCCACGTGCACAGAGGCCTTAGTGCGAGTTTTACGTGACATAACGGGCTCACAATGTAAATGCGAGTTTGCTAAGATTTGTATGGGACCGAAGCTTTTCTTTTCACTGCCGCTAGATGGCTCTGCTTTGGTCCCATACAAACTTTGTATGGGGACACCACTTATTTTTCGACTTTTTTTATTTTTTTGATTTTTTCCTACGATTACACACAATTACCGAGCTGGATTCCAAATTTCATCCTTCTAGGTTATCTGGAAGTAGGTTAGATTTAGGTACTATATGTCAGTCAGTCAGTGCTAAAACTTACGACTTTTTGACCTTCATATCTTTGTAACCGTTTGAGCTAGCTTCATGAAATTTGGGTTTCTACATGTCCTTATGGATATAATCAAACACACGTAGTTTTATGTGTTTACGTTAAAGAGGTTTTGAGTTATAGAAGGGTCAAAAGTGGCACCAAGTGGTTCGTGTAATATTACACTCGGCGCTGGCTAGCCAGTTCCTTTGCTTGAACTTGGCTTGACACGCTGCCGCGTGTCTAGATTAAGATGCTTAATATATCGTAACATGCCATCTTAAGATCCAAAATATATCGTAAGCTCCTTACACAGAGTGTGCACAATATTCGATGCAAAATGGAATGAAATATATTAATTTTACTTCTTCTTAGCCGTGTTGGTGTTGGCGGCTTAGAATACTGACCCCAATCCCGCGCCGGATGGGTGTCGTAAGAGGCGACTTAATCCGGCCCGCTGGTGGTAGGGCCCTCGGAGGGATTATATTGGTAGTATTGATTTTAATTGTTAATTAATACCATTATTACTATTATAATTTCTCCAGGGGTTCGCCTGGATAGCTACCACCAGCATGAGTCAGCCGCCAAACGACTCGTCGTGTTCCGGCTGGGGGCTTGAGAGCCAGTTCTTTCTTTCTTTTTCTTCTTTCTTTCCTGGCCGGCAACGCATCAGTGATGCTTTTGGTGTTGCTGATGCCCATGGGCGACGATAGCCACTTACCATCAGGTGGATCGTCAGCTCGTTTGCCGGATATTTCCATAAAAAAAAACCTTTTCTCTCTGTTTTTGTTGTTGTTTTTATTATTAGTACGCAAAATATTGGAAACTATTGAAAACTATAAACTATAAACTTTCCTTTGACTTTTTAAAATATATTTGAAACATTTTCGATGAAAGGTCTTCGTAAAGATTAAACTCACCGCGGTCTTTCCTAAACTTTATATGATTAATTTCTACCCAAATTGTTCAGTAATGGCAACGTGCGGCAGAAATTTTTAAGTCATATTCGAAGTCAGAATCATCATCCGATGAGCTATCCAATAAATCTAATAGTAAGGCCGTATTATTAATATTAGACTATCCTGTATATAGATTGCGTGTGACCCAGAGAAAGATTCGAGCGGATATAAATATTATCGTATCTTAGCCGTGTGCGATACCTTAAGATACCATAATATTTTATAGCAAGGCATCTTAACATAAAATATTATCGTATCTTCGCCGTATGTGACGCGCTTAACTACTAAAATATATGATGTTATGTAGCCTATAGCCTTCTTCGATAAATGGCCTATCAAACACAAAAATAATTTTTCAATTCGAACCAGTAGTTCCTGAGATTAGCGCGTTGAACCAAACAAATAAACAAACCCTTCAGCTTTATAATATTAGTATAGGTAAGCACATAATTTAATATGGTCTTTAATAGACTTCTCTCTCATGCTGACTCAGTCAGTATGACATTATTCATTATTACTTGTTTCGCTACATATAAATAGCATAAAATTGCACTTGGACAGCGTGGCGGACTTTGGCTTAAACTCCATTAATGTGGGTCCCAAGGGATACAGTCTGACTGTCAGTCTGTCTGATCATCAGACTCTGATGCATAGGTTGCTTGGTTAGTAGAAATTCTACAAATAAGATAAAAATGTTAGCTGACCAAATCCATGGGTATCTTTTATTGAGCGAAATCCGATCAAAGTTTGCCCATAATCTCGATGCTTCTCCGCGCTAACTTCGAATAATAAATCAGCGATCAGAGTTGCAATAAGTGTTATTTGTCCAAACCAAGTTTGGACCAATTTACGATTGACCTCAGCTTTTCAGGTACTTACTATAATTTATAAGCCCTAAACACGTTAGTTGCGTCAACATTTTCAAAGAACTTTCAGCCTGTGCTATGGGAGCCTATGGGGACGGGTAAAGATATCTAGCTAGACGCACAGTGGTGAATATGGAACATACCGCGGCCAGTACGTCTATTCTAACAAACACACAGTTTTATTCCGTATTGTATTTTGCGGTTATTATAATATTATCTTCATGATTTTTATTATGAAAGTTTTAACCATAGTGAATTGAATCCCAGTAAGCTCTACTATAATAATAACGTCCTAAGTATAATCCTTTATGCTTCGAGTTATATTTGTAACATTTTACAGAATTCTCGCGCTATTTCCAATAATTTTGCCGCGTCCGAATACACGTTCAATCAATTTAAGCATCGAGACATATTAGATTGGAAGATATATTTAACTTTACCGAACGTTCCCCACATTCTACGAGTGGTATTCTTTTTCAGGTAGACGTACTCGACAAATACGAAAGCAGTGTCGTCTGGCGTCTGGCAAAGTCTATTTTGCTTTAAATTGTCGATTTCTATTTTTAAATTTACTTTTTTCTTTACCTGCGTTTTTATAAAGCGAAGTGTCCACCGTCACTCATGGACATCAGCAACATCAAAGGCATCACTGATGCGTTACCGACCAAAGAAGAGGGGAAAAAAAGAAAGAAATAACTGTCTCCCATGTCTCCAGCCGTATACGACAAGTCTTTGGCCGGGTGATAGTTCGCCAGTCTACACGTAAATACTAAGTACTAACAGTAAAAATTTTAAGGATTTATTAATAATAATCCTTGTGTGAAGCCTTGCCACTACGCGGGCCAGCTCCAGTCGCCTCTTACGACACTCTTGTATGTCGCCATGGGATTGATTCAGTATTCTAAGTCCAGTAAAATAGACTGAGCATAAAGCAAGTTATGATACTATTTCACCCTCATCCACGATGCTCCGAGGTTATTCTACTTTATATTTAATGCCCTGCGTAGGGTGGATACTAGATGGACACAACGTATTATTAGCGTCATAGGAATGTTTGAGTATTACTTATGTGGTAAAAGCTTCTTATCGATTTTAAATAATACCTAATAATATTATAAATTACCTGACGTCGGCGGACGTTTTTCTGCAACATGTTTTATATTGTATTATCCTTTTTTAATGAAAACCTTTAATTAAGATAGGTATGCTTACTTATGCCCCAACTCAGAGTCACTAATGGTTACTTAAATCGCTCCTTAGTACAGAATTTGTATGGTGATTCTTTACTAAGCAGCGATTAAAGTAATCATTAGTGACTCTGAGTTGGGGCGTAAGTCCCCTATTTTTCGCGAAATTCGCTTTACTTCTTACTTAAAATTTTGTTATTTTAAACTTAATATTAACAACGGATTCCGATATGATTTTTCACAAGCCATTAACTCAAATAAGTCAAGAGAGCATTTTTAAACCATTAGACACCGCGGAAGAGCACTGAGGATTTCAGCGCAGGAATATTTTTAGTAATTTTCACGTTTAAATCTATTGCAATTTACCCGGCCAACAGAGTGCCATCAAGAGCGTTTTAGCAGCTATCCACGCCATTTCACGGCACCGTTAAATCTAAAATGTACTTGTCTGACTCTGAGCGAAGAACGGGTTACGAAGCTACGGATCGTTTGACTAATAGCTTAAACATAATATCTTCTATCCAACTACAGACTTAAAATAAATAGTATTTTAGTGACTAACAAAGCTTGTTAATTTATAGAAACCCGTTGGTTGTTAACCCGCTAACCTTATCTAAGCTAAGGTAACTAAGGGTTAATTCCCGATCCAAGGACTACAGAAATTTTGTCACTTTGCTACGGCATCGACTGCACATGAACAGTCGCAACATGAGCAGTTGTGTGATTTTAATAAATAAATAAATAAATAAATAAATAAATAAATAAATGTTTGGATAAGGGCCAATCAGGAATCTTTAAAGATCCTTCGGACTAATAGATTGCATTGGTTCGAATATAATTATGATACAACAAACTAGATGACGTAAGGGGGGACTGTCAAATGAATTAAAAAATTATTATAATCAGCCAAGAGTATTAGTGTTCTGTCATTATAATACATTACAAACTACATGGTGTTTTGGGACTGTCAAATGAATTTGAAACTTAAAAGATCGACATTACATACGCAATCGACTTTAATACGCCTGCATAGAGTCCATATTATTATTAAGTACTGTGAGTTTATTATAACTTAAATACAAACTAATTTTGTTGAAAATCTCGTATTTCCTACTATTAACATTGACTAAAGTTAGTATGTGTAATTTATTAAGATAACATAATCAAATAAAGGTATTTTTCTCAAGGCACAAAAATGTTAAAGTCAGTACATTTCTCCATACTAAATGGGCATTCTCCTTTCTTGAACTTCTTAGGTGTCTAGAGTTATTTAGTGTAATAACACTAGACATGGAATAAAAATGGTATAAGCTCAATGAACCTCTAATGATATAACGCACTAGTTCTAATAAAAGCCCAGCAGACAGTAAAAATGGGACGATAAATTTTTACAACATTTAGAGGCGTGTTACGGCAGTATGCCAGTTATTTGCTGGTGGTATGACAAGTCCAAATCAGAATTTTATGTTGGAAACTACGATACGACACTCTGCACATGTTGCTAGTTAAACACAAGTAACGGAATGAATACGCAATTAGGATTTGTGCTATCTCAACGTGATAGTCGCAATACGCATAAGTATAAAATATATACGTTTGTTTTTTAGTTACAAAACTAATTTATGTTACGAGCAGGCGTTCCAAACTTTTTAGGGTTCCGAACGAAAAAACCGAAAAATTTTCTCCGAAACTACTGACTGACTAATGAGTTACAATTTGGTAAGTATACACTAATATGCTATTTTGTGACTCAAAAACGAAGGTATAAAGAAAACAAATGAGTTTTGGAAAAAAGTGTTTAATTTTAACAAAATCAAAGTTAAAAAATAACTGTTTTGCAAACCATAGGTATTGTGTGGCATATCAAATAAAAGGGCTTATCATAATATCTCAAATATATGTATTTTTGATAAAGTTCTACAATGGATAGTTTCAAAATTATTCAAGAAAGAAGGAAAACTGAAGACGAAAATTGACCATTATCTCCTGAGGCTAGAAAAATCTTTTGAGAAAAATACAGAAAATATAATAGTACTTTAGTTAAATATTACAGGCAAAATAAGAAGTATATGGTTTTAAAAAAGGGGAAAAATAAATAAAATAGAAAAAATAACTGTAAATACAGACTTAATCAACAAACGGAACCCTCTCCAAGCGAGTTTAACTCGCACTTGTCAAGTTATATTTACATAGTACTAATATACTTTATTAAGTGGTTACCTTACCACGGTCCATTCCATGCACACCGGTAATAAATGCGGTCAAAAAGAAAACGGGAAACCTAGATATCCTATTTCTATAACATACTCGTATTTATTTTCCCTAAACTAGTTTTTTTTTGTTAACTTGTGGCGTGTAACTATTTGAAAATTTCCATACTCTCAAAGCTAACGAAGTATTTGATATTTTTAGGTTCAGAGTAAACTTTATACTTATGTTAGATAATATTATATTAAACGAGAGAGGCATTATTTTCGGAGTGTAGCGTCGGAAACTGCAAGCGAAGTAACTTTGAGATGGATTTTGCATTATCGGCACTTTCCATAAAGTGTTCAAAGAGATTCTTCTCGCATAACAGGCACTTGCGTTGCAGGATTTAAAGGATACCTAGGCGTCTCTCAGACAGTTTACTTTAACACATCATACTCACTTCACGATATTATCGGAGAAATATTTTAATCTGAATTTCATACGAGAAACGATGCAATATGGAGAATATTATGTATAGTGAATAGTAGGTAAAATCGTTAGGTTTTTTTATGGTAGGGCCCCGCTATTGAAGTTGTTTCAACGATATCACTAGTTCTTAAATGGATACTCTTGATTTTTCTTCCACGCCTGACCTACCAAATAAAAAGGCATATTATATTGAAGATCCAGTTAAAAGGAATTTCAAAGTTTGAAATTCTTGTGTTTACGATAAGTTGTTGTTTTCAGATGTAAGGTCGTAATGTTGTAAATGAACTACCTAACTTTTTATTATAAAATCATTTTAGTTAATGCGTGTTACGAATTCATTAGCCCATTTATAACTTCAAATGGATAGCAAACTAAAGTAGGTAGGTAACTACTTAACATTCTTCGGTTTACGACAAATTAATGAGAGATTTACTATGCCTATTTTAAAGAGTTTGTTTCTTCAAGGGATGTTGAAGGGATGCATTTCACTGTCTTTGCTTCGTTTTGGATAGATACGCACTAAATTTTAATAAAATTTTTAATATGCAGTTTTCGCACTTTTTACATAGCTCTCCGTACGAGTCTGCTAATGTTTGTAACAAGATCTCTATGTTTTAGGTATAATTATTACCGTAGGACAACTTGGGTTGACCCCTAAATAAGCTGTAACTAACTAAATTAGTAAACTTGGGGTTGCACTCAATTTCACCTCTGCACTGGACTGTAAATAGATTGTATTCTAAAAGAAATACCTTTGCATAGTTACCCACACTCCGCACTTGAATTCCATGTGTCACGGATGAAGTCATAGTCAACACAAATAACACATATCTAACAAGCTCGACTCAAGAACAACCATTTATCTGTCACATAATAAATGTCTTTCACATAATGTCTTGGTCCTCTCACAGGCAGTCACAACTGGACCTTGGCCCTTGGGGTCCTCGAAATTTGGGGGCTATAATATACCTATCTATACGATGCCATTAAAATAGTCAATTGCAGACAGACACTTGTGATAAGGGTCAGTGGTCTCCAGAGAGTGAGTTTACGAAGCCGTAAAAATTTCCACCGACTTCGTTATCTTGGACTCTCGGGAGAGTTGAGACGTGTGTTGAGTCGAGGAAATGGAAAATGGTCGAGTGCCGGCTGGTATGGCTGGCTACACGGGCTACATTTAATAATTAAATCTTCACCGAAATATATTACTTACTTTGAAGGGTTCTGTATAATTTTATAACGGGAGCGTAGACGGGCTGGAGTCGGTTTTTTAGGGTTCCGAAGAAAAATCAGAACCCTTATAGTTTCGTCATGTCCGTTCGCGTACGTTCGTACGTCCGTCTGTCCGTCTGTCCGAAGCAAAGCGCGGAGACCCTTAATGCTAGAAAGCTGTAATTTGGTATGGATATACATATTTGTTAAAACTCCAGAATTGTAGAATAAAATATTGAAAAGCATTATTTTTTCAGGGTGCCTCCCCTACAGGTAACGTGAGGATGATTTTTTTTATTCATCTCGTACCCTATAGTGTGGGCTATCGTTGAAAAGGACTTCTAAAAATATTATGGGTCATCTAAGACCATTTTTGGAATTAGGGGTTCGTTTGAGAAATATTTGGTTTTAAAGTGCTAATTTTGGTTAGAGTCAAGTGTCCCCCCTCTGCTAGCTAAACGGTTGAAATTGGAAAAGTGAAAAAATGCTCAAAAATAGATTATATGATGAATTTACAAGGAAAACTAACACGGATACGTATGTTAGCTTTTAATTAGTGAGTAATAGTGGATAAACTTAATACTTCGGAACCACAGAATAATTAGTAGACTAATTATTAGATGTTCTGTGTTCGGAACCCTACATTGCGCGTGGTACGCGCACTTGCCCGGTTTTTCCTTATTTCTGCGTTCCATAAACAAAATACAACTGTTTGTATTTTGAATATGTGAAAAGTGAAAACATTTTCAATAACTCTTTTTGACTTATCAATGATATGTACTTAATTATTCTGTTCGTCTGAATTCTTGCCTCCAATAAAATGAAGACTTCAATTTGTACTGAAATAATAATAAATAATTTTGAAAAATAATACACGGGACAGAAAATAAATGTGTTTTTATAGATAAGTAGGTATTTACTTTTGTCTGTTTTAACAATTACTTATAAAATGTTTTCTGTTGCTGTTTCTAATGGATTTGTGAAAATTAGTTAAAAATGGTCTTAAAATTTTTCCTTTTTTTGTAATTTACAACGCAACAGAAATCGTGCAACCCATGGTTAATTTTTTCCTACAATGCAAATAAGCCATATATAAATATTCTTCCGTATAAAAACTACATTAGTAAAGATATACTGGGAAGCTACTATAAGTATACCTATTTCCTTGAACTTTTCACGCAAAGATTCCCAAGACTTAAGTTTATAAATAGCCCTAACAGCCCTTTTTTGGAGTATGAAAATTTGTTCTATACCTAATGGCTGCTTTGCCCACAGCAAGATGGCATAAGACATAACACTGGAAATAAGCAAAATAGACTATCCTATCAGTTTCGACGTCAGTATACTGCCTATTTTCCTAACAGCATAAGCAGCCCTACCGAGTTTTGTCTCGAGATTTGTTATAATATGTGGGCCCCATTGAAGTTTACTATCTAAGGTCACCCTCAAAAAGACCGTCGATTCCTCCATATGCAATGCTTCGTCATTCAGTTTAAGAGATTTGCTGACTTTTAACATTAGGTAGCACAAATTCTATACATTTCTTTTTTTGCATTTAATAGTAAATTATTGATAGTGAACCAAGGCGACACATGCGATAGAGCACTATTTATGTCGTGGAACTTTACTTTATTCTTTTCACACTTAAATATTAATGACGTATCATCAGCAAATAGTACAATACAATATCCGCTTGGTTTTTTACATAACTTGTTAGCGACACTATCAAATGGTATAATAATACAGGGTGTTTTTTTCAAAATCAACGGGTTCCATTCCTGGCTAGAAATATTGATTTTTCAAAAATGTAACGATGCAGTTTTAGTTTTCAACAAAATTGGCCTCGAGAATTCTTACAGCATTTTCCCCTATTCCTCGTAGTTTCGGATTTGGTCCTTCATGCACACTTGGAAAATTCACCCTGTATAATTACTAGTATTGCGCTTTTATGAGGAAATAATTAATTATACGAGTACATGCTATATTATAATACAATAGTAGATACCCGGCGTGTTAAATTACGGTAAAAAATTCTGATGAGAATGACAGATCATTGTTTTTGTGTTAACGTCGTCTTTACATAATATTATCTTAAAAATGTTGTGTGGGAAAAGTGAAAAATGGACTTTATCAATGGATCAAATGTGCCTAATGCATTGTTTTGGATTATTGCCTTTAAAATAAAACCATTTTGTGGCCTGTTGGTTGGATGGATTCAGAGTCTTTATAGAATATCTGTATAAACTTTTTTGTGTTATATACTTATAGATAATACCTAAGTTTTTTAGCATCCACTCATATTTTTTTAATATATCGTGTATTAGAACAGGAGTTACAGCTGTTTTTCGATTTTTATTTTTTCTCACTTATCCGACTTTTGCAAATACCGCTTTATCTATTACTAATTTTTATCTGTAGTAATTAAGCCGTGTAAATCGTTAGTCTCATTATTTATGAGTAGAGATATTGTTGCGACAATATGTACTTAAAATATCAATAATACTTGACAAAAAATAACCGAATTCACAATTTCAGATAACTCAAAAACTACTCGTATGATCTTGCTCTTTAAATGGGACTACATGACGAGCATAAAGTTATGAGGTAACACACAAAAAAGACAATCAAATTGAGAACTTTCTCCTTTTTTCAAAGTCGGTTAAAAATAACTTACACGTATTATAAACTAGCTGCCTCGGCAAAATTCGTATCGCCTAACAATCAGTGAATGTACTTCGTTATTTTATGTAGCTTTTATAGTTTTGGTAGGTTTAAAAAATCAGAGACCTCCCTCTCTCTATCCCTCCCCCTCCCTCTATAAGCCTCTCCCTCCCCTCCCCCTAACTATAAGCTTATATAGAAATTTTCATCCTTTTTACTTCAAAACTTACGAAGTTGTCATACCAAATTGCACCCCCTTAATTAACTCTTTGGCGATGATTTTCCAAAAAAACGCATTACTGTTAAATTTTGTTTCAAATCTTGAGCTAATAATATAATAATATCAATTTTTATGTTTTTAACTTAAAAAATTACGTTGCTTACTAAGTTCCATCCCCTAAATTAACCCTTGAAGGGTTTCCAAAAAATGTATTAAAATTAATTTTTGTTAATAACTATAAACTTATATAAAAAAATCTTGTTTACGTGTTTGTGACGAAGTTGGTCTGTATGAAAGTGACTTCAAACCCCTTTTATTTAAGTGGGGAAATCCTCATGGATGCCATTGGCTATGCCGGACTCCTACCGGCTAAAACCCCACGGGTGTACTCCTCTACACTGGAGGTCAGGCCCACGGGTACGCTCTCCATTCTTCCGCGGGCCTGACAGCGCCGATCCCTTCTGAGATCCCTTTCTCAGGTGTGGGCTTCTCTTCAAGGTACGCAGCTCATACACCGCGCGCGCCTTCTCGAGGCCTTCGGTTATTGACGGCTGACACTTTATGTGTCCACCGTCAAGACCTCGTTCATGGAGGACGGAGAAGGGCCTGGTAGGTCCTACTCTCCGTCTGCGGATTGGAAGGTTAGATGATAACTCCCTCTCCCTCTCCGCAGCTTCTTTCTGCGACATAACCCCCTCGCAGAAGGAAAGTCCTACGTCCCAAGACCTCTCGGTTCTGACCATTGCTCTAATAATGGCCGAAAGTGAGAGGTCATCCCCCATTTCTGCGACGAGTTCACGGCGCTCGTCCTCCCAGGCTGGGCACACTAACAATGTGTGTTGCGCCGTGTCCTCGACGCAGCTGCAGTGGCACCTGGTGGTCGGCTCTCTTCCAGCTATACGGCACAGGTACTTTCCGAAACATCCATGTCCGGTAAGCACCTGTGTGAGCCGCAAGGTAAGCAACCCATGCCGCCTGTCCAACCAATCCTCCAGGATTGGACGGAGACTTCAAACCCCTATTTTAACCCCTCTAGCCTTCCTCGATAAATGGACTATCACATACAATAAGAATTTTCAATTCGAACCAGTAGATCCTGAGAGTAGCGTGTTCAACCAAACAACCAACCAACCAAACAAACAAACTAACAAACAAACTCTTCAGCTTTATAATATATAGATAAATATTCACGCGAATAAAGTCATGTCATGCATGATGTAAATGATGTAATGCATAATGCATATTATTATATAATATGTATATTTCGAAACCGGTTTCTTGATTAAATCGGAGGAGTTCTTGTACACCATGTATTTGGTGTATCTGAATAAACTGTGTTACAGTGTTATGATCAGTCATGGTTTTGTCTGTCTGTTGGGAAGTCGTATTGTGTGTGCGAGACAGGTTATCTGTCTTTATTTGTGTGCAAAGAAAACATTTTCATTAACTACGTCCCGTAAGTAAATATGAGCAGTTTAAAAAGCTTAAATACTTGATTAGGCAGAAATATATATTAAGTCATTCTTGATTAAAATATTTACGATGAAAGGTATGTAACAAAATGACAAAACTACGCTAATATTATAAAGGAGAAGGCTTTTTTGCATGATTCATTCATCTGCCGACCGGACATTCGATGACCTAGAACTACAAACTTTAAACAGTATCTTTAATCTTGTATGGTCTAGGGCCCTAGGCAATCAATAAGAAAGGATTTTGGAAAATTCAACCTCCAAGGGTTGAATAAAAAGTAGAGGCACCATCTGTAGACGAAATCCGACCGTGATTCAAATAGGTAAATGGTTATTCACATTGGCACTATCAAAATGTTCTCTTGTCATAAATGTGATTATTTATTCACATAAATTACATATATGTATAAGAAAATACTAAATAATAACTAAATCTTTTGCGTACAAAAAACGTCTTGAATTAAATCTAGCGAAGCTCGAAAATAACATGCTGCTATATTTAATTATTCTATTCAATTATTTTAAATAGTATAAAATTATACAGAATAAAATAAAAATCGCAAAATATCAGCGATATTTATCTATTTTAACCGCTCATGGATCATTTTTTGTTTTGCTAAAAATCAAGTTTTTGTTAGATGTGAGCTTAAGTTAAATCAGGAAAAAAACAATTTGTTTATCTATTATAGTTACCAGCAGCTAGTTGTTTTGTTACGAGCACTAATTGGACTAACAATATTATCAAATGTAATGAACATTAATTGGGCTTATTTTATTACTATTGTGTGACTAAATACACTCACACAAAATAATGTTGAAAAAATACAGCTAATTAAAAAATCTTCCATGCGGGCAAAGCTGCGGGCAACATTTAATATATATTTTAGTTGCAAGGCAGCTAAGAAAGCTGTGGGAGATTTTACAGCTTTCTCACATTAGCAACCAAATCACTGAACAATGTTTTGGGGTTGATTATAGAAGGAGAATCATCCTTCATGAATTGACGCACCCTACATTCGTCTGCAAGTCTCACCCCGAGCAGGAGTGGTTGGTTCTGATTCGAGGATAGATAGAGTAGCCTCTTTAAAAAAGGTCGCACTGAAAACCAGTAGCCGTGGTTCGCCACGGCATGATGCTGAGTGCGAACCTTTTTTGTAGAGCACTGCTGCAACGGATTGTCATTTTCTACAACGTAATTGCTGTTTTGATTGCATTTTGTAGCCTGTTGCATAATGCTTTACGAAAGAAATAATTTCTTTCTTTCTTTCTTTCTTTCTTTCTTTCAACCCAATATGTATAAATAACGGTACACACTCATAGCACTACACTAGAATACCCTGTGTAGCCCGTGGGTGCCATGAACAACACACAAAACAAAAACACACTCACCCAGACCGAGAACAGAAATTCAAACTCATCATACAAACCGCCTCGCTGGGAGTTGAACCTAGGACATGTCACGGCGATCCGGTATGGTAACCATTGTGCCACAAGGGTCGTAAATTCAACCATAAAATAAGGCATTCGAGCTACATAAAATAAGAATTCAAATTGATGAAAACATATTAAGCTCAGTTTTTTTGCTAGGTCCTCTACCTCTCTACTATGGAGTGGGTGTATCTGATGATATGGGCCTACGTGGTGGGGAGGTCGATTGGTGCTCAGGATGAGTCCGTGCCATCTCGGCTGGTCCACCTGCAGCAAGGACCAGTGAAAGGATAC
The DNA here is from genome assembly GCA_963932265.1 of Thymelicus lineola. Classification (NCBI taxonomy): domain Eukaryota; kingdom Metazoa; phylum Arthropoda; class Insecta; order Lepidoptera; family Hesperiidae; genus Thymelicus; species Thymelicus lineola. The sequence goes on from OZ010685.1 coordinate 13,021,386, forward strand.
AAGGCGCCTGATGGAGATTTTTTTGTTTTCTACGGAATACCATACGCCACCGCGCCTACTGGCAAGGACAGATTTAAGGTATTATCTACTGGAAAATTGTTTTGAAGTTTTAAATAAAAATAAATAATAGTTAAAAAAAAACTATAAAAAACACGCAAACACGCTTTTATAGAAAATCTCAACTAAAAATAGAAAAAATTTGAATTAAGAATCGTGTAATTGTAATAAAGCGTGGGGTGCTTTAAGATATTATCAAATTGATAATCCTTCTTTCTACTTAATGACACCATGTACCCCACGCTTTTATTACAATTACACGATTCTTAATTCAATTTTTTTTTCTATTTTTTAGTTGTATTTTCTATAAAAGCGTGTTTTTTAGTTTTTTTTTAACTAAATAATTTTTTTCATTTTTAAGTTTTTTAGTTTGAAGTGGGTCAAAATCAAGTCCAAAGGAGTCGGTTACAAGTTACAAACAAACATACATACAGGTGAAGCTAATATAAAGCGTGTAATATAAAGCTACCACCCTCTTGCTTGAGTTAGCCGCCAAACGATTCCTCGTTTGTCGTTTCACCTGGGGGCATTAGAGCTACTTCTTGCTTTTTTGGTCGGGAACGCATCGTTGATGCATGAGTGACGATGGCCATTTATGTAGGTGGATCGTCAGCTCGTTTATCGATACTTATCTTTTGAATCAGACATTAAACTTATTATGGCACAACATAGCAGTTTTATTGGTCGCTAAATCTTATTTATTTAACAGTATAAAACATGTGGATGAAGAATTAATTATCACCATCATTAAGCCAATTCACCAAAAAACTAAGTTCACACAAAAAACAAGGCCAAGGTGTTTAAATTGCTTGATCTACATATTTAAAACCCATTAATTATATTGCCTACTAGGAAATGCCTACTAGTAAGGAAACACTCGAATAAAGGTATGGACGATATTTTTTAAACATATATAACTTTTTTAATTAGTGAACCGATTGAGATAAACAAACACTTTATAATAACCCAAGCTCAGTGCAATACATCAGTGAAAACGTTATCTAAATCTATGAAGCCGTTCTTAAGACAAGCCGGAACAAACACACAGTCAGACAAAAATTCTACAAATAATTTTTATGGGATTTGTTACATTAATAAATCCCCTATTAAAAGTTTTTCTCAAATACGTTTCATGTACAGAGATCGACCTGTTACAGTTTTATTATAGTACCCGGATGACCGAGCTTTGCTCGGTTTAGTGTTGCTTAACAACGCCATTTACTGAAGTAGCTTTAGTATTGCTACTTGCCAATAGATGTCAGGAAGAGTACATTGTAGAAGTTTATCATTGCCTGAAAACACCAATAAAACGAAATTTTCTAAAAATGAATCCTAGCTAGATCGATTTATCGCCCCTGAAACCCCCTGTATACTAAATTTCATGAAAATCGTTGGAGCCGATTCCGAGATTCCAATTATATATATATATACAAGAATTGCTCGTTTAAAGGTATTAGATAGATCGATTTATCGCCCCTGAAACCCCCTGTATACTAAATTTCATGAAAATCGTTGGAGCCGATTCCGAGATTCCAATTATATATATATACAAGAATTGCTCGTTTAAAGGTATTAGATATCTTTTATTCACCTATTGATGACTCATATTTTGCCAACTGGTTTGGATTGGTAAATCTGCTTATCTGTATTTAACCAGGTGGTATAAAATTGTCAACAGGTTTATACTTACGTAACGTGTTGGGAATATCTTTGTCCGTTCTAATTGTCCGTAGGCAAAGTTGACCATTATACATTTAGAGGCTCGTTTACTTATTTATCTGCTATGAACAAAAATAAATCAATGCCATTTTCACATGAGGCCTGGATTTCTAATATATAATTTTATCATTTTATAGGCTCCTCTTCCACCACCTATCTGGTCACAAACGCTGGAAGCAGTCGATAACCGCATCATATGCCCACAGAAAGACTACATGGGTGTAATTCCTAAGGACAGAAATATTCGTGAAGATTGCCTGCTAGCTACGGTATATGTTCCCAATACTTTAGAAGATAATATCCCAGTTGTAGTTTACGTCCATGGAGGTGGATACCTGATAGCATTTGGAGACTATGTAACGCCGAGAAATTTTGCAAAGACTAAAAGAGTGATACTGGTGACTTTTAATTATCGTTTAGCGGCTCATGGTTTTCTATGTCTCGGCACAAAAGATGTGCCTGGAAATGCCGGGATGAAGGATCAAGTAGAGTTACTACGTTGGGTGAAGAGAAATATTGCAAGCTTTGGGGGAAATCCCGAGGATGTGACTTTAGCGGGATATAGTGCGGGATCAGCTGCTGTAGACACACTGATGCTTTCTAAAATGACCAGAGGTTTATTCAACAAGGTCATACCTGAGAGTGGTGTTAGCTTAGCAACGTTCAATATGCAACAAGATCCACTGGAGAATGCCAAACGATATGCAAGGTGGCTAAATTTTACTGACGTCGACGATCTCAACGCTCTTGAAGAATTCTATAAAACAGCGTCTTACGAAGTCCTTAATTCGGTAAACACTATGAATTCACCTGATTTTACTCTTATATTCGCTCCTTGCGTTGAACGTGACGTAGGAGTTGAAAGATTTCTGGAAGATAGTCCAATTAATATTCTTTCAAGGGGGGACTACCAGAAGTTGCCATTATTGTACGGGTTCACTACAATGGAAGGTTTATTCCGAATACCCTTTTTTGACGTTTGGAAAGATCAGATGAATATAAAATTTTCAGATTTCTTGCCAGGAGACCTTCATTTTAAAAGTGAGGAAGAGAAAGAGAAAGTAGCGGCAAAAGTTAAACAGTTTTATTTTGGAAACAAAAAAGTTTCACCAGAAACTGTCTTGGGATATGTAGATTATTTTACAGATGTCATGGTGACTTTTTCTACATTGTGGTCACTTAAACTCCTAGTACAATCTGGTAATGATAAAATATACTTCTACGAATATGTGCACGTTGATGAAAATACGATTAAAATACCATATACAAAAGAACAAGGTCCTGACCACTGCGCACAAACATGGGCTGTTTTAGATGGACTAAATCTGACTCATACCAATGAACGGTTTATATCAGAGAACTTACGAGAAATGAAAAATATAACGAGAGAAATTTGGTTGAATTTCGTGTTTACAAAGTACGTGGAGATTGTATTGAAATGTTTGAATTTATCTTTGCATTGCTTTAGACTTTAGACCATACTTTTCATGTACGGTTTTTTTTCAGGAACCCAACGCCTGAGGGGTCATCCTTCCCAAAATGGCCACCAACAGGAGCAAATGGCATTCCACACATGGCATTAGATAATAAATTGGAGCTAAGAGATTATTTTGAACGAAAATTAGAAAAAAGGTATTTGTTTTGGGAAAACCTTTACAAGAAATATTATAGGAGTCCGGTTCCACCTCGACCACCAATAGGTCTGTCATCGGGATCATATACTCTAAGGATATCTCTGTCAGCAGTATTATTAATAACGCTCATTACAGTTTTATCATAAATATTAATGTTTTTAATTTTAGTTTTTTAACGATTTGTAATAAATGAGACATACAATTTGCGCTGCAACTAACTAGCGATAATTTAAGTATAATTATTTATTCAATTAATTATTTACAGCTTAAGGTATAATTTACTTTGTATATAAAAAATAAACCCATAAAAGTAAAATAGTTAGTAGTAATAGTAACATAAAGTTTAAAGAAATAACTAAAAAATTAAAGGAAAAGACGAGCGACCCTAGAGCTGGCAGCTTTCTTGCTTAGCGTGTTAGCATTGCTATACAGCGAGGGAATGCTGCCAGCATTTTAAAAAAGCAGCAATAATAAATGGTGGCCATTCCAAAAGGGAGAAGGCTAGATGTGGGGACACATGTGTTTATTTTTGTCGATAAAATAAGGTATATTTATTTTTTCATGCCCTTAGTTTTTGTCTACATAATCAATAAACCCCGGGCTGACCGGGCTCACTTCGCGCTGGGACACCCTGTATACATATAGGGGAGTAACATTGCGCAATTTGGGGGAAATACCAATGACATAACTATTGCTGGTGCATCGTCTGTAGATCTGCTAATGCTCTCCAGAATCACTAAGGGTCTATTTAACAAGGTTATACCTGAGAGTGGTGGCAATTTGGCTACTTTTAGTATTCAAAGAGATATGAAAATATTAAATATTCTGATCCTCTTAAAAATGTCAAAACGTATGCATGGTTATTGAATTTTACTAACGTGGATAACATACAGCTTCTAGGAAGATTTTATAAAAGTGCTTCTTATGAGCAGCTAAATCCTATTCTATCTCAAATTTTAATTTTTTTTTATGGAAGTAGCTGGCAAACGAGCTGATGATCCATCTGATGGTAAGTGGCTATCGCCGCCCATGAACATCAGCAACACCAAAGGCATACCTGATGCGTTGCCGGCCAAGAAAGAAAGAAGAAAAAGAAAGAAAGAAAGAACTGGCTCTCAAGCCCCCAGCAAGAACACAACGAGTCGTTTGGCGGTTGACTCATGCTCGGGGGTGGTAGCTATCCAGGCAAACCCCTGGAGAAATAATAATAGTAATAATGGTATTAATTAACAATTAAAATCAATACTACTAATAATAATCCCTCCGAGGGCGCTACCACCAGCGGGCCGGATTTAGTCGCCTTTTACGACACCCTTCCGGTGTGGGATTGGGGTTAGTATTCTAAGCCGCCTCAATACGGCTAAATAGGATAAATTCCAAATTTTTATTTTCACTTTGTGTCGAAGGGTATATGAAGACAGGTCTTTTAGATGATGATCCAGTTAACGTTCTTAAAAGTCAATCAATTTGTTTGGTACTTGGAAAGACATAGTAAACGAAGATTTTGTCAATTTTTTGCCTGCTAATTTAGAATTTCAAAATGAAGAAAAATGAGAGTTAGCAAATAAAATCATATAAGTACCTATTTATTTCTGATAAAACAATTTTGGCCTACAACGATTACTGTACTAATGATATGTTTGATACTTTAAGATCATTTAATTTGCAAGTAGAAACAGGAAATAATAATGTTTATTTGTATGAATATTCATTTGTTGATGACGATACTCCCTTTGTACCGTACACATGTGTCAGAGGAGCTGAACATTGTGTCCAAACTGCAGCAGTGTTGAATGGAGCAAATATGGCACATACTGATGAAAATCTAACATCAGAAGAGTCAATAGAGTATAATAAATATAATAATGATGAGGGAACTGTGGTTAAACTTCATAACTGCGGGGTAAGTTGCTATTTAATATTTTTACTAAAACTAATACCGTTCTACCTTGAAAATGTAGCGTGAAATGTTTTAAAGTGACCCGCTTGCTTTAGAGCCAGTAAAACGGGCTTATTGTCGATGTTTTATTACGAGTAGTAAATGGTGCCGCTAATGTTGCTGATGCGCATGACCGTCAGTAACCATTTATGGGTTATTCCCATTTGTCCCCATCATGTTTGTCCCCACTGGTGACAAATACCATCGTAATGCTTGTATTTTCATTTGCTGGGTATAACATAGGAAGAAACTTCGAAAATTAAACCGTTAGAAGAAGATTAGGTATATAAAGCTAATGTTTCTACTAAAATTTTCCTATGATTTAAGTCAGAGTTGAGATTTAGTTGAGGGCACTATGTGTTTTTCGCTTCGACAACTAAGCACTTCAACACATAGTTTTGTAATATTTTGTAACACTTAGTTTTGAATTGTATTGTGCGCACTGTGCCGCGATAAAAGTAATTGTTTATAACCTGAGGTAATAAAATTTGTCACAATATTTGGTGATGGACTAGAAATATCGCACCCTCACTGAAAAAAAAGCATAAGTCGTCTTACGTTGAATTTTAGTTATTAATATGATTGGAAAGAGGGACAAAAGCTGCATATGCTCAATTTTTTTTCAAATTTTTATCGTCAATCTTGACGGTTTTGTGCAAGAAATCGTAATGTAAATTTCCTTGACTACTTACAGATATTTGAACAGTTTTTTTGCTCTCCTGTAAAATTGCAATTTTCATCTTATAGGTACCTTTTTGCCACTGAAGATGCGATATGTTCGTCAGGCAGGGTTATCTATGGCATTTTTCTTTAATTTTTAGTAAACCAATTTTAAAAGGGTCACCGTTACCAGCTGGTTACCAGCAGGCATTGATGGGAGTCCCTCTCTAAAACCAGTTCCACTGTTATGCATTAATACAGATTAGTGGATAAGTTGTGGTCTGCAGATATAATAACAATGAATATTTTTGTCGTGTACTGTTTGTTGATCCAAATAAAGAAAAAAATATACTGCTTTAATTAATTAATATTATTTTTTAAAATGTCTTAAATTTTCATTATTATCCTTAAAATCATAAAACTGGCAAACATATTTTTTTTATATGCCTGATGAAAATTAATAGCAACTGTTAAATAAAAATATCTTATTTTGGCTTATTTCCATTTCAGTGTTGTAAGATTCATGAACTCTACTTTAATAAGTCGGATGTCTATCAACCATGAGATGGGAGCCGGGTGTTCAAAAACACAATTTGTATTTTGTATACAGTTTTTACTGTAACGAAAATAAAATACAATATTATGTGTATTTTATTTCTGTAGTAATTATATTTTAGAAATTATATAAGTAGCTCTTTTGTGTAGTTTAGTGAAAGGTAAAATAGCTATATCTTAAGAGCCATTTCGCAAAACTCGGTTGATAAACTATAGGTATTTGAAGCGGCTCCGCGGCGTGATATTGCCTCGCGCGGCTCGCGTCGCGCTTGACCTCAGTTCTGTGCGAGTAATCTTCTTGATACTTTCAAACGTAAAAATTTTAAAATTATGAACATATAATTTTAATTATACACTTTGTGACCACATACATGTATCTGGTTTGTGACAATATAAGTTTATATAACAATTAAGAGTACAATGTAGTAGTACCATTATCGGTAACTTATTTACATAATACATTTTAGGTACCTACTTAGGTACATCACAATAAAGATGTCCAATAGATGCATATTGCAAAAATCAATATTTTGGCAAATCAACGTGAAAAATTAAAAATCACGTTTTTTCAAGGTGATCTATAAAATGCAATATGCGTCCATTTTGCCTGCGATATTCGCAGCGCGTCGAAATACATAGGTATACCTAAATTCAAATCAATCGGAGGGTATAGAACCGGGAAATCCCGGAACCGAAAATCCCGGGATTTACAAAGGAATACGGTACTTTTCAAAAGAACCAGGAAACAAAATAAAAGAACCGGGAAACAAAATAAAAGAACCGGGATTTTCTGAACTTTTGGGAAATAAAAATATGTCGCGTCGTGATACAAAAGATAACGTAAAAATAAAGGTAAATACAATCCATACACAAAAATGATTACAGCTTTAAAAAGAAGATATTCAGAACGTCGGCTACATGAAGCAGCTATACTAATATAATATTATTTACACAACCCAGATCGATATTTTTCTAATATAAATGAAGATGATTTAACTCTTTTTTCTCGTCCAAGCAGTGCTGAATTGTGCAATACAATTGTGTTGCTTTCATACAATTAATACGAAAGTTATGTTTGCATGTAAGGTATAATAGTATGATGGTTACTCAATCACGGCAAACGACTATACGGATTTGGGTAGAAAACAGTTTTTCCCTATTTAATGCTCCTGAGAGATAAAATAGGAAACGCGATACTAACTATTTTCACGCGGGGAAAGCCGTGGTAAAATAATCCCGAAAGAACTGAAAATCCCGGGAATCCCGGTTCCAGCATAGGCGAGTACCGAAAATCCCGGTAATTTAAAACAGGATCGGTTTTCGATACCCTAATCATTACCGTGATACAAAAGATAACGTAAAAATAAAGGTAAATACAATCCATACACAAAAATGATTACAGCTTTAAAAAGAAGATATTCAGAACACTATTCTTTGAATGTTAAAAACGAATTCTTTATTGTTTTCTGTTGGTTTACAAAACAAAATATTGACAATAGTCTAGTATAATAAATTATGAGAAACGAAATTCGCACTTTCCTCCCAAACCACTTGCTCTACAAGAAAAATGTATGGCACATAAAATGTCAATCTTTTTATGGGCTACAACTTTTACTCGATCCTTTCGGAAATCGTCTAGGACGCACCGTTTAGGAGATATAAGGAGTTTTCGGAAAATTTGGGAGGGGGGGGGGTTAAGGTTGGGCCCAATAAGATTGGGTAATGTTGCAAGTATGAGTTCCACAGGGCGGATGGAAATTCAGTCGGAAATCGTCTAGGACGTACCGTTTAGGAGATATATGGTATTTTAGGAAAATTTGGGGAGGGGGGGGGGTAAAAGTGGGTTCAGTAAGATTTAGCAATAAGGTTTGGGGCTTTACTAAAGGGGGTTGAAATTTCCGTCTAAACTTGTCTAGGACGCACCGTCTCCGAGATATCCAGGATTTCCGGTTTTCCAAAAATCTATATCCCGATATCCTGATCTGCCGATCTGCGCCTACCTGATGAGTGCGGTATTTGCCCGGATGCCGCCCACATTATCACGACGCAAAATTCCACTTTTGGGTGAAGAACTGAGGGGGGGGGGGGGGGGTATAGGGAGAGGCGAGGGGTTGTGAAGGGAAAAAATGAGAGGGTGATTTGTATTTGTGTTGTGTATTTGAGATACGTGAGTTTTGGGGAGTTGACGGAACTTGGGTGCACGAGAGTTTCCAAACAACGAATGTATTATCTTTGACTAATAATAAGTGACTATAGCTGACTAATGTCGGAGCTTCTATCATTCCAACATTTTGGCTTAGCAATAGGGTCCCGTTGACACCGTTTGGGTACGGAACTCTATAAAGTACAGATTGATCTAAAAGTTGTATAAATAAAGGGTATGTGTATACAAGTTATAATTATTTATTATTTTTTTTCTATGTAAATATGTAATTTACACATATAACAAAAAACCTAAATACTGTAAACAGTAACTAATGTCTAAAAACGGACAATGTTTTATTTCAAATTACAGCAGTGACTTCCAACCCAATAGGGGTTGAATTTCCAAAAATCCGATAGCCTAAAGCCTTTTTCGATAAATGAACTATCCAGTACAAAAAGAATTTTTCAATTCAAACCAGTAGTTCCTGAGATTAGCGCGTTCAACCAAACAAACAAACAAACTTTTCAGCTTTATAATATTACAATAGTAATAGTATAGATTAGTATAGATATAGTTATATTTTGTACATACATATGTATGTTCGTGATTTTCTCCGTTACTACTTACACTACATAAATTGGAAAGAAATAGTTACTTAATTTCTATTGTTTTCTTCAAACCAAAGATGTTTAAAGCAGAATATTACGCAAACGGACCCCTGAATTGAAAAATGGTCTTTTGAAACCTATAATATTTTTGAAAGACCTTTTCAACGATACCCCACATTAAGGGGTAGACGAAGAAAAAATCATACGGAACGGACAGACGGACGGACGGAAGGACGGACGGCCGGACGGGCTAGCCGGCCGGTTGAAATAACGAACGGACTAGACATGATTCCGATTTGACTACAAAACCCTGAAAATTATAGAAAACTAAAAATAATACAATTGACTGTAACTAAAAATTCTCACGTGATCAAGACTGTTCAATGGCAATATAATTACGTTACTTTTACGAAATCTATTCCTTAGATGGCTAAAGCAAAAATTGACATAGGTCCGACGTCCAAGAGTGCTGCCGCACGACTGATTTGATTTCGCGCCAGTGCGTATCTTTATATGGTAAAGTAAATTCGTTTTAATAAATTATTTTTTGCAGTAAGATAAAAAAAAAATTACGTGTCATATTCGACAAAGACCATATTTTATTACTACATAAATTTTTGATGGGAAATACGCTTTATTGAATACAAAAATCGTTGGTAAAGTCATGGCATAAACCATGAAAATTGGTAATGTTATTGAATTAATTTTGAAACGAATATTATAGTAATCGTATATCCCTTGTAATAAATGCAAAATATAATATATGAGTGTTCTCTAGACATTTTTTTTTACTCAATTTAATAAAACTTAATAAAGAAAATCAGTGTATGAAATTGACTCTGTCGTCCTTTTGCTGAAAAATAGTTATGCTAGATTGACAGTTACGCAGAAACAAATTAATATTTTCAAAATTCCGGTAAATGAAGATCCAAGATGAAGGATTGATCTATTTTATGAGTTCATTTGCCAGCATTAATATCTTTCTTATGATACTAATTTTTGACATCAAATTCTTCATTCCGCGCGTCTAACCGCGAAATGGCTCTTAACAAGTTTATTAAGATTGGCCACTAACACCTCCACTAATCCGCACTAGAGCAGCGTGGTGGAGTATGCTGTAGGCAGTAGGCATCCTCAAGAGGAGGGACTCGTGCCCAGTAGTGGGCCAATAATGGGTAGAAGCCAAATAATTTAATTGCGTTTAAATAAACATCGTCTGAATTCATTATTTTTAACTTATCCCTAGATAATTGTTCTAATATTTGTTTTATCAATTATTATTCATAATGGAATAAATAAATAATTGATAAACTTTAAATAAAACTTTTTAATAACTCCTAAATGCAAACATGAGAGGTGTCAAGGGACACCCGGATGGAACGAAGTTCCTTTCGATTTAAGTATTGTTTTGTTGTACAGCGCCATCTCTGTAAAACTTTGTGAACCACTTCAAAAAAAGTGTCGTCATTCGTAAGAATCAAAAAGTGTCGTAATTTTCCGTCTAGCCCCCTTTCACAACGCGCGAAAAAATATTCCCAGTTGCATTCCTTTTGTATCTCTGAACAACTCACACGGGAAGATATTGTCTCATATTTAATGATAGCCTGTGGTACCCAAACACAGAACTTGTGAAAATTAAAAAAAAACCGTAGCTCCCGTGTTAGCGTCGTTCTGACGCCGACACCGGCGGGCGTACGGGCGCCTGCGACAAGCGTTCAATTAGCAAATCAATTAATCCTGGGAGCATCATTAAGTCGGCGTTGCGTGACAGATGTCAGGGGAGTTCGACATCGCCACCTTTTGTTTTCGTTACTAAAAGACCCTGTATTTTCCGCGTCAGTTAATTTCATCTTAAACATGTCTAGGTATTAAATGTCCCTTTTAATTGCACAATACAAAGGAAAATGCATAACGGAGGCTGATAATAGTGATAACTGACAAGGGCAATAACAATTTAGTAATCAATCATAAAATTATTATACTTAACTACCATTGAAGTATAATGTCATAGAACAGACACCTCGAACAAAATGTGTGGTCCCGCCCGGGAGGTTCGATTTTCAAAATTGAGCCCCGCTTCTGCTTTCAAAATCGAACGAATTCATTGAAGATTGAAGCCACGTGGCGCCAATGCATTTTTTTTAATGCTTTGAGCAGGCAAACGAGCAGACGGGTCACCTGATGGTAAGTGATCACCGCCGCCCATGGACATTGGCGACACCAGGGGCGTCATCAACGCGTTGCCGGCCAAGAAGATGACGATAGACCCGCTTCTTGAAGGACCCCATGTCATAGCCTAGAGGGAACAACGATGCAGGTTGCTTGTTCCACAGTTTACACGTGCGAGGTAGAAAATGACGTGAGAACCGGACTGTGGACGAACGCCAGATATCCAGGTAGTGTTGGTGAAACCTGGTACGTGAAGTGCGGTGACGAAAATCAACTGCAGGTATTAAGCCAAACAGTTCTTCAGAACATACACATAACAACACAGAGAGAGCCTACATCTCTCCTCAACTCAAGCGATACTAACATTGGGACATACATGATGTCTTACTTGCTTTTTTAATTTAATTTGTAGAAATATGTATGAAAAAAAAACATGAGAGGTGTCAAGGGACACCCGGATGGAACGAAGTTCCTTTCGATTTAAGTTTTGTTGTTCAGCGCCATCTCTGTACAACTTTCTGAATCACGCTAGCGCCATGTATACATTATACAGAGCATACAGTACAGCGCCATGAGTTTTAGAGAGATGGCGCTGTACTGTAAAACTCTCTGAATCACGCTAGCGTGATTCAGTCGAACCTCCTCGTCGCTCATGATGTCCTAGTACTTCATTAAAAATTTGTGTGAAGTTAAAATTCTTCGCAAAAATTTTAATGAAGTTACTAGGACATCATGAGCGACTAGGAGGTTCGACTAAATGCGACTGTGTTCAGTGAATACGTTCAGTCGAACCTCCTAGTCGCTCATGATGTCCTAGTACTTCATTAAAAATTTGTGTGAAGTTAAAATTCTTCACAAAAATTTTAAATAAGTTACTAGGACATCACGAGCGACTAGGAGGTTCGACTAAATGCGACTGTGTTCAGTGAATACGTTCAGTCGAACCTCCTAGTCGCTCATGATGTCCTAGTACTTCATTAAAAATTTGTGTAAAGTTAAAATTCTTCACAAAAAAAAAATAGCGTGATTCAGAAAGTTGTACAGTACAGGGCCATCTCTGTAAAACTTACTGAATCACTTCAAAAAAAGTGTCGTCATTCGTAAAATCAAAAAGTGTCGAAATTTTCCGTCTAGCCCCCTTTCAGAACGCGCGATAAGGAACTTCGTTCCAATATGTATGAAAAAAATAGGCATAAGTTGTCGACGTTGAAATGAGTTGGACAAAAGCTGTATAATATGCTCAATTTTTTTCAAATTTTTATTATTTATCTTGAAGGTTTTGTGCAAGAAATCGGAATGTAAAGGCGATCCCCAATTTTCGGCCCCGAACCATATGCTATATCTGTGCTAGAACATCGGACTAGACAAGAGTAAACTATATACCAAAAAATTCGTCTTATTTATAAGATAAACATATTTAAATCTTAGCTTCAGCTGCTCTTGCCAAATGAACAAAATAATGCAAAAAAGTTTTCACAGTATTTACCTCATTACATACGATTTTATAATCGATTGAATCGATTGATAATGATCGATTGATGGAACATAATAATATATTTTATGTATTATTTAGTGATTATAATTATAATATTAATTTATTTTTTACATATTTTCGTATTCCATATAAATCAAAACTATGTAATATATTATAATTACCATTCAATCGTTACGCTAATTTTATTAAATTACATTTCGAATATTTTGACATCGATTAATCGATTGACAACAATGATGATGTAATCCCTAATAATGTCATTTTGGTAACCATAGTATTTATAAATAACACCACTGTATTGTCATATTTGTCATCGATCTTTCATCTTTCTACGCGTGTTCTTGTATATTTTTACTATCAAAAATTTTCAGCGTATTTGGAGTCCTATTTACTATTGAAACTCATCGACACGTACACAGTGATTTTAATTTTCTATAGTATTCGCTTTCGTACTTGTGTTTTGGTGAATGTGTTTCGCAGTTTCGCTACAATTTCTTGCAAACCAATACTATATGAATATGGACTCCTTAATCGCCTGTTTTGTGACTGACAAAGGTTCAGAATAAGTCCTGAACACTGGATAACGTACCCTATACATCTTTAGAAGATCAGGAAGTTGCTGTGGCCATACTTACAATGAGTATATTATGGTATCTTGATTGGGCAAGGTACTAACGAAATATAACGCCTCCTGCACAACTACACGAAATATTAATATATTATAATGATAACTAATAAAATCTCTTGAAATATGCAATAGCTTTTATTATACAACCTTTTTATGACATTCGTTTTGGGTGAAAACCATTGAAGTAGTAGAATTATAATAGACACCCGCCAACGTAAGTGTAACATACATATTAAATAGCACTGTGACACGAGTATGACATAATCATAACCTATAATTAAGGTGATTCGTTCTAGGATTTCCTTAGTTGGCCATTGCTGGCAGCCGTGAAAATTGGAGAAATTGAACTTTTTGCAATAATCTAATTAACAGCCAATTTCCAGTCTTGTCTACTTAGGCCTGAGTTTCTATGGAAACTGGGGTTCTCCTTTCTTTGACTACTTACTGATATTTTAACAGTTTTTTGCTCTCGTGTAAAATTGCAATTTTCATCTTATGCTTTTTTTCCACTGAGCGTGTGAAATATCCCATAAATTCATCTAGAAGGGTCCTCTATTTCCTCCTATTTGTATTTCTCATACCCCAATAGGTACATAACTATTTCCAGTAAGGAAGTCGAAGAAAAATCCGTGTTTTACTTTGAGATACACATCAAATATCTAACTATTGTGTGGTTAAAAATAATAGGGTTAAGACTTGTGACAGACGTTGTTCTGTCTTTAATAAATAAATAAGTAAATGCTTATAAAGTTTCGTAGGTCCCTTTAATCTCTAACATTTCAGCAAGACTCTTATTAGAAATAATATCTCCGTAGTACATATAATATTACATATATTGCTCATAACAATGAATAACTTTAACTTCGACAGCATTTAATTATATCTAACAGACATAAAAAATATAATAAGGGTTCCGTTTTGATTATAGAACCATAAACAAAACCAGGTTATCAGTTCGATAGGTTCGTATGTAAAATTACATAGGTATGTGGAAAATAGAGTGCCAACCCTATTGAAATACTGTGGTAAATACGAATATGTATATAACCATAGAATTAAATATTTATACAAGTACATTACGTTCTGTATAGAATAGAGAATGTAACTCCAAAACTTCTAGGTTCTTCTATATTGCCTACTAGGAAATGCCTACTAGTAAGGAAACACTCGAATAAAGGTATGGACGATATTTTTTAAACATATATAACTTTTTTAATTAGTGAACCGATTGAGATAAACAAACACTTTATAATAACCCAAGCTCAGTGCAATACATCAGTGAAAACGTTATCTAAATCTATGAAGCCGTTCTTAAGACAAGCCGGAACAAACACACAGTCAGACAAAAATTCTACAAATAATTTTTATGGGATTTGTTACATTAATAAATCCCCTATTAAAAGTTTTTCTCAAATACGTTTCATGTACAGAGATCGACCTGTTACAGTTTTATTATAGTACCCGGATGACCGAGCTTTGCTCGGTTTAGTGTTGCTTAACAACGCCATTTACTGAAGTAGCTTTAGTATTGCTACTTGCCAATAGATGTCAGGAAGAGTACATTGTAGAAGTTTATCATTGCCTGAAAACACCAATAAAACGAAATTTTCTAAAAATGAATCCTAGCTAGATCGATTTATCGCCCCTGAAACCCCCTGTATACTAAATTTCATGAAAATCGTTGGAGCCGATTCCGAGATTCCAATTATATATATATACAAGAATTGCTCGTTTAAAGGTATTAGATATCTTTTATTCACCTATTGATGACTCATATTTTGCCAACTGGTTTGGATTGGTAAATCTGCTTATCTGTATTTAACCAGGTGGTATAAAATTGTCAACAGGTTTATACTTACGTAACGTGTTGGGAATATCTTTGTCCGTTCTAATTGTCCGTAGGCAAAGTTGACCATTATACATTTAGAGGCTCGTTTACTTATTTATCTGCTATGAACAAAAATAAATCAATGCCATTTTCACATGAGGCCTGGATTTCTAATATATAATTTTATCATTTTATAGGCTCCTCTTCCACCACCTATCTGGTCACAAACGCTGGAAGCAGTCGATAACCGCATCATATGCCCACAGAAAGACTACATGGGTGTAATTCCTAAGGACAGAAATATTCGTGAAGATTGCCTGCTAGCTACGGTATATGTTCCCAATACTTTAGAAGATAATATCCCAGTTGTAGTTTACGTCCATGGAGGTGGATACCTGATAGCATTTGGAGACTATGTAACGCCGAGAAATTTTGCAAAGACTAAAAGAGTGATACTGGTGACTTTTAATTATCGTTTAGCGGCTCATGGTTTTCTATGTCTCGGCACAAAAGATGTGCCTGGAAATGCCGGGATGAAGGATCAAGTAGAGTTACTACGTTGGGTGAAGAGAAATATTGCAAGCTTTGGGGGAAATCCCGAGGATGTGACTTTAGCGGGATATAGTGCGGGATCAGCTGCTGTAGACACACTGATGCTTTCTAAAATGACCAGAGGTTTATTCAACAAGGTCATACCTGAGAGTGGTGTTAGCTTAGCAACGTTCAATATGCAACAAGATCCACTGGAGAATGCCAAACGGTATGCAAGGTGGCTAAATTTTACTGACGTCGACGATCTCAACGCTCTTGAAGAATTCTATAAAACAGCGTCTTACGAAGTCCTTAATTCGGTAAACACTATGAATTCACCTGATTTTACTCTTATATTCGCTCCTTGCGTTGAACGTGACGTAGGAGTTGAAAGATTTCTGGAAGATAGTCCAATTAATATTCTTTCAAGGGGGGACTACCAGAAGTTGCCATTATTGTACGGGTTCACTACAATGGAAGGTTTATTCCGAATACCCTTTTTTGACGTTTGGAAAGATCAGATGAATATAAAATTTTCAGATTTCTTGCCAGGAGACCTTCATTTTAAAAGTGAGGAAGAGAAAGAGAAAGTAGCGGCAAAAGTTAAACAGTTTTATTTTGGAAACAAAAAAGTTTCACCAGAAACTGTCTTGGGATATGTAGATTATTTTACAGATGTCATGGTGACTTTTTCTACATTGTGGTCACTTAAACTCCTAGTACAATCTGGTAATGATAAAATATACTTCTACGAATATGTGCACGTTGATGAAAATACGATTAAAATACCATATACAAAAGAACAAGGTCCTGACCACTGCGCACAAACATGGGCTGTTTTAGATGGACTAAATCTGACTCATACCAATGAACGGTTTATATCAGAGAACTTACGAGAAATGAAAAATATAACGAGAGAAATTTGGTTGAATTTCGTGTTTACAAAGTACGTGGAGATTGTATTGAAATGTTTGAATTTATCTTTGCATTGCTTTAGACTTTAGACCATACTTTTCATGTACGGTTTTTTTTCAGGAACCCAACGCCTGAGGGGTCATCCTTCCCAAAATGGCCACCAACAGGAGCAAATGGCATTCCACACATGGCATTAGATAATAAATTGGAGCTAAGAGATTATTTTGAACGAAAATTAGAAAAAAGGTATTTGTTTTGGGAAAACCTTTACAAGAAATATTATAGGAGTCCGGTTCCACCTCGACCACCAATAGGTCTGTCATCGGGATCATATACTCTAAGGATATCTCTGTCAGCAGTATTATTAATAACGCTCATTACAGTTTTATCATAAATATTAATGTTTTTAATTTTAGTTTTTTAACGATTTGTAATAAATGAGACATACAATTTGCGCTGCAACTAACTAGCGATAATTTAAGTATAATTATTTATTCAATTAATTATTTACAGCTTAAGGTATAATTTACTTTGTATATAAAAAATAAACCCATAAAAGTAAAATAGTTAGTAGTAATAGTAACATAAAGTTTAAAGAAATAACTAAAAAATTAAAGGAAAAGACGAGCGACCCTAGAGCTGGCAGCTTTCTTGCTTAGCGTGTTAGCATTGCTATACAGCGAGGGAATGCTGCCAGCATTTTAAAAAAGCAGCAATAATAAATGGTGGCCATTCCAAAAGGGAGAAGGCTAGATGTGGGGACACATGTGTTTATTTTTGTCGATAAAATAAGGTATATTTATTTTTTCATGCCCTTAGTTTTTGTCTACATAATCAATAAACCCCGGGCTGACCGGGCTCACTTCGCGCTGGGACACCCTGTATACATATAGGGGAGTAACATTGCGCAATTTGGGGGAAATACCAATGACATAACTATTGCTGGTGCATCGTCTGTAGATCTGCTAATGCTCTCCAGAATCACTAAGGGTCTATTTAACAAGGTTATACCTGAGAGTGGTGGCAATTTGGCTACTTTTAGTATTCAAAGAGATATGAAAATATTAAATATTCTGATCCTCTTAAAAATGTCAAAACGTATGCATGGTTATTGAATTTTACTAACGTGGATAACATACAGCTTCTAGGAAGATTTTATAAAAGTGCTTCTTATGAGCAGCTAAATCCTATTCTATCTCAAATTTTAATTTTTTTTTATGGAAGTAGCTGGCAAACGAGCTGATGATCCATCTGATGGTAAGTGGCTATCGCCGCCCATGAACATCAGCAACACCAAAGGCATACCTGATGCGTTGCCGGCCAAGAAAGAAAGAAGAAAAAGAAAGAAAGAAAGAACTGGCTCTCAAGCCCCCAGCAAGAACACAACGAGTCGTTTGGCGGTTGACTCATGCTCGGGGGTGGTAGCTATCCAGGCAAACCCCTGGAGAAATAATAATAGTAATAATGGTATTAATTAACAATTAAAATCAATACTACTAATAATAATCCCTCCGAGGGCGCTACCACCAGCGGGCCGGATTTAGTCGCCTTTTACGACACCCTTCCGGTGTGGGATTGGGGTTAGTATTCTAAGCCGCCTCAATACGGCTAAATAGGATAAATTCCAAATTTTTATTTTCACTTTGTGTCGAAGGGTATATGAAGACAGGTCTTTTAGATGATGATCCAGTTAACGTTCTTAAAAGTCAATCAATTTGTTTGGTACTTGGAAAGACATAGTAAACGAAGATTTTGTCAATTTTTTGCCTGCTAATTTAGAATTTCAACATGAAGAAAAATGACAGTTAGCAAATAAAATCATATAAGTACCTATTTATTTCTGATAAAACAATTTTGGCCTACAACGATTACTGTACTAATGATATGTTTGATACTTTAAGATCATTTAATTTGCAAGTAGAAACAGGAAATAATAATGTTTATTTGTATGAATATTCATTTGTTGATGACGATACTCCCTTTGTACCGTACACATGTGTCAGAGGAGCTGAACATTGTGTCCAAACTGCAGCAGTGTTGAATGGAGCAAATATGGCACATACTGATGAAAATCTAACATCAGAAGAGTCAATAGAGTATAATAAATATAATAATGATGAGGGAACTGTGGTTAAACTTCATAACTGCGGGGTAAGTTGCTATTTAATATTTTTACTAAAACTAATACCGTTCTACCTTGAAAATGTAGCGTGAAATGTTTTAAAGTGACCCGCTTGCTTTAGAGCCAGTAAAACGGGCTTATTGTCGATGTTTTATTACGAGTAGTAAATGGTGCCGCTAATGTTGCTGATGCGCATGACCGTCAGTAACCATTTATGGGTTATTCCCATTTGTCCCCATCATGTTTGTCCCCACTGGTGACAAATACCATCGTAATGCTTGTATTTTCATTTGCTGGGTATAACATAAGAAGAAACTTCGAAAATTAAACCGTTAGAAGAAGATTAGGTATATAAAGCTAATGTTTCTACTAAAATTTTCCTATGATTTAAGTCAGAGTTGAGATTTAGTTGAGGGCACTATGTGTTTTTCGCTTCGACAACTAAGCACTTCAACACATAGTTTTGTAATATTTTGTAACACTTAGTTTTGAATTGTATTGTGCGCACTGTGCCGCGATAAAAGTAATTGTTTATAACCTGAGGTAATAAAATTTGTCACAATATTTGGTGATGGACTAGAAATATCGCACCCTCACTGAAAAAAAAGCATAAGTCGTCTTACGTTGAATTTTAGTTATTAATATGATTGGAAAGAGGGACAAAAGCTGCATATGCTCAATTTTTTTTCAAATTTTTATCGTCAATCTTGACGGTTTTGTGCAAGAAATCGTAATGTAAATTTCCTTGACTACTTACAGATATTTGAACAGTTTTTTTGCTCTCCTGTAAAATTGCAATTTTCATCTTATAGGTACCTTTTTGCCACTGAAGATGCGATATGTTCGTCAGGCAGGGTTATCTATGGCATTTTTCTTTAATTTTTAGTAAACCAATTTTAAAAGGGTCACCGTTACCAGCTGGTTACCAGCAGGCATTGATGGGAGTCCCTCTCTAAAACCAGTTCCACTGTTATGCATTAATACAGATTAGTGGATAAGTTGTGGTCTGCAGATATAATAACAATGAATATTTTTGTCGTGTACTGTTTGTTGATCCAAATAAAGAAAAAAATATACTGCTTTAATTAATTAATATTATTTTTTAAAATGTCTTAAATTTTCATTATTATCCTTAAAATCATAAAACTGGCAAACATATTTTTTTTATATGCCTGATGAAAATTAATAGCAACTGTTAAATAAAAATATCTTATTTTGGCTTATTTCCATTTCAGTGTTGTAAGATTCATGAACTCTACTTTAATAAGTCGGATGTCTATCAACCATGAGATGGGAGCCGGGTGTTCAAAAACACAATTTGTATTTTGTATACAGTTTTTACTGTAACGAAAATAAAATACAATATTATGTGTATTTTATTTCTGTAGTAATTATATTTTAGAAATTATATAAGTAGCTCTTTTGTGTAGTTTAGTGAAAGGTAAAATAGCTATATCTTAAGAGCCATTTCGCAAAACTCGGTTGATAAACTATAGGTATTTGAAGCGGCTCCGCGGCGTGATATTGCCTCGCGCGGCTCGCGTCGCGCTTGACCTCAGTTCTGTGCGAGTAATCTTCTTGATACTTTCAAACGTAAAAATTTTAAAATTATGAACATATAATTTTAATTATACACTTTGTGACCACATACATGTATCTGGTTTGTGACAATATAAGTTTATATAACAATTAAGAGTACAATGTAGTAGTACCATTATCGGTAACTTATTTACATAATACATTTTAGGTACCTACTTAGGTACATCACAATAAAGATGTCCAATAGATGCATATTGCAAAAATCAATATTTGGCAAATCAACGTGAAAAATTAAAAATCACGTTTTTTCAAGGTGATCT